>LQNS02278070.1:41470791-41480829 GCA_001587735.2 Parhyale hawaiensis
ATGTCTTCATTGTTGGAATTTCAACTGTCCCTGCTTAAGATACGTTTGCCATCTTCTGCAACCCGGCCTATTTTCTGCCTATCACTTTCAATGGAGTTTGAGAGGACAACCAGAGCCTCCAGCCTGGGCTAAATTCCGCCTATTTCGTTATGAGCGTGACACCGAACATATAAATATATATATAAACACACGACTGTCATTCTTAGTATTAGATTAGATATAGGAGCGTCTTGTTATGTACTATAATATAAAGTATTAGCAAAGCTAGTTGAATGAAGGACTTACGTGATTTTGTTCACACAGTCTGTACTGGGCGTGTTGAGACTCTAAAAATCGTGTTACGACGCATCGTCAGAACGGATCTCCGTCGTTTGGTGAGGGACGCTCTGTATGCAACGCAGCACGGACGGCCGCGGAGCAGCTTTACATGGTGCAATTAAATAAACTTCCACTGCACAATACGCTTATTTCCCGACTCTTTCTCTAGGCGCCCAATATCCCCACACTACCTCCCATTTATGTAGCGGAATTGCTAAGCTGTGCAAAGTGATCTTAGCTTCGTGCACAATATTATTCACATACTTACTGGAGACTAAACAAATGGAACCACTGTTTCAAAAGCCAATGCGCAAAGTCAAAATGAGCCTAAAAGCATGAACTCTAACTTCGTCTAGTTGGAGGGAATATCTGAAAACCGTGTTAAAATATCATAAAGTAGCAGCCATGTGCAGCGTAGCAAAACTGCACTGAGGCACCCAGGCCTTCAGCACTCATCACGTCATGCTGCCCAACTGCTACAATGCCTTTTAATACCTGCATTGCTTACACATAAGGTAGAGTGTGCAGTGCTTGCTCGCTTTTCCGCAGTTCAACTTATGCGGATTCACGAATTCGCGGGGTAGCTTATATAGTTTGGTAAATAAATAACAGATTTTCGTAAAAGTTTAAGAAAAATAGCAATAAATCATCATTATTACTGCGCAGAAAATTAACAACATCTACTACAACTTTTTTTGTGGTGAGTACAGTAACAGCCTTTATTTTTTATCTGAGGTGTTACTGTACTATATCATATCTAATAATTTACCTTCCGGTTTTACGTACAGTGCCTAGACATAAGTATTTGCACAATCTATTTTTTATGTATTTTAAAATTTAGGGACTGCTTTAGGACATTTAATATAGGGAGTTTATATAACATATATATAATAGAATATTCATACAGAACAGTCAAATGTGCACTTATAACGAGAAAATTTAATACAAGAAAAAGTAATGAGGGACAAAAGAATTTGACCAAAAAAAATTATGACATTAGTACTTGGTGGCGTGACCTTTATTGGCAATAACAGCATGGAGACGATTGTTATAGCTGGAAATTAACTTTTCACATTCACTTGATGGTATTTTTTACCATCTTCCATGTAGATAACCTTTCATTCAGTAAGGTTTTTGGGACACCGTTTGTGGCCACCAGATTTAAAAAGACGCCACAAATTTTCTATTGGATTAAGGTCCGGTGATTGGCTAGGCCATGGAAGAACATTTTTTTCTTTTAAAACCATTCTTTCGTTAAATTCGCAGCATGCTTGGGGTCGTTGTTTTGTTGGAAGGTCCACCTGCGCCGTCCGTAGAATTTTTTGGCACTTCGAAGCATCTTCTTCTCTAATATCGTCCTGTACATGAAACTATTCATCTTGCCATCAATAATATGAAGATCCCCAACACCATGGGCAGTAAAGCAACCCCACAACATGATGCTGCCCCTCCATGCTTCACGGTGGGGATGGTGTTCTTGGGGTCATAGGCACTACCACGTTTCCTCCGTACATGCCGAGCTTCGTTCTGGCCAAAAAGTTCTATTTTAGTTTCGTCAGACCATATAACCACTTCCCAAAACTCATTTCCTTGGTCCAGGTGGTATTTGGTAAATGTTAAGCGGCTCTTGACAGGTTTTGCTGTAAGAAGAGGATTTTGCGAGGAGTATAAGAATGAATGCCAGTACGGTTCAGTTTCCTAACAATAGTTTTCTTGCTGACATGCAGTCCCTGAGACGCAAGTTCACTCTGAGGGTCAGCACAAGTTGTCATGGGGTCATTAGTCACCTTACGTAGCATGTAGCGCCGAGGATGACCCATGATCTTACGCGGAGCTTCAGCTCTAGGCAGGTTGGAAACCGCCCCAGTCACTTGATGCTTGCGGACTATTGCTCCAACTTTTGAAAAAGGAACATTAACACGTTCTGCTATAACTCTATAAGTTAATCCCTCACTACGAAGTTGAATTATCCGTTTATGAGTAGCTTCAGGGATTTCTTTAACTTTGGGCATTGAAGTGAGAGTGTACGAGACTTCAAAGAGGTCTAAAGAGGTATTGATTGCGCCGGCTGTGGATTGTTTACATTACATTTGTTTCGAGACGTTTCGTGAACGTTCTAGAATAATTTCCAAACTAATTTATTCAAATTATACTATTAAATATCAAAGTTTCAACATCATATTTATTTTGGTCCAATACTTTTGTCCTCCATTACTTTCACTTGTGTTAAATTTTCTTGTTATAAGTGCACATCTGACTGTTCTGTTTAAATATTCTATTATATATATGTTATATAAACTTCCTGTATTAATTATCCCAAAGCAGACCCTGAATTTTTAAAAAGACATAAAAAACTGAATTGTGCAAATACATATGTCTAGGCACTGTAGCTCAACAGTCGTCTCTGTTATTAATAGAGTAAAGGAAGGGTTGTTAACAGTACGAAGAGGGTTTAAAAAGTGCAAATGCACGTTAAATTAATAAATGAATATGGTGTCCTTACCTCAGCGAAATTCAGTTATCGCGGCCGGTCATGGAACCTATCTTCCGCGATAAACGAGTGTTCACTGTATAGCACAGTATGTGTGTGCTAGGGCTGCATCAGCCTTCGTGTTATACAGTATGTCACCTTTGATTATGCAAATACAATTTTTTTACTTTAGTTTTGAAGATAAGCGTCTAACTTTGAAATATCATTATTAACTAAATATATGACTATGTTGCAAATATAAACAGCACTTGTAAAATAAATATTTAGCCATTTGCTAAGTTTATCATATAATTTGCTTATTTGCGAGTTTTTTTACTATTGCCTCATATTATTCAACAAGTTAATAAAAACGTCATAAAGAGGAAATAAATACAAGTAAACAGAAGTATTTTTATTGAACGTCCAAAACCAAGAAATTATAACCAAAACAATTCAATAAACACTGAATTAATTAGTGGTAAACTTAAGTTAACTTTGAACATGGCAACCTCCATTTTTCATGATTTTTATGAGCCGATTAACAACAGACGTTGTCAGGTTTGAGATTTCAGATGGTGGAATAGAATCTGCAGCTGTTTTTACTGCATTCCACAGGCTTACTTTGCCGACCACATTCATGGACCTTCCTTTTGATCATTGCCCAGCGGTCCTTAATGGGATTTAAATCGGGGCTTTTTGCTGACCAGGTCATAATCCATTTTTCATTTAAAGCCTCCATCCGCAAGTCAGTTAGCAGTGTACTCTGCTCGGTGTGAGATAGCGTTATCGTGCTGAAATACCAATTTGGATTGCGTGCGATAGTCTGCTCATCAGGCCATGGAATCAAATTGGCTTC
The DNA here is from genome assembly GCA_001587735.2 of Parhyale hawaiensis. NCBI lineage: Eukaryota > Metazoa > Arthropoda > Malacostraca > Amphipoda > Hyalidae > Parhyale > Parhyale hawaiensis. The sequence goes on from LQNS02278070.1 coordinate 41,474,436, forward strand.
AAGAAACTGGCAGTACCTTTGTGTATTCAGTTTAACTTCTTCTATCACTTCAAATGGACCAGTAAGGGTGTCACCTACTATCCCGGCCCAAAACATTATACCTCCACCACCTTGTTGACGCTTAAGCCGTGTCTGTTGAGGTAGGTTATGGAGGACCCATCCAGACACCCATCCATCTGGACCATCAAGAGTGGTTCTGCATTAGTCAGTAAATATAACATTGGAGAAATCAATTTTCATGTTCTCATAAGCCCATTTGACCCTATTTTCTCTGAGTTTTTGTTAGCAGTGATCGATTAATTGCCTTTTTCACTTTCCCTAGCTTCTGCAGAACCTCGCATCTTGTCATTCTGCTTAGTATTGGGGCTCCAGGGTCTTCAAATATCGCCTTACTTGTAGAAAGTTGTTTTCTAGCGATAGAAACCTTCAAATGTTGCATATCCCGACCAGTTAATTTCCTCGTAGAGGCTCTATCCTGAGTTTTCCGTTTGACCTAACCTTCAATTCCATAAGCAGTAATTGTTCGGAGATCACGCTGTAATTCATTGGAGTGTTATCTTACCAGAACCCAATAACGAGGTCACTTTGATCTTTTCTTCATTGGTTAGACCGCTTTTCTTGCTCATGTTGACTAGAGAGTGATGTTGCATAATCTAGCGTAACAGCAGAACCCCGTGCAATAAGCAAATGTTACCAAACCGTGGGAAATGGTTCCGTTTTATTTTCCTCTAATTATTTCATTAGTTACAACATGCCTGTGCACTAACTTTCTATTAACATTTTAAATGTTTTACACTTATCTTCAAAATAAGTAAAACAAATTGTATTTGCGTAATCAAAGGTAACATACTGTATAACTAAAGGACTGCCCGTGAAGCGGTTGCGACGACGAGGAATCAATAACTACCATACTATATTGCTCAGTACTAGCGATCCTCCTATAATGCGGCATCCGTTTATGCGATCACCCATTATTGAGGTAAAAATTTTGTTCCCCGTATCTCACGTATGCGACGCTGAATCCCTTTACGCGGTACCATAGCGCAACTTTTCGGTTCAGGCATCACTTCTAAGGAGCAATTTAGAAGCATCATTCATTGCATTGGTGTGTAAAATGCCCCCTCCCCCCAGCAGTGAGTTCTATCGGAAGAGTAGGATTTAACTAAGTATCAAAAAGAAGATAAGTATTTTAAATAAATGGGATGATGGTAAAAAGTGTCAGAAGTTGCAATGTTCTTGAGCATTAGGGGAAGCATAGTTAGAGCAATAATAGTAACTGAAAAGCGTATTAGAACTTGAGCAAACAACATTTCAACTAGCACTGCAAATAAAAATCCGAACAGCAGCCAACCGTGATAAAATTCCATTAATAGCGACTAGTCTTGGTCTGGACAGACCGCATTAATGGAGGATCGCCAGCATAATGTCCTCTCAAAAATTAGAAAATGAAAGCATTTGCATAGTTAAATGTACCCACCCTCAGCAGCTAGGTTGATGTTAAGGCGTCAGCAGCAGGCCGTATATATTTTAAGGATGCAGTCGTTTCTCATCGAGACGCATATGCAGTTAACAAAGAACTTAAGCTTGTTGACATTACTATGACGAACTTCACAAGATTTTTCTTAAAATGTTCCAAAATGCTGTAATTCAGAAGGTTCAGGCCTGTGACTGCGATGGCCAGAAGTACTTCGATGAGAACTCCAGGTGGCATCCCAACCACTCGTGCACAACTTTGGTTGAGGATGCTGGGGCTCCTTCCTGCTGAAAGACGTAATAAGCATTCCATGTTATTTTTCCACCCCTGCAGGGCAAGACTTTTATAGCAAAGATAACCATGCAGTCGGCGGTGGTTAACCTTTAGCTATTTTTGAGCGACACTGGCAGTGTTTTCTCGCCATTTGAAGCTACGATGCCAACCACACATTATCAAAGAATCACAGAATCGAGATACCTGGTTGTTGTCTAGTAGGGAACCTCCGAAACGACCTAGCCGAAGCTAACAACGCAATTGTTGGTTCTGCTTGTTTACGATGGGATCCACTGTGCAGATATTCTATCCTGAGAGATTGATAAAATAATTCGACTCGCATGGCTTTTTCAAATCCTCAAAAAGACTGAAACAGCACTCTTGCGGACGAGTCTTTCCACGCTCCTAGACTCCTCAGGGGGCATAGGATGGGCCATAGGCCTTAGGGTTAGTTAGTTTAGTTTCATCCACCCTATGCTGTGGGGCCCGACAACCCCAGGGGCTCCGTGTAGGTTACCTCAACCATTAGGTAGGCCTTCGGGACGTCTCTCTATCGTGCCCACTTTGCTTCCTTCCCGATTTCATACTCCTACTTGCTCATGCTTTATTATGTTATTCCGCTTCATTCCCGACTTGCTGTTCCCATGTGCGTTGATCCTGTGGAGTAACACCTTCGTGCATGGATCCCCGTTTCTCTTGGCATACCATATGTCCCTTGCTCTTTCCCCTGTGATATCGTTCTGCTCGGAAATGGAGGCTTAAACTTCCTAACTATAACATAACACGCGCCTCGAGCTCTTTCCTCCTTCACTACTGAGGGCCCTGGACACGGTAGCCACAGAAATTCTTTTATTACATCTCGCAGATCAACAGCGAGGAGATATAGTTTGCAGCGTGTCTGTAGGCGTGTCTGTCGGTCAAGACTTTGTGGGTCGCGTGTTGCACTGAGTTTCGCTCATAGACCTCTGTTCTATTTAGTTTCATTTATAGACAACTGATACATTGAACTTTGTTCCCAGTTCGGACTTGATGGCTCCTGGACTGGGAAGTACCTACGTGCTTACAACATCGGTTTCAGTTCTTATTGCAAATTAAATAATTTTTAGCCTGAACTCACTGGGAAAGGCTTACTACGGTTGATCACAAAAATGATTTTACTTTTTGGCTACAAAGGAAAGTGGACGGCAATGCTGTGCCCACGTGGAATTACGGCGTGGAATTACTCTTGCGAAATGAAGTGGTGAGGTACGACCTCAAGGGGCATAGGATGGGCCGTAGGGTTAGGCTTGCCCATCCAAGTGCATGTCCCTGCCTTTTCATCTATTAAAGCACCAATAGTTGTGCCTAGGGAGGCTTCAACGGCTTCTAAAATAATAATAAAATTTGTAAGGTGCCCTGTATTCTCCATTGCCGACAACGACCTTAAATAGTAATCGGTTATTAGGAAACTTCTTTGCTTTGATTTTTTACCTCTATCTTCACGCTGTCATTTATATCATTATTTATTGGTACTTTTGACTGCAGGATAGAGCAAATAATGCACTGAGCGATAGAAGCATTAAAACTCAGCCAACAACACCAGAGCTCGGGTGTAAATTTGGATGGCGGTGCTGCCCGCCGTGAAATTAAGGCGTCCCAGTGATGGCCTGCCGAGCTGACGGTCACGGCAATGGCTGCCTAATGAGGCACTGCCGTGTGGGACTGTTCGTGTTGGCGCCTTAGCTCTTTGCTGGGACTTCTTAGCATGGCTCTCGTGATCCGCAGCAGCTAGTGTAACGATGTGTTCTTTCGTGTTTTTTTTCTCTGTTCTCCTGAGCGTTGAACCAATCTTGTAGGAAGACCCTCTTGGGTTCCGTGTAACCCCGTGGAGTCTCACCACGCCATAAATGTAGGTCTCTTATTTTATCTTCTATCTCTGATTGTCATTGTTGTAAAGTTGAAGCAAAATTTACCCCACATGCCTGCTGAGATAATCGCTTGCACTGGTTCGTGCTGCAGGTATGTGCTCGCTGGGCAGCTGAGGATTGCACTGCTGCAGTCGAGCAGCTTGCCAGCGCTGTGGCGTCAAAGACTTGAGGCTCTTACAATAGCTGCGACCTCCAACCGTCCTCATTTCTGGTTAGGCCAATAATAATATATATTTCTCCACGGGCGGGATGTGTTCTTGGATTATTCTGTTACAGCCTACATTAAAAATGTCGCGTGGTAGCTACATTCATTGCTTAATACTATTACAGCTATAAATTTACGACCTAATTAACAAGGCTTAGTGTCACACATCAAACTCGTTAACTGAACTAGCACCGCAATGGTACTACTATTCGATTACCCTCCCACGGGGAGAAATGTAACAATTCTATTTTCTGCTCATATTACAGCTTGTTTCATTAAAATGAAGTCGGTGCATTTATATATTGCTTCCCGAGGAGAGATCTGCATGGCTTAATTTATTTCACAGTGACCGCACAGAGGATTAGGAATGTCACATACGCTGCTGGCCTGTTGCTGTAATCGCGAGTACCGAAGTATTCAGTCGCTGGTGAGGAAGCGAACATCCGACATCGAATGGCCAAGCGCAGAACTCGACCAATGTATCACTGCGATTAAACAATGACGCCTATTGTCAATCGCGAACGAAGTGAGAGAGGTGATGATGTTTTTGTTGAAGATTTAAGTATAGTATAGCCTCCCACCTGAAGAGCTGAGGTACAGCGAAACGCGTCGTGGGTAACAAAATTCTACTAACTGTCTTCCTGCTCGTCAAATTCTTCAGTCTTCAATTGATTTGCCATCTATTAGTAAAATATATTCTTTGGAGCCGTGGTACTGGACAAGAAAAATCTTACGCAGCGGGAAGGCGGAACTACAAATGTTATATTGGGAAATTGCATCGTGAAGAGCTCTCAACATCCAGAAATGCTTATCATCGCATATGTTAATACTTAATATTAAATAGAAGTCGACATAATTAAAATTTGACGTTTCGGGATGCAAATCCCATCTTCAGAAAAAACTATAAACTAGTAACCTATCAAAATAATAAACTGTCAATGCTAATGTGTATCTCAATCTTGTACGGGAATATGTTATCCCATCTCTACGATCAACACCAAACCAGCCAGCAATTTTTATGAAAGACAATGCCCCGTGCCATACTGCTAAGAAAGTGAAGGAATATTTTACGGGAGAGAATATCGAAGTCATGAATATCGAAGTCATGAATAGGATTAAGTCATGACCTTAATCCTATTGAAAATTTATGGAAAATTATAGGTGACAATGTAAGAGAACGACAACCATCAACAGTAAAGGATATGTGGACTAAAATTGAAGAGTAATGGAAATAAATAACTTCAGAGTTTTGCAAGAAACTTGTGATGTCTTGTAATCGTCGCTGTGCTTAAGTTATTGAAAATAAATGTTATAGTACTCCATACTAATTGTTCTAAACCTAAAATTGACCAATGTTCCATGTTATTTGTTTGTAAAATTGTATTAAGAGACGATCGTTCTCTTATTTTGCACTGTTCAATTTTTGTTATTGTTTGTTAGATTGCTCTAATGTATTAAATATAGTTATGTTTGTCGTAATATTTTGTAAAAAATATGTTGAATACATTCCTTAAGGCCCCATCGAAAGATTCATTAACCTACTCGACATGGTTAAACTTTATTTTCAAATAATGTGCTGTTCCCATGCGCATTGATCCTGTGTGGGAACACCCTCGTGCATGGGTTCCACGTGTCTATCGTCACACTATGTGTCCCTTGATTCTTCCTCTGTTAGATCGCCGTTGCTGTGGAGACGAAGACTTGAACTACTCAATATAATATAATTTCAAATAATGAAAATCGTTCTCTTATTTTGCCCGCTAGTGTATATTTATATTTGTATAAATATTTGTCTCTCCTCCCAAAAAGAGATAGAAGGAGTTGAGCAATGGTCATAATATTTTGCAGGGCGTCTGGTGGGTTGCCCTAGATGTGATCCATGCCAAAAAACTAGGATTAACTGGCCATCGAAAGCGATGGCGATGATTTTGTTATCTGTCCACTCAAAAAGAGGCAGAAGGAGTTAAGTCATAATGATTATAATTTTTTTAGGCAGTCAGGTGGGTTGTCTGAGATGTGAAAATTAGCTAATATTTTGAGTTAGTTGGCTATCAAAAATTACGGTGTTGAATCTGAACTCCACCCAAAAAGAGGCAAAAGGAAATGAGCAATATTCATAATTTTTTTGTAGGTAGTCAGCTGCGTTGAATTAGGTGTGGACAATGTTAAAAAATTACAATAAGCAAGTCATAAAAAAGGACGGCGTTGAATCTGCCCCCTCCGCGGGTGAAGGGGTCTAACGCTGCGAGGCATTCTAGTTCTTTATCGTAATAGTAATTAGAAGTATTATGACTGTACATATGGGAAGTTACTGTAATAATGTTAACTAGCTGGACCCGTGAAAATTTTCACGGTTTACCAACTTTATTTTGAGTGTTTGAAAAATTTCCTTCTAACGGTATGCTTGTTGTTGGATTTTAATGTAATTAGTTGCACATCTAATTTAATCATGTTTATTTTTGCAAATCGGTAGTTGCCCTCCTGGGGGTAGTTAACTTCCCAGGGGTTGTTGTCCTCCTAGGGGTCATTGTTTTC
>LQNS02278070.1:41532071-41543707 GCA_001587735.2 Parhyale hawaiensis
ATCGGTTTACCTCTCTTGATATGGCCGAAAGAGTCATTCCTGAGGACCTGAGCTTAACAATTTCTTCCCGCAGCTCAGGAGTAACTTTTACGTGAGGTGCCATGTTTCTAGAATGGTGTAATCGTAAGAGCGGCAGTTCTAGAAGTCATGTACACGAAATTGAATGTGGCCAGATGACCGGGGTAAATGTGAGAATGTTTTAGAGACGATCGTTCTCTTATTTTGCACTGTTCAATTTTTGTTATTGTTTGTTAGATTGCTCTAGTGTATTAAATATAGTTATGTTTTTCCTGATATTTTGTTGAAATATGTTAAATACATTCCTTAAGGCCTCATCAAAAGATAAATTAACCTACTCTATATGGTTAAACTTTATTTTCAAATAATGAAAATCGTTCTCTTATTTTGCCCGCTACAGTATATGTCCCTTGCTCTTTCCTCTGTGATGTTGTTCCTCTCAGAAACGGAGACTTAAACTTTCTAACTATAACTAACTAATTAAAGCTTATTCATTCATAGAGAATGAAGAAGGCAAACAATTTCACTCCAAATAAAATTCATTAGAAAACTAGAACGCCTCGTGGCGTAAGACCACCTGCAGTACAGCACTAATTCAACGCCGTCATTTTTTATAGCCAGCCAAATCTAGTTTTTTGGCATTGTTCACATCATAGTCAAAACACCTGACTCCCTATAAAATATTATGAGCATTGCTCAACTCCATCTGCCTCTTTTCGGTGGAGTTACAAGTTCAATGCCGTTATTTTTTATTGCTGCTAACCCAAAATTTTTACCATTTTTCGCATCTCGGACAATCCACCTGACTGCCGGAAAAAATATTATATATTATTATGACTCAGCTCCTGCCTCGTTTTGGGTGGACAGTATACAAAATTCATTGCCGTCATTTTTGATGGCCAGCTAATCCTAGATTTTTGGCACGGACCACATCTAGATCAACGCACCAGACTCCTTGCAAAAATTTGTGAACATTGTCCTACTCCTACCACTTTTTGGGTGGACAGACAAACATATATATAGGTATACCTGGTGTTTTTTAGGCGGACCAATTTCAACCATAGGTACAAAAACTCAAAATAAATCGATTTTCATGAATGATAAAATGCCCAAAACTCCTTAGTTTTCGTGTTATAATGACTTAGAGAAATTTAAAGCTTTAAGTAATTTACTACCTGCGTGCCAATCTTAGCACTAGTCTTGATAGTTCAGCATGTTTCTGACCCCACCAAAGCAGTTTACATTATATTTACAATAAAAACTGCCAATATTTCATGGTTAGGAAAAAATGTATGCAGTTTCAAACTTAGCATTTAACGTTATGACTCTACTGTATGGCGGACACAACGTCGTCAAAGTTTACATCTGTGTCTGTCGTTAAAAAAAAAAATGCAAGGGTTGCTGCCACCAGATTTTGAACCTTCTATACAATTTTCAGAGTGGCTCATGCAACAGAGAACAAGGGATCCCAATTTCTCCAAGCTGATTCTTTTCCACGGATGAAGCCTATTTTACTCACTAAGGGGTTTTAATATTCACAATAATCATCATTGGGCTCAAGCCTGATAATCCTCATGTTATTCGCCCAAATAATCATCAACATCGATAAGTGTAAACGCATGGGCAGGAATGTGGTCGGAAAACGTGCTGAGCAATCAAATTTAGCGCTAACATTGGCGCGCACGTAGTAAAATAATTAAAGCTTTAAATTTCCTTGTCATTATAACTCGAACACTAAGGAGTTTTGGGCACATTTATCATTCTAGAAAATCTATTTATTTTGAGTTTTTCTATCTATCGTTGAAATTTTTTCTCCTAAAAAAACACCCGGTTTACTTAAATCTTCAACGAAAACATATCACGTCTCTCACTTCGTTCGCTGGTGATAATCATATTTTAAATACCTGAAGCGCTTACCAGCTAATCAAAACTTAGGATCAAGTCGCACAAAGATCTAACTGTAGGATTTCACCTCGGGTACGTGAAGTTGTCACTATGCCAAGGCCAGGAAACTCCTGTGAACGTAGTCAGATCGATGAGCTGCTTAATCAAAGTTTGTCACAGCGTGCAACCGTAGCTGAAGTAAAATGCAGCGGATTACTACTTTCTGATTGACCGTAACAGCTTTGGAACAGTGAAATTTAGCGGTAGATAAAAAATACAAGCATGAGAGCATCAGTAGGGTTTTCCGTCAAGGTAATGGATGCTCTTCGGGATAGATGAAGGCACACACTGATGCCGATTGCAGACCAGTAACCATTAACAGACACCTGAGGCACATGGGGTTGAAGAATAAACAAAACTTCTACAATGGCTCCGTGTGCTTCCACGTCACAAAATAGACCGTTCAGAGTATACCAGGGAGACCTCAACATAGGACGCTGGAAAGGGGAAGACAGTTTTTGTTCTTTGATGAGAAAAATTTAACCTGGATGGTTTGGATGGCTTCCAACGTTACTGGCAAGAAAAGTTATCGTCTGCAACGTTATCAACGCGGCACATTGGAGGAGATTCCATCATGATACAGCGATTCCCATGCCATATAAAAGCAACACTCAAATTTTCATAAAAAAATGTGGCATAATTAAAAAGTTATTAGCATTTTAGGGCGTGTCTTGTACTTATTTCCACCACTTTATATGATATAAATTGATATTTGTATATTGTGTAGGCCTACAATGGCACACTTCATGTATCATTATACCTACTGCGTGTTGGGCTCATGAAGCCGTCCATATTAAGGAAACTTGAAGCGATATCGACTGGAACTGCAGATCGAACTGAGCTATGCTTACTAGGCTTCACTTTTTGGGAACCTTAATACAAGAGACCGTTGGTTTTTTGCCACTTTAGACTAGACTGTGTTGCTGATATTAATCTCAACCCGATTATGTTTGAGAAGGCAGGAACATTTGCGGAATATGATCCTATTTCCGCCGTCTCAATGTTAATACGAGTAAATTCGGACTTCACACCTGGAAACTGCCCAAATTAGCGACCAGAACTGGTTGCTTCTCAGTCACGCCTATGGAGCAGCTTACAGTAATATCATCCTTACAGCCTACCTCCATATGCATCTAGTCACTGTGGATAGTCATGAGAAAACATTAAATATCATCTCGAGAAGTAAGTTTAGTTCAAAACGCTTGCAACTGTCATTTGTACAAAAGGTAATAATTACTGGCAAACCCCTAAAACGCGAACTGTGTTCTGCCTGAGTACAGTTTCCCGCCACAGGGGGCATTCTTTATTCATGAAAATACCATTACCCCTGAAAAAATTGTGCTGTAAATGATACAAACGCATTGAACATAAATTTATGAAATACTTGCTCAAGGACAAGATTGCTGTTGCAAGGAACATGCGTGTGTATATCATGTCAGTAACTTGCCTGAACATTATGCTCCGAAATTGAAGACGTTCCAAGCACTTCTCAACGGCAAGATTTGCATATGAAGGAATGGAATTTCATTCACGGGTTAGAAATACTGTACTTTTCAATCTAGTGAATGGTTTATATGAAGGAATGAATATTGTATCTGGCCCTGCGAACTGTTTCCCAATAGAAAGGTTTACATTTGAAGGAATGGTTTTAAATGGTGCAAACGTTGTGTGTTCCGCTCAGCATCGCTTCAAAGCCCAAACTTGTATCTTCAAAGGAGCTTCTCGTAATTCGTTTCTTTCTTGGTCTCCCTCGAAAAACGTTTTCCATTATGAGATCAAAGCGAAAAATCTCAAAGTTTCTGTTTGTGCTGTGGAATCTGTTGTCAGTTGCAGGGACGTAGCGTGCAGCCGCAGCTCCCAGGCATACACAATACTGAAACTTTTTTACTTTTTTGCCCAGCGGCAAAAATCGTCGTCTTCTGTTCTGAAAGTCGGCCGGCCAGCAACAGTTTCTTTTGCTCTCTGCTCGGCCTGCCGTGCTGGGATGTGCTAACTGTAGCGGCGTCGGGGACGGAATGAAGAGTTTTTACCCTACAGAGATCAACGTACCGCACTTAATACTCTACTCAACGTATATACCTTATACTTCATACTCTAACGCAGTGGTTCTTAACGTTGGCTCCGTCGAACCCCAAGGGTTCGATGAGACAGTTTCAGGGGTTCAGCGGTTTGGTTCACCATTCTCGTGTGATTCTTGGCGGTCCGAACTGCTGGTTAGATTTTTTCTCTGAACACAGTGATTTTGTGTGTAAATTATGCATGGTACAGTTTCCCCACTGATACAGTAGGCCTATATAATACTTTCATACATATGCTTTGAATTTGAAGAGAAAAAGCAACTTTTATTTTTCCAACTACGAAGGGTTCGATGTATGCATGTATGAAACTTGTGGGGTTCGGCACCTCCAAAAAAGGTTAAGAACCACTGCTCTAACGTCTTAAAACCTGCTATTCCTCTCAGAAACCGAAGTTGTATTTCATATTTAAGCCGCCGCTAATTCTTGTCCTGTCACTTAATACTTATTTTATTTTTTTGCAGCTATCACACTAATGAAGAAGACCTGCCCGCCCTTTTGCCAGAGTATGACGACATTGACGGGTGAGTCCTACCGACAATAATTGCGTGGTTTGGGGAGAACTTGCATCTAGCCTGAAGTTTCGGCTTAGACGGTGGCACTCAGGGTATTAGAACCAAGAACAGTAACTCGGACATGCTTTTACTCTCATTTTTAGATAGTTGCAACCCTTATTTCAACGCAATGGGTTATATAGTACCGTGAAATTAATGAGAGATGAATAAGAAGTGCTTAGTTTACCGCTATCTAAGTAATGGTAAACTGACAGTTCATTTTCCTCTACCCTGGTGGTGTCACGTACACCATGTTGTGGAGTGTTGGCGCTATAGTTGGAAGTAGGATAGACCTTCTAGAGGACCTTCGAGAATGGAAGTAGCAGGAAATGGGGACTCAGATGAGGATATCGGTCACGGAGCCCCCCACCCCCGCTACACCAAGTTGGCTAGTTCTTGTCTCACTTACAGTTGTTCTTGCACTTTGCTGGTGTTCTTAATCTCTGTTGGTGTTTTTATATTCTGTATCCTAATGATCTGTCGGTGTTCGTATAATGTGTTGGTGTTCTTATGCTCTGTTGGTGTTCTTATGCTCTGTTGGTGTTCTTATGCTCTGTTGGTGTTCTTATGCTCTGTTGGTGTTCTTATGCTCTGTTGGTGTTCTTATGCTCTGTTGGTTGGTTGGCTCAGACATAGAAAAACGCCACTAAAAATATCAGAGATCCTCGGATAAAATCATCGAGCTGTGAAGAACTTTCCGGACTGTTCTACTGTGCAATCGAAGGCTGCCAAGGATATTTCGAGGGTTATTTCCTGACGAACGAGGTGACAAAGAACGAGGGCAGTTGTGAAGATGGCGGGTGGGAGTATCCGAGCAGTGGTTCAGCGCACGGGTGGGGAAGGTACTTTGAAATCTACCAGGTACGTCCATCTGCAGCTGGTAGGCAGGAACGTAGAACTACCAAATTATCGATTTTTTTAAGTCGTCTTTGCTGATGCATGCCGTGCTACTCGAAATGGATCAGATGCGTAGAACAGAGGACAAACTGACAGTAACGGAAATTGTCTTCATCCTTTGAGACTCCGAAGAAAAAACAGTTATGATTTAAGCTGGCACAACTAGAGGCTGGTGTGTTGGTCCTTAGAGAGTTTCACATAGAATTATCGTGATAACTTTATCTAAAAGCTATATATTACCCTTTGGGAGGAAGAGTTTCAGCCATGGTTGCAGAAAAAGAAAGTTTTTTCATTCTCGATGATGCGCCTTCCCCTGAAGCTAAGACGCTTCTGGACCCCATCTGATGAAGATGCCAAGGTCTTCGCCCAAAATGAACCGATTTGAAAATCTGTGCAGTGTTCTGAAGAAGACGATATATCAGTACAGAAGGCAGTTTCCATCAGGAGATGCGCTCAGTGCTGCAACTGTAGATGCTGCTGACTATATAACACCAAATGAAATAGTTGCCTTGGCAAGTTCAATGAATCAGGGGCGTTTTTCATGTGAGTCACAAATCCATCACTGAGATCTTTAAATATATAGTCAGCTTTCATTAATTCAATTAGGAAATATCATTATTTTCATCATAAAATATGTTATTGTTATCTTTGTTCTTAGAATTTAGTTGTTGCATTAAATAAATGTCCGTTTTTGTATAATTAGCATTTTTGTTAGATGTACCTAATAATTTTGGACGTTTTTAGAAAAAAGTCGATGAATTTTGTGCAGTGTAAGTAGATGGCTGCTATCACCATTCCGGAAAAAAAATTCTTTACTTGACTCAATAAACATTGTGTCTCTCGAAAAAAAAAACAACTGCTCTATAATTTGGCATGCAGTATAAAGAGTTCTCTTCCAAAGCAGTGTAGGAATTAAAGCGATTACTTTCTCCCTCACGACTATAAGATCAAAGAGCATTGAATGCTCACTCAGGTTCTTTCTGCCCACCGAATGGGATTGCCTTGCCTGCCTGGCTTCTCATACAGCAGACTCCAAGAAGCCGAAGTTCAATTTTATGTCACCACCATTGCCGGCATCTCTTTGCTTACCTCGGCACAGCTCACACCTCCAAAGCAGCGCGGCTTATTATTAATTAAGAGCGAATAGAAGCATTCCATTCCAGGTAATTAGAGGCCCAGATTTCCTCGCAGATTAATATTCCCTTCTTAAAATTCCAGCTATCAAAGCAGTCCAACTGGCGCAGTGGAGCTGCGGGAGTTGAAGGTCCTTGGGTCTTTCTGATGTGAAGTTTAGAGTGAATTGCGAACCTTGCAGTTGCTGACGGACCTCATGTGACAACTGTCACCGCTCTGTGGAGCCTGTCATTGCTACTTACTTCATCCAGTTATGTCACCCGTTGGCTAACCTAAACCTTTGAAAACAAACTTTTCTTTGCTGTCAGCATTTACTAAATTTCGCCAACAGTTAGGAGTGCTGCAGTGCTGACTTCTCTCATATCCTACATCAGTATATCAGCCAGGAAACAGCTTGCGGTAATAACTTAAGAGTAAACTAACACCAAATGCAATTCTTGTATGCCTAGCAATTTTGCTAATGGCTTCCACTCGCTATCTGCTTCTGCTTCTCTTCAGGCACTTTGAATATTTAAATCTTTTCTGGCTCATCTTCTCGCACTTAGAAGGCCGTAATTATGGGGCTTTTGACAGCCCAGTAATTAATTCCTTGAGTTTAATTAAGGAAACCTCGATGCCTAGAAGCTGAAGGTTAATTATTTCCTCTTTGAATTGAATGGTTTCTGGTAATGCCGGGACCATGGCGAAGCGTTGCGTAAATGAAAGCTGCGGAATGACGAATGACTGACAGCCTAACATGTCGTCGTCTGAGGGAAGCTGCGGGTGCTGAACATTTGTGGAGACCTCAAGATTTTCAACCTAAAACGTGTAACCGGAATTGCACAGGACAACGTCATGTGGAGGTTTTCACTCGGTGTTCTTTATACACTTTATGAAGTAATGCTGTGGCACAATACGTAGTGAACTTCGTGACTAAAAGGGAAACAAGGTGTTTTTTAGAAGCTTCTATCATATGCGTAATGAGAAAATAGCAATGTTTGTCGTCAGCTAAAAGTCTCGCTGATCAATCTGTAAGCATCCTTCTCTGCAGTGTCTCCGGCGACCATCCTGTGATTAGCTTTGAAACGGATGGCTTCTTTATGAAATGACATTCATTCTAAGGAGAAAAAAATAAGTGCAGTTTACATTTAGATCAAAACTTTATCGTAAGAACATAGTGTGTCACTTAACCTTGTCTTAGTCTGGCTGGACTGCTTCTCTAGAAGAGTTCTTTCTTCTGCTGTAGCCCGGGCAGAGAAGAAGCTTTGCTTGCCTAGGATTCAACTAGATGCAAGATTACCATATATACCGGGCTTTGCAAAAGTCCTGACCTGTTTTAATAATTTGCCATCCAAAGTTCGTAAAGCTTTGTTTATAATGAAATAAAACAAGATTTGTAATGTATTAGTTTATTATGATGTAAACAACATTGCTATTCAATAGGACCTCCATTGGCAGCAATGACACGCCCAAATCGTGGTCGGAAGTCCTTACACACATTGCGGACGTAGTCCTTCCTCATCTGGGCCCAAGTGCGGTTCACAGAGGCTTTCAGCTCCTCAATGTTGTTGTGGCGATCTTCTCATGCTTTACTCTCAATATGCGGCCACACGCTGTAGTCCAGAGGATTGAGATCAAGCGACTGTGGGGGCCAGAAGTTATTGGGCCAGAAAGTCATGTTTTGGCTCATCCAGTTTTGGACAGTTTTCGATGTGTGCGCTGGTGCACCATCTTGCTGAAACCCGTAATCTCCATCTTTGACGACTTTTCTGATCCATGGAAAAACTTTTGTGGCCATGATATCCCTGTATTCAACCCCTGTCAACCTGTAACCGCCCTTGAACCACCCTGGAGGTATCTTCTCTTCATTGGAGGCCACAACGCCAAGCAGCATCACAGAGGTCGGATGCTTTGCTGTGGAGACATAACGAACATCAGAGATGTCTTGGCCAAGACAGGATCCACAGTGAAGGTCTCCTCATCGGAGAAAATGATGACTCAATTTCCATGACTTTTCTTCAAGTCATTAAAAAGGCGGGAACATCGCTCTTGGCGCTTTTTAATCCTGTCAACAGTTAGCAGCGGTCTTTTCTAACGCTTTAAGCTCTTTCCACCTTCATTCTTTACAGCTCTTGACACGGTTGACACAGAAATCATCTTCTTCTTCTTCGGGACTTCAGTCATTTTGAGTTTCGGATCATTTTCAAAGGCTCTTCGAACATTCTTCCGTTGAATAACTTGTGGTCTGCCTGAACGTTGTCGATATTTGATGCTTTAATTATTTTTTAGGCGGTTTTGGACCCGTTTCACCGTTGATAAACTGACATTTTGCAACCTAAAAATGTCCGCCTTCTGGTGACCCGCGCAAAGGAGAGCTGCTATCTTTATCCTTTTTGTTTCCATTACCAACAATGTATAAAAATGTACACCATTACCAGTTATTATGTTATCTGAAATAGTTTAGGAATTAATCATCGTCAATAAATATCATAAAGTTTCTGAAATGAGTTCCACACTTTGAAAATACAAAACCGGTCAGGACTTTTGCAAAGCCCGGTATATATATGTATATATATATATGACGTGGCACTTACACTGCAGTACACACGTGTTCTGGAATTCTGTAAAAGTTCGTCAAATTCTTTTACGCGAATCATCTGAGTCGGCATGGAATTCGTTACCCAGATCCGTGTTCGGCCGTGTGGATATGCAGGCATTCTAGCCAGTGATGAATGGATATTTTGGGTGATTCTCAGCAGCGTCGGCTGTCCTATATATATATATATATATATATATATATATACTCCCCACCGACGATGTCGGTGCGGAGACAGTCAACGCGTTTAAAAATCGTCTTGACAAACACTGGAAGAGACATTCTCCACAACTAAGAACACTAAGATCCGCAGAGCAGCGGCTATTAATTGCACTTGCATGCATGCATTATCGACTCGTGGCTGAGATCTCCTTTTTTCTTCTTTTTTCCTCTGTCATCTATATCATTCTAACATAATCGCACTAGCTCACAGATAGTTGTGGCGTAAGTTCCAGTGTCTCTTTAGGAATGGGCCTGTTGGTCCGTCTACTGCCGCCTATCTAATCTATTGTCCCGCTTGGGCTTACTCGTCCCTGGACGCTCGAGTGTGTGGCTTGGTAACGATATCCGTGACTTTTATTGCCATATTTCTAGTTAAATTGACCGCGTGGCACTCCATTGCATTACGGTCTTCAGAAACGATTGTCTACGTTTGTCGTCAATCGATACGCTCACCGCGGAATTACGTCCCTTGTCGTCGCTGCAAATTTGACTCATTGCGCCCTACCAACTCCGCCCTATTGTTACCCCATAAATTAGTTGCAATTTTATGAGGAGCTCCACACTCTCTTGTTCGATCTTACGGCCTCTCAGTTCTTCGGCGCAAATTGCCTGTTTTTTAAGACGACATTTTTCCTTTTCAGAAATTGGCGTAAGCAAAGCGGCTTCCTCTCCATTGTGGTGCTTGGGCTTAAACTTGAGCGCTTTGCTAAGTCTTCCTTCAGCAACTTGGCGCAGCTCGGGGCGGAGGAGGAATTTTTGCTGCGTAGCTTATACAGCTTGCTATAAAACTGACAACTGCTGTGCGGCTTCGCTCCATAACAGCTTACAGTGACTGTGGTCGCTGCGGTGCACCTATTGCGTGGCTCAGGTGAGTGCAGTGTGCAGCTTAATAAAAGTGAGTTATACTGGTCTCGGTAGAGTAGGTCGAGACTTTGAAAAAAGTTTTTAGCTGTTTGAAATCATGAGTGCTAGAGTTATACTTCAACACTGAGAAGAAAATTAGATCTAAATGTTATGGAATAACATGGCGAAAATGTACTTTGGAAAGCTTGTCTACTATTGGTCTACCTTGTATACATGCAGTACAGTATTATGTATTGCCATGAGCGTAACATACCACAGAAAAAATATTTGTGTCCAGGGTTGGTTGGTTTAAACCAAATGGTTTAAACCAACAAAAAAAAAACATGTTTTTTTTTTTTGTTTTTATTCGATTTTTTTGGTTTTCATTTAATTTTTGGTTGGTTTTTATTCATTAACATTGCAATATAAACAGTTGTACTTCTAGAAAGTGTCAAGTTTTGGTCACACAACTGAAAGGATGAGTTGATCTGTTTCTTTTCAGGAATCCGTGTTGAGTGTTAGGACAGTTAAGGTCAACTTATGTTTGATAAAAACCTATAACTTATTGAATTTTGTGTTATTTCATTTCAGAGATGCATACCTCATTATATTCTAGTGCTAGAAGCTACTGAAAATTAGAAGTAGTAGTTATATAGTTGCTATTAGATAGCTAATGGGCTAATTAGGAGCATATAGGCATATAGCTATTTCACTTTCTTCAGTTCATTACTCTGCTCTTAATTAGCTAGTAGGTAGCTATTTCTATCAGAATGCCTCTGTATATTGGAGTGTTTCTACGTTTTTCAGAGGATTTTATAACTGTTTCACTTTCATTAGTTCATTACTCTTTTATCAATAAGCTAAAAGCTTGCTATTTCTGTCAAGTTGTATTTATAATTTGAAGTGTTTTAAAGCTTTTCAAAAGATTTTATACTGCAGTTTTAAATCATAGCATATCTGCAGTTTGCATGTTAGATGTAGCCATAGCAAATACAGGTACTCTGCAAACTGCTGGTTCGTAACCCCTCCATCTTGAAATCATTCTTCAACAGTAGGAACTTGAAATTAATTGACTAAAATTGTTGATGACTAGCTAGCTACTTGTGTCTACACAGCAGAAAACCCTTTAAATTTTGGATAATATTCCTAAAACTCTGGAAAAATGAACAAAATATTTAAAAAAAAAACAGCCATAAAAAACACGATTTTCGTAACCAAAAAAACACAGCTTTTGGTTTAAGCAAAAAAAAAAAACTATGGTTTTTGCCAACGCTTGATTGTGTCTCCCTCGGAGAATAATATTATGGGGCATAATTATATAGGCCATCGATTAGTTAGGTTTGTCCATCCTATGTTATGGGGAGTAGCACCCCA
>LQNS02278070.1:41543960-41567701 GCA_001587735.2 Parhyale hawaiensis
AAAAAAAAAAAACTATGGTTTTTGCCAACGCTTGATTGTGTCTCCCTCGGAGAATAATATTATGGGGCATAATTATATAGGCCATCGATTAGTTAGGTTTGTCCATCCTATGTTATGGGGAGTAGCACCCCAGGAGTCCCTGTAGCTAGGCCTTCGGGACGTGTCTTTCGTGTCCGCTTTGCTGCCTCCCATTTTCATACTCCTACTGATTATACTTTCTTCTGTTTTTCATTTTCTTTCTCCATTGGTTGCTTCCATGCGCGCTGATCCTGTGCGGGAACAGCTTCGTGCATGAGTTCCTCATTTCTATTGACATAGCCGTCAGGGGTATATTCTGGCGGGCCCTTTCCCTGCCACAATAAATGTTGGATATGGGCCTAACGAACCCAAGGGCTGTCCCGAGTTCCTTCTCTGCAGGAGATGTTGCAGCTGGCGGCAGTTCCTGCCGAGAAGGTTAGTTTGTTAGGTTAGGTAAGCTCTCGATATTTCAGTTGCTGTTCCGCGAGGTGGGCTGCCCATCGAGGTTGGTGACCTAGTCCGCGGGCCTCCTCTATCTCCCGTGGAGGGCCTCAGGAGAGGCCGTCTACTCGAGGGTCTTTCTTTTGTTCGTTGCGCCTTTCTCCCGCCAGTAGTAGCGCACTCGGCCAACTGTGACTTTCCGGCAGGAATGCCAGATGGAACATTCATATACTGATGCGACATAATGAACTGAGTAGGTACGGTGGTAAAACCAGGAATATGATTGTAATAAGTTCTATCGACATACCTCGTCAGAATATCTTAGGCCTCACGCCCACGATGTTGCAGCTGTCGGCAGTTCCTGCTGATAAGGGTAGCTTGTAAGGTTAGGAAGGTTCTGTGTACTCCCCCCCCCTCCATCACACCTACTCCTGGTCCGTGAGGTGGGCCGCCGATTGTGGTAAGCGATCCGTCTTACGGGATTTTTACCTAGATTAGATTAGATCTCTGGCAGTAGACGAACCAATAGGCCCATTCCCAAAGAAACACCGGAACTTACGCCTCGGCCCTCTATGAGCTATTGCCATTAGGTTAGTAGGATATAGAGGACTGAAGAAAAGAGAAAACAAAGGGGGGGAAGAGTCCCTGCCAAAGAGGCGATCATGAATGCACGCAAGCACGGTCAAGAGCCGCTGATATGCGGAGCATAGAGATGTCAAACTGTGTAGTTAGAGAGTAAGAGAGAAGAAGACGGATTAAGGTGGCCTCGGAAGCTTTGGACGTTAAGAGTTTGCGACTCCTGGATGAGTTTTTAGCTATGTCAAGACGATTTTTAAACACGTTGACTGACCTCGCACCAATCTGTTCCCGTATGGGAGAGGGCACAGCATTGGACCTTCGCACGACTATTTATTTCTTTTGTTTTCTTCTCGTTTCCTATTTCTTCTCTATGCAATGCTTTTCTCGTTATTTTTCTGCCAAGCTTACAAGGCCAAGGTTGAAACCAATAGAACTCACTAGGTGAGTTCCCCATTACATTGGGCTTGCCCGGCAGTAATGCCGATTAAAACTGCGTATCGCTGATGACAGAGCGCCTCGTGTCCAACTAGACTCTAATTAGATTAGATTAGATAGGTGGCAGTAGACTAACCAAAAGGTCCATTCCCAAAGAGACACCGGGACTTACACCCCGGCCCTCTATGAGCTATTGCCATTATGTTAGTAGGATGTTGAGGAATGGAGATGAAGTTGACTTTCCCCAAAAATTCTTCAAAAATAATCGTTACCCGCACCATTATTTGGACTACTGAAAATTGTTCCTAGACAAACTGTTCGATCCCGGCATTCGTAAACCTTTTGTCCGTAAGATAGATTTCTTTCGCTTGCTTCCGTACTACAATAAAGCCTCTGTTAGTGCGGTAAACACTTTGGAAGCATTCCTTTTCGCAGCTTACCCCCATATATATCAACTTCAAATTTTCATACAATAACACATTTACCATAGGATCCCTTTTTAAATTTAAAGAGAAATCTCCGACACCAGTCATGTCGAGTGTTAATCTACCGTTTCAAGTGCAGGGGTAGCAATGCCTCGTACAAAACCATAACATTCAGCTCCCCGCCAGCATGGTTAGCAAAACAGCCATCCCTTCAGCATGAATAACTTCATCATAGACTCTTCTAACCCAATCGAGCTCACAACATTATTCCCTCTACATCCATAGAACAAGACCAAACAATAAACTAGATCACTCTGAAGGAGCATACCTCCATCAAGCAGTACAATGTTAACGAAAAAATCAAATTGGTTTTGAAACCATGATTTCCTTTTCTATCATTAACAAAATTTGGTCATGTGTGCCTCTTAATATTACTAACTGTTTCTGTGATTTTCTTGAAGATCCATCCTTAACATTTTCAGTTATCCTGACAAACACTACGACAAACATATGATTTAGTCAAACCTACACACTAACGTCCCGATCACCACCAAAATTTGATCAGTTGAGCGTTGAATATTTTCCACCGCGACAGATCGTCGTGCGCCACGAGGCCTCCTATTTTCCCTTTATGATTATTAACTGAAGATATAATACTGGGGCGTATTCCGCTAACTTATTATTATATTCAATTGCTTTATGCCTCCGTTTACCGCGAGTGATGGTCTAACGCCACCAGGCGTTCTAGTATCCTCATGCGCTGTTGAAATTCATTCTGTAACTTGGTACAAGATTTTTCACCACGTTTCTCAAAGGAATCCAGTTTTAACGCTGAAAAATAGCAAAATTTTAATTTTGGCGGACACCACAAATGTGCAAAGGCGCAATTTTCAGCGATTAGCACAAATCACATTTAATTTTTATGGAGCGTAAATTGCGTATTTGCGCTTTACTTGGCACTTTTGCCCACGTCTGGCCTCCACAGATATCCAGGGGGGCAAAAACTGGTAAGACGTGATAGATTCTGATATCCGGATATTCTTGAGGCTCTTCAACATAGGCTTTATCAAAAGCTGATCCTATTTCACATAATTATTTTATGATATTAACTTTACTGCGGCTCTATCTCCTAAACGTAAATTTTAAAAGATTTCGTGTTTAATGCTCATTAATTATCTCAAGAAGGCTACCTTAAATTTTCAATAACAATTGGGAATGAAGTTCAATTAAAATAACCTTCATCTATAGTTCTTCATGAGGAATTGAGGAATAAAAAAATAAGATACATTACTTCTGGAACGACCCTCGTAAATGTATTTAATTACTCGCATCGTATATATGTCACGTAACGCACTGAAGAAATAACATGGGAAGAAATTCGACCGTTGAAGATTTAATGCTCCGGTAGCTGTGATTCGCGCACATTAAATACTAAGACAAAGTGGTTTTCGTAAGACACTAATTTTGTTTCATCATTCATTGACAGGTGCTATTCAGATGAGTTGAAACAGAGAACACTCATTTCTCTTTGCTGAAAATCAACAGGCGAGTGATTCAACCAGGTTGTAGATGATGACGCAAGTAAGGAAACCACAAGATTATTTAAACAGAAATTGAGTAGATGATCAATAAAGCAGAAGGCAAGATATACTGCCGAACACAGTAGAACTATAAAGCGGATCGAAGAAAATGGATGTCGTGATGCAGTAGTTGTTTTTCTGTCGCTAAATTTTTTTCTTAGTTGATTCAGATTTTTGTGGGAGTGAAAATGTTTCCCTGAAGTTACATTGTATATGAGGAAACCGTTTATATTTTGAGTGATGCTGGTCTCTATGTAATTACCTCTGCCAAGGAAGTTATGTTTTTGTCGTGTTTGTCCGTCAGTTATTCTGTTTGTCTGTCTCCAAGATTACTCAAAAAGTGATGGACGGATCGTTACAAAATTTACAGAGATTGTTAGGCATGTTAACAGTAACAGATGATTAACTTCTGGTAAACATCCGATCATCTGTCTGTTTGTTTGTCTGTCTGCCTATTTTTTCTTAAGGCCATAACTCGAAAAGTAATGGATGGATTTTCATGAAATTTATATGAGTTGTTAGGTAGCTACAATACAAAACGGGAATGACCCAATTTTTGGGATCTGTCGGTTCGTTCGTTTGTCACTATGTGTGATTTTATGCTTGCTCGCACAATAACTCAAGAAGTTATGGATTTATCGTAATGAAATATCCATTAGTTGTTACTAATGTTAAAATACATAAATGATTAAATTTTAGTGATGATCAGTTTGTCTCTTTGACTTATGTTTGTCATAATGCTTGTTAGCAGCATAACTCAAAGAAGTTATGAACGGATCGTCATGGAAATTACAGGAATTGTTAATACTATCAAAGGCACAAATGATTAGATTTTGGTGCTGATACGGAAAAAATTACAGTTTCAGAACCAATTTGGATTATCCGTTATCGTTGCCTTGCTTGGCGGAGGTATTCGCTCTTAGAGTAGTCTCTAGTAATTAATAAGAACAGATTTTCTGTGTGCCTCTGAGCAGCAGAAAGGATTGTGCTGCTCAGCAGAGCTGACTTACACTATTTCAATAACTGAACATGACGATTATTGTGCAAAGCATTCCTCTTGGTTAAGTCAATAACGAAACTATGATGTGCGAAGAGGTGTCATAATTCTTCGCTCTCCTTTTTGTCGGTTGAGTACGCAAGTAAATATATAAATTTTCAAGAACACATTGGTGCTTATTGTCTTGTGTTTTGATTATTTATTTAACTGCGGGTGCCGAGCGGTAAATAATAGTACTGCTCAGCAGAACTGAAGTCAAGTGCGACAGTGTTGATCATTACAGTTACCGATGCAGGACATCCTTCAACATCAAACAAACGTTACTGTGATCGACGAAGAAACCTCGCAAGTATTCACAGTCATTTTCGATGGCCGGCAGGTCCACCAGTCTGCCACCAACCTCTGATAAGCAAATATTTAATTACAAATTCTGAAAGATTTGCTTAAAATTTGTTGGGAGTAATAACCCAGTTCATATGGCTTGGAGGAAATTTGAAGAAAAATTAACTTTTTTTTGTATACGGGATGTTTTTTTAGGCAGACAAATTTCAATCATGGGTAGAAAGTCTCAAAATAAATCGAATTTCATTAATGTTTTGAGTTATAATGACTTGAAGAAATTTAAAGCTTTAAGTAGGATTACTATACGTGCGCGCCAATGTTAGCACTAGTTTTGATAGTTCAGCATGTTTCTGACCCCACCAAAGCAGTTTACATTATTTTTACAATAAAAACTGCAAATATTTTATGGTTAGGAAAAAATATCTGCAGTTTCAACTAAGCATTTAACATAATCACACTACATCGTCAGAGTTTACATCAGTGTCGTTTCCAAAAAAAATGTTAGGGCTGCTGCCGCCAGATTTTGGACCTTGTGTACAATTTTCGGAGTGGCACATGCCACAGAGAACAAGGGATCCCAACTGCTCCCAGCTGATTCTTTTCCACAGATGTAGGCGTGCATATTTTACTCGCGAAGGGGTTTTTAATATTCACAATAACGGGTTCAAGCCTAATAATCCTCCTGTCTTTCACCCAAATAATCAACATCGATACAGTGTAAACGCATAGGCAGGAATATGGTCGGAAAACGTGCTGAACGATCAAATTTTGCGCTAACATTGGAGCGCACGTGGTAAAATACTTAAAGCTTTAAATTTCCTTAAGTCATTATAACTCGAAAAGTAAGGAGTTTTGGGCATTTTGTCATTAATGAAAATAGATTTATTTAGAGTTTTTTTTACCTATGGTTGAAATTTGTCCGCCTAAAAAAACACCCTGAACAGCAGCAATCATTTTCGTTCAGTATCAGTGGCACTCAACCTGTCAACATTTTTCGGATACTTAAAGTAGATGTTTTCAGCTTGAATTTGCTATCTCTACTTTTGGTGTATTATCAAATTTTAGCCTCAGGTAGACATCAGCGTGGAATGACCCTTCCGTTGTTTTGATAAATAATCTCCAGTTGTGCAAATTTATGCCCATAAGTATCCCAATAGTTGCATGCGGCTGAGTAGCCTTCTATTTTCCATTAACTGTTACCGATTTTGGTGAAAATTATCAATATTTATTTTTTGCTGAAAAACAATCCTCAGGTGCGGGCTATTGTGTCCCAAATTTTAAGGGGCTCCGGGCTCTATAACCTCCCAGAAATGGGCGCCAAGAGGGGTCGGAGGGGGCACAAATTATGATTATTTTTATTAGTCTGAGAAGGGATGTTTGGAGACGGGCTTTCTGTCCCAGATTTTTGGGGAGCTACGGACACTACAGTATGTCACCTTTGATTATGCAAATACAATTTTTTTGCTTTATTTTTCAAGATAAGTGACTAATTTTGAAATATCAAGTAAATGTATGGCTATGTTACATATATAAACAGCACTTGTGAAATGAATATTTAGCCATTTGTTAAGTTTCTCATACAATTTGCTTATTTACGAGTTTTTACCGTTACCTCAGATTATGCAACAAGTTAAAAAAACGTCATAAAGAGGAAATAAATACAAGTGAACAGGAATATTTTTATTGAACGTCCAAAACCAAGATATTCTAACCAAAACTATTCAAAAAACTCTGAAATAAGAGTTCAGTAGTAAACATAACAAGTTAATTTTGAACATAGCAAACTCTATTTTTCATGATTTTTATAAGGCGATTATCAACAGAAGTTGTCAGGTTTGATATTTCAGATGGTAGAATAGAATCTGCAGCTGTTTCTACTGCATTCCACAGGCTGACCTTGCACGAAAACTGCCGACCACCTTCATAGACCTTCCGTTTGATCATTGCCAAGAGGTTTTCAATGGGATTTGAATCGGGGCTATTCGTTGGCCACGTCATAACTCTTTTTGATCAAAATCCTACATCCGCGAGCCAGTTAGCAGTGTACCGTGCTCGGTGTGAGGGAGCGTTATCGTGCTGATATACCAATTTGGATCTGCGTGCGATAGTCTGCTCATCAAGCCATGGCATCAAGTTGGTTTCAAGAAACTGGCAGTACCTTTCTGCATTCAGTTTAACTCCTTCTGCCACTTCAAATGGACCAACAAGGGTGTCACCGACTACGCGGCCCAAAACATTATACCTCCACCACCTTGTTGACGCTTAAGCCGTTTCTGCTGAGGTCGGTCATGGAGGACCCAACCAGACGCCCATCCATCTGGACCATAAAGAAAGGCTCTGCATTCGTCAGTAAATACGACGTTAGAGAAATCAGTTTTCATGTTCTCTTCAGTCCATTTGACCCTATTTAATCGTTTAATTGCCTCTTCCTTCTTCCCTAGCTGCTGCAGAACCTCACATCTTGTCTTTCTGATTAGTATTTGGGCTCCAGCGTCTTCAAATATCGCCTTACTTGCAGAAAGTTGTTTTCTAGCTATAGAAACCTTCAAATGCCGCATATCCTGAGCAGTTAATTTCCTCATAGAGGCTCTCTCCGGAGTTTTCCGGTTGACCTTACCTTCAATTGCTTAAGCCTTAATTGTTCGATGATCACGCTGCAATTCCTCGGAAACTGCGAGCGTTGTCTTACCAGATCCAATAACGAGGTCACTTTGATCTTTTCTTCACTGGTTAGACCGTCTTTCCTTGCCTCTGTGCGATAAGCAAATGTTGCCAAAACGTGGGAAATGGTTCCGTTTTTGTTTTCTTTAATTGTTTTTATAGTTACAACATACCTGTGCACTAACTTACTATTAACATTTTAAATGTGTGACACTTATCTTGAAAAATAAGTAAATAATTGTATTTGCATAATCAAAGGTAACATAGTGTATAACCACCTCTCCCCACCCCTCCCTCCCTCAATAAAGGAGCTCAAAAGGGGGCAAGGGGGTGGGTGGGTCAAAATTATGGTTTTATTTTTTGTACAACTTTATTTTCACCTAAAAATTAAGAGAAGTCAATCAGTTTTCACGCTGAGCGAAAAACAGACATTTTTGGAATCCTTGAAAGATTCATCACAAACTAATAGATATTTTCAATTATTACCCTCTCTCTCTTTTAATAACAGTTCAACAACGAAAATTTTACATTTATTGAAAAATATAGTGTTCAAAAATTGCTTATCGAAAGAAAATGAAGCGGAAAATAAAAATCCAGCTCTGTTAGTTTGTTCGGAATGTTACAACGATTCCAAAACTGCCTTTGCTTATAAACTTATAGACTTTTTCTCAAAAACTAACGCCTAAATCGAAAAATTTACTGGAGCAAAATGTGTTTCTTTTTAAGTTTACATATACTGTGCAAAAATACCAGATCAATCGGCCTACAAATAAAAAAGTTTATGGATCTCTTTTGATCCCCTTGGTGAGTACTCATTTAATAAAATATAAATGCTGTATGTATATAGCAATTTACAGGTAAAAACATGAAAACTATGCGGTCATATAATATCAGTACTATTTAATAATTCACGTCGTGTTTTTATTTATTTATATACTAGTGGTCCGTGCCGTCATTATAAACGACGGCAAAAAATTAACACTTCACCAAAACCCCCGCCGTCTTTTGGGCTTCCTCATTTTTCCCTTATCTAAAACTGAAGAAAATAATTCCAAGGTACCAAATTTTTTTTTCGCCTTTTGAAATCTGAATTTTCTCCTATCTTATTAGTTCTATTTTTCCCCTATCTAATACTGAAGAAAACAATTGCAAGGTACCCAACTTTTTTTTCGCCGAAGAAAAGATTGCAAGGTACCCCACTTTTTTTTACATTTTGAAATCTGAATTTTCTCCTATCTTATTCCCATGGAGCGTGACAGGAAAGATATAAATCAGTACTATATAATAATTCACGACGTGTTTTTATTTATTTATAGATTTTTATTTTTCCTGTCAAAAAATTCAGATTTCAAAATGTAAAAAAAAACTGGGGTACCTTGCAATCTTTTTCTTAGGCGAAAAAAAAGTTGGGTACCTTGCAATCTTTTTCTTCAGTATTAGACAGGGAAAAAATAGAACCAATAAGATAGGAGAAAATTCAGATTTCAGAAGGCGAAAAAAAAAGTTGGGTACCTTGCAATGTTTTTCTTCAGTATTAGATAGGGGTAAAATGAGGAAGCCCAAAAGACGGCGGGGGTTTTGGTGAAGTGTTAATTTTTTGCCGTCATTTATAATGACGGCACGGGCCACTAGTCTAGATGATAAAAAATCATGAAAAGCAGCATTCAAACTTCATCCATAGTGTAATAGAAGTGCAGTATATGGCATTTCACCACAATATTTTAAGTTTTCTGCCTATGCTGTAGAATGTGATTTCTTGCTTAAAAATAAAAAGTAGGTAGTCAATGAGTTTTCATGCTAAAAAAAATCGAAGACAGTTTTAAAATCCTTGTAACTTTCTAACAAAATAACAGCTCGAGTTTTTCAATTTTTATTTTCAATTTTTTTATCGCCGTTTAAAACCGAAAATTTAATTTTTTTTTAATGAATATTTTAGTAATCGAAAATCGCATATCAATAGAAAATGAAGCGGAAAATGGAAACTCCAGAGCTGTTGTTTTGTTAGAAATGTTACAAGGATTCTTAAACTGTCTTCGTTTTTGTTTGTAAACTTTATAAGCTTCTATTCTTTTCAAATGTCCAAGAAAGTAATAAAAAATATTTCTCCATTTTCTCAAAAAGAAACGCACCTGCAAGATGCGTTTCTTTTTCTAAATTTGCATATACTGTACAAATTTCAGAACAATCTGTCCACAAATACAAATGTTTTGAAAAATCTGGGTTGACCCCTTTAAACCAGCCAATCCTGCCCCTTGGTATGTCAACACGTATAAATTTATTTCTCACAAATGCATACATTTGTATGTCCATAAATGTCCCAAATGCATACCGTTTCGCGTCCATAAATGTTCTAAAGAATGGCGTTTTGTGTCCATAAATGTCCCAAATGCATAGAGTTTTGTGTCCATAAATATCCCAGATACAAATCATAGTGTCCATAAATGTCCTGTGAATTGGAAAGTGTTGTGTCCACCAACGCTGTATCAAAATTAGCGCATGCTGCTGCGTGGCTGTGACTATTCCAATTGCGTACCGTTGTGTTCATAAACATCCTGCCAATTGCACACCATTCTTTGTCCATCAACGTTCTTTGACTGGCAGTGCCGCTGTTTATTACTGCAATGGTTACTGGCAGACAAGAACTCAAGCAATTGAACGCAAGATTTTGCCGCAACCAAGGAAGTGCGTGTATTTCTTGAGCCGCAGAAGCTACCCACATACCCACAAGCCGCTGTCACAGTTAAGCCTTAGAACGCTTACGTGGGGTGTGATATGCCGCACGCTATGAATATATTATGCTCGCTGAGAGGTGCGTAGAAATAACGCAGTCATGTGCTTTCCCGGTCAGCTTCACTTTTCTCGTAGAGGTCAAGAGGGTAGGTTGTGATTTTGTGCTCGCGTTCATATGAGGCCGCTCGGAAGCGCGTTGGGCATCACATCACACACCCCACATTAGTGTGGGCGTACAATTTTACCTGGACCACGCCCAGACAGTTGGTAGCACTGCGTTGTGGCTTTACTGCTGGCGGTCCTCGGACCTAAGTGTGATTAAACTCCTCTGAAAGTCTAACGTACAAGTGCTTTTTTTGTTTGGAAAGTTTTGCAATAAGTTGGAAATTTTTTTAATTTTATAGTTTCTCCCGAAAGTATCTGTTTTGTTTCATATTCATCTTCTTGTGGGGAACTGACACTCAACAACGTGCATTTTAATGTGTATTTTTCAGATTTAATAAATTTGATTGTATTTTATATTGAATTTCCAAAATGGGGTATGCCGCACCCCACGCCAATGTTAGTGTGAGGAATTTTTTAGGTTAATGTTCTAGGGTTCAGATGACGTATGGCTGAGGTTAGTGTGTGCAGCCTTCCTACGGTTGCTGTACGGCACTACTCTGTACCGACAGTAACAACGAACTTTCCGAAGTGAATGTCGAAGTTGCACCGCAACGCGTTTTACGAATTGTAACAATCATTTCACTCTTGGAATAATTTATTACTAGTATAGGAGGTGAAGACTTGCATATTGTTGCAGCATGTAAAGATATTAATATCGTGAGAAACTCGCGATTATTTTAAATTTCTTTAAACACTCCTCCTTCACCTGTATTATTATTTCTGGTAAGTTCAATAGCGCTTCGAACGAAAGTCAAGTTACAGAGAAGGTCTTGGGGTATCTTCTGAATTATAAAAATGCTAATACTTTCTAGAATATTTTAGAAGCATCTAGACAGTTTCTAGAGTGTTCTGGACAGTTTCTAGAGCGTTCTGGACAGTTTCTAGAGTGTTCTGGACAGTTTCTAGAGCGTTCTGGACAGTTTCTAGAGCGTTCTGGAGGTTTTGAAACTGAATTCCATTCATTCACGGTAAGCAGTGTTTCGGTTCCACAGTCTCTTCACAAAGTATGGCAAAAAGCAGAACTAAGAGGTAACACTGGATGCAGGTATGGGAATAAATAGAATGAGCAATGCTTATATCCACTTTTATTTTCTTACACTATAATACATCACAAGTGAGAGTCGCGCTTCCGCAAGTGTCGGGCAAATGACCGCAGTCACTCGCACGCACGAACACAAATGGCAAAACGTTGTAGCGATGGACAATAGCGCTTTTTTACACATATCAGGATCAGTCGAAAGGTACCGAGCCTACGAGTATCGTGCAGAGAAGTGTTGCAGTTCACGGAAAATTAACACAATTTGAATACGTGATTAAAAGTTCTGCCCAACGAAGTCAACCTGAGCTAATAAAAGGAAAAAAAAAACTTCCACTTTCGCCTTTCTTTCTAACAACAATTCCAAGACTTTCGGTTATGAGAGGATGACGCTTTGCGAAGTTCCCACATGAAGGACAATTCGCTTCGAATCAATGTCACGGCCGCAATGCACCCCATTCAAATCTGACTGTTTTATTTCAAGTTTGAGCCTCCGATAGCGATTAAAAGAGTGGAACTCGTATACGGAAAATTACCATGCAGTTCGAATCCTGTAGTTCAAATCCTGTAGTTCAGGCAAGAAAATGTGTCTGAGGATCGACGTTGGTTGGGATTCCTGCGCGCAGTTCCGAAATAGGAATAAAGATAAAAATAAAGAAATATCTAGGTACAATACTTCAGCTACAGTGGTATAAAAAACCATAAAGTAATTTATTTAAAAGAACTTAACATTTATGAAAATAATGCTACACAACACATTACCATGAATTTATCGAATCGGTAGGTACCAAATACAGTTACAAAATCAACAACGCACAGTGCTTATTGTTAGGAAGAATAAGCACTATTGTCAGAAGTACCTCATGCAGTATTAGTAAAGCTAAAAGGCATCCTAAATGTTTGTGCTTAAGGAAATTTTTCAGTACACACTGGAAATAGAAGAAATGATACGTACGTGTATACTCACTTCCGTTGAGTACCATGGGTACAACTTTACTTGCATCTTTGGTATACATAAATACAAGAGCTTTACACCAATCGCTTATAACATAAAGCTTGGCGATTCCACCAACTTTTGCCATAAGAACAATTTTTTTCCTTTTTGGAGCAAAATGTATTGTTTCACTGCGGACAGAGAGTACACGCTATACAAAACTTGCACCACGAAGAACCTGCAAGATCTTACCATGAAGTCCGCTCCGAAGATGTTTCATGGCAATGTAATTTGAAGCTCTGCTACACTTGGAAGAGCTGCAGTGTCTGACTGCTAATTACTTGGTTTTACACTGGCACTAAACTAAAAAATTACAGAGAAGGCAGAAAAATAAGGTTATTACAATAACGAACGGCACATCAGAGCAGGTGCAGAGGTGTCCACTGAGCAGCACCGGTGTGCGAGCGCTACAATTGTCCTCACATACCTGCTGGACCTATCATGCACCTGGAGCACTCGAACGTTCATAGAGTACGTTACACATCTGTACTAAACAACAAAGAAAACTGCATTCATTACCATCACTATGATATTCCCTGTATTACAACTGCACATTACCAGGAGCTCCTAACAGAGAGAATCAACATGGAAATTACGCCCGTTCGGGGCCGCTCGACAAACCTCTGCACCAGCTACTACTGTGAACAAAGTTTTGCGATTTGGTACGTCAGTGACGCATGTAGAAGAGTTGCTTATGATACAGTAAGAGCGGTGCGACAATAATAGCTACACTGTACAATGGCCGACACAACGCATGTAGGAAGCTAGAAGCGCCAACGGTCAGCCCATTCTACCTTTCTTAAAAAACTGTCATCGCTACGAGAGAATAGTAGAAAAGTAGTTGAGGTTGAGAATAAGATAGGTCAGGCAGCTGTACAAAGTAGAGTACGAGGAGTAGACTCGGTTTTTGGGCTATCTCAAGCCAAGGCTCGAATCACGCAATAGCAAGGAAGTCAGTGCTACAAGACACAAAACAGCAATTGGTATTTGACTGAAATACATAAACTAATATTTTCTCTTTCTAACTGCAGTTGAACGAAACTTTCTTATCCTTTATCTGAAAATTAGAAAAATGAAATGATGAGTAAAACCAAACATGAGACAAAGCCAAGGATATAAAAATATAATCGAATTGTTTCCAAACTACAAACAATAATGTTAAACAAAATATTGGCAGATGGAACGCAATACCTGAAAAACTACCATTAATTTATCGTCCTCAGAGCAACGAAATTTAACTCCTCAACAATTTAATGCAATAATACTAGAGCACATTAACAAATAGGTAAATACATACGATACGACAACGCTCTTCCAAATTACATCCAAAACTGAAATTACATTAGGCTTCCTGAAATCTAGTTTTCAATAATAAAGACAATGTAGCACATTAAACAGATAAGTGTTTGCGATATATTTCTACAAAAGCTCGGCTCAGAAAAACTGTAGGGAAAGCTAATGTAACAAAAACTCTAGAAAATCGCAGTATCGCACATCACGTTTCGAAATCATTGAAAACTGAGAGTGCAAAATGAAGACGAGATCTGATGAAAATCAGCGCACGTACATAATTTCAAAAAGGATATACACGATAAGGCATCCGATAAAAAAACAGGATACGGACAGAGGAGTTTCCACCTATCTTCTTCACATCAACAAACTCACCAACTGAAACAATCAACACGCAGGAAAGCTTGAATCTCCCTCATCAGTAGGGCTGCGACAATATGCTCGTACAGACAGAGAAGTCGGTGATAACTCCTAAACAAGGACGAAAAGCTCAAACGTAAAGCTATGACGGTAACACAACCTGCAGAAGCAGTTCACTGTAGGAGCCTGTCCTTACTGCAATTTGTTGTTTGTTGGAGTTATCATTGACTGCTCTGTCTATAAGAGCATATCGTCATAGCCCTAATCATCAGTTGAGGCTGCACTCGCAGCAGCCAGCGCTCCACACCTCACGACTCTGTCACTTAATAATTACAGTACACGGGTCACAATATTTCCTTCTCTTCTACACTTGGATGGAAATGCTAGAGAGCTTTGTATGTACAGTACAACCAACAACCGACACTGAACAATAATTTGAGTGCATTAGACAGAAACGGCTCAATAACAACAAGGAAACGTATATTGCATCGAGTGATCTTACGTTTCGCACTATGCAGAGGGTAGGTACAGTCACCTGTTCAATTATTCACAACTGTTTTCTCCACATGAGAAGCTTCGACCAAAAACTGTTTGAATTAGTTTTTTCCTGAATGATCGGGAGACCTTACCTTACAGTTGCCAGTTTTCTGTCCATGTCTTAGCGCTACAATGTAACCAATGTCCAGCTATGAGATGATGCGGTACCATAAACAAGTCCAGGACACCAATACCATTACGCTGTCAGTTTATCCATGAAATAAGTACACACTTCATATACCAAAAGCACTACAGTTATAATTAGAATCTGACCAATCGCGAACTCACAGTAAGAAAATCCAGTAATTAAGACGGTTTTTGCAATAAATATGACATGTCGTAATTTACGTACGACGATAAGTTGAAAAGATACCGTACACTATATGTGTTATCATCAGCATAGCAGCATGAATGTCACAGCACAACTTAGTCAGAGATCCCTCACTTGAATAATTCCACATCGCAGCTCTCCACACGTCACGGGCATCTTACCACGCGACTACTTACACGGCCGACCGTGAAGCCACACCGACGTAAGTTGTGAACCATTATTAACATGTTGTGAAGCTAACAAGATTTCCCTACAAACTTTTGTTGGGAATTTCCTCTATCTTTTACAGGGAAATGCACAGCAATAGAAAGGGACACACATTTAAGGTTCAATTCGCTAAAATTCTCATCCCAATAATGGGTAACAGTTTACAGAGTAAATAGCGACGAGTTTTTTTTTTTTTTTCGGGCATTAGCTCTCCGTATAAGTTTCTTCGATTTCAATTTGCTTTTTCATTGTTAAGATAGACATACTTTTTAAAAATCAATTTGTTTTGCCACTTCCATGGTACTACGGACGTCTTGAATCTTCAATTTTTGTTCACTGGACGCTTTTCATTCGATCAAGATTCCGTTTGCGTCTTTTATTATCCATTCGACGTCGTCGCTGAAGATTGACGCTGATTCAAGATCACGCACATACATATTTCCAATCGATCGTAGGGTAACATGTCTAGCACCCGTCCCGTCCACCATGCTAGTAGCCGTCCACTTGACCCTAAAAAACTTTCTGTGTGATAACTAGCTGTGCTAGAAAACCGTACATAGACTTAAACTGTAGGCTAAGTACTGCCGCACCATCCATCAAAAAAAAATAATACTAATAATACTACTAAAAAAGAAAAAAATGGTGGTGGTTTTCATATTTTTTCACCTAAAACATGAAAAAAATATAAAAACCACCACCATTTTTAGTTATATTTTTCTCGCCCATCATTTTCAGGGATGGTGCGGTAGTACTTAGCCTACAGTTGAAGCTTATGTAGAGCTTTTTAGCACTGCTAGTTTTCACACGGGAAGTTTTTTAGTGCCAAGTGGACGGCTACTAGCAAGGTTGACGGGTACTAGACATGCTACCCCAACAGCCAAATTTTGATCTTGCTATAGCCGCTGCCTCTATTGAAGATAAGCTGCTTCAAGTCTCTGGGAAGTTTAGCAGGTCGATCTGTTCCTGGACAAAAATTTTGCTGCCCGAGACTCAACTGACGTCATTCACCAGAATTCACAACTTTTGCTTGTTAAGTAAAAGATCAAATCTCGTGAAATTACTCGTAACTGAGAGAATTTGTTTCCAGTAGAACTTGACGCTCCTCTGCTAGACAACTTGCTGCAATTACACGCCAGAAATGCACTTTCGCTTGAAACAAAATAAGCTGCACAACCGTTCTTATGATCACCACATGTGATCTAATGTTGATTAAAATACGTAAAGTTCAAATCACGCGACTCGCTCGCCAAACATCGCCGGTAGTATAAAAATAAATTTTAGCTGCGTAGACTGTGAGATCAGAATAGCTGCCGGTTCACAGTTGAGCCAGCGGCATAAGTAAGAACTGCTGCCATAATTATAAGCAGGTGTGCGATATTTCAAGTCGCAGCTACGGCTGAAACCAAAACAAGGTAACGCTTCGCTGCCACTAAAACATCACTAACTAAAAGCCGACCCTAAAATCTTACAGCAATACGCGCCTACACTGAGAGTTGGGGCGCGTTGGTTCATTCAGTTTATAACAACATAAAGACACGCAGAGCACACGAATAACGCGCATTTTCACCATCTAAACACTTCACTATCTGCACAGGCCACTTTATCGTAACGATATTCGTGTAGCTATCATTTTTAGACTACCAGCGTCATCAACAACATTTGATACTGAAACCGTTTTACGTTTAGCTGTTATATGATATGAGAATAATCTTGATCCCAAATTGTAAACTGGAATGGAAAAATTATCAAAAGTACAAAATTAGGAATGTGTCTGTGAGACAAGACATAACTTATGACCTAGGAAATGCGCACATGCCAAACAACTTGGATTCAACCAACACCACACACAGACCATAGACACGTGTTATCTCAAAGCTAATATTGACCGATAGGTGCATACCCCCGGGCACTAGTTTCGACATAGCACCTGTCATCAATGAACGTTCCCAACACAAAGCAATACGACAATCCTATCCATCAAATACCATGAAACAGACCGTTGTGTATTTATGTATTAATCTCCGAATACTTGCAGGAACCTAGACCGAAGTTACAATGCTTTGGAAACAACATTCTTAAAGTGAACGACACAAGAGACATATTTACAGCCACTCTAACGGTGACTTCGACACGGCAGGGTCACGGGCTATTGATTGACGATTGTTGACAGTCAGTTCGAAGCGTGACATAAATTTTATTTCTTGAGGTGTGCTTTGTTGACTGAAGAAAATTTATTATACCTCACTGCTGATGGAAAATTGACGGCGCTCAGCAGAAGAGATAACTGAAATTAATTGATCGAGTAGGCGGGCGCCCTGCAGCCTCCAAAGTACCGTCATGGTCAAAGGCACGAAAAATGTAGAGCTGTCAATGCAATTTTTTTTCTCCTTTCTTAACGGCGGGTGACAAACAAAACACTTGTCCCGTTGGTAGAGGTCTACATGATTACACGTGATTCCGTGACACATTTACGGGCAGGAATGACACATAGGCTCGTTACTGTGTATTGTTTCTGGACGTAATTTTCGTTGCAACGCAATGAAGATAAAAATATGAATACAAGTAAACTATGCCATTCATTTTTTCACACTAGAAGCTCAGCTCTTATGCGAGTCTTGTCGGATATTCTAGCAAAAAAAAAAAATCGTGGGTGACACATGCCTATACCACGGCACTAAAAAGATAAATTAATAAAAATTATATTGTCCGGTCTCGCAGCATTGTGAGATATAAAACGTTGCAAATTGGCTTGTTCTATAGATATTCCAACATACGCACAATAGGCTATTCGATGACACTGTCATGACATAAATCCATTTTACCGCTCCATGTAGTGCCCGAGGCGATTCAGGTGTAACCCTCAGGGGTCTTCGACGAGAGGCACCTCACGGACCCTGGTGAAACTCCCTCGTAACAGGACGTCAGCGGCTGTAGATCTGCCACACCACCAGCCATGGCCAAACGGTGCAGCGGTCTCCAGAGCCAGGGTCCGCATAAGAGACAGGGTGGGGCTTTTTGCTGCTGCAGCCTAATGTTGCAAGCCATAGTTCATGTTAAGGCTGCGATTAAGCAAATGGGGGCACGCCTCAGTGGAACCGAATATCCTGAAGAGACCAGTCAGTTCGAAGTAGCTAACTAAAGGAGGCATTGCGTTGTCACGAAAAGGCTCAACACAGAGTTACTTTGAGAATCGGCACCACTAGGAAGCGGTCACAGTGAGTGCGATCATAAAGAAGCCCACAACATGGCCTGGCTCGGCAACATGAAGGAAGTATTAGCTACTGACAGTGTACTCTCTCGCACGATCAAATCAAAACCACACATGACGGCGCAGCCGGTCATAGCCAATGAGAAGAATCAATTTTTTTCGTGGTGAGGAACGCACCGAGGCGCAGTTGCCTGTGACGTCATATGCGGCATTGATTTAGTCACATCCCGAATACAGTGTCTACTGAAATCCCTTTGCAGCAAGTGAAGCATTGCTTATGACAGCCACACATGACGCACGTGTAGCGAGTGCGCCAGTGACACATTCTTTCCAATATTACACACTACCAGCAACTATCACTAATGACGCACAGCGCCATGATATTAAAACAAAGAGCGCCAGCAGCTCAACAACCACAAGCGCAAAGGTGTCATTGCAAGCACACCGCATTGATATGTTGTTGCGATTGAATCTTTAGCACTACCGTCATGCACGCTCCGACACTTCTGGCACACTGATTCGTTACACAAATTATTTTTATGCAGTACCTGAAAATGGAGAAAATTTTCATTACAGCCACCCAGTAGCAAACAGACCTAGTGCACCTGATACAGCATTCCACACAACAGACAACACGCAATCGATGGAAAATGAAACGTGTTGCCATTTTCACTGCTCTCTGATAGGACTTATTGATTGAAGAAACTTCAACAATCGATCACACATGGACACAAGAATGGTAACTCGGACCAGAAATGTTGATGCCTTGCGAACATAAAAATATACATAAGACGTACATTTCCAATTTGTGAATTTACCAGCGAAAGTGTGAATATTCCCTTTCTTTTACTTCTCTATTTCTCCTAGAAAATAAGGAGAAGAGTTTTCCTGGGACTTGAAAAATTACGAAACAGCACAGATTAATTTCTTCAATTCATTGCCTCTCGTTACAGTGTCGGCAACAGTAACAAGTCCCTAAGATAAGTTGGCAAAATAGAAAAGGAATTTAAGTTACCATGAGTATCTAAAGCAACAAAATGTGTGATATGGTCTATAGTATGAGCCCGATAGGCCAGCAGAAGGCTCTGAATAGTCTGTGTTGGTAAGTAGCAGCAATAGTATTAGGCAGCAGCAGCAGTAGTAGTAGTAGTACATCAATTATACTACTTAAGCATCTCGCGCCCACCTCACACCAAAAAAAAGCAACATGACAGACAAATAAAAAAAGACAGAAACAACGTCCCATAAAATACAGCATGTCTTCCAATTATAGATGCAGTGATGAAGTAAGTAATGGTTGCGGGGGTAGAAGACCAAGAGAATCTTCCTCGTAAATATGTCTCATCGGCATCAATACGTGCACACAGACTTGAGAAGTCAATGAACAGAAAACTGGGCTTTATCCCCATTTCAATAATTAAAGAAGTAGTCTTGAGTTGAGAACTAGGGCTGGCAAGATGAGAAAACGCTAGTTGATGGAACACTTGAGAGGAAGTTTAGAAAAAAAAATCCGATCGATAAGGATGCACATTTTTTAAAACTAATGAAGCACTCCGAAAGTGCACACTTCTACCAAGAAGACAACGAAAAAAAAAGCTACAAAATGGCCCATAGCCAGATTATTTTTCGGATCGCCACCAAAATTTAATTACTTATTCCTAAGAGTTCCTCAAAATTTCATAAAGATCCGTTCATGACTTTCGGAGTTATGCTGTCAAGAAAAAAAATCGACAAACAAAAGGCTGAACGGAAATTACCAAATTTTAAACATCTGTTTCTCCTAACATATCTAACAGTTCCCGTCCTTAACTTTTTGAATTACATTGCTGATAGACAAACAGAATAACAAATAAAAACCCAGGCAGAAACATAACCTCCTTGGCGGATGTAGCTACTCCTGAATAGCTGCATTTACGTCAGAAAAATAAGCAATTAAACACTTCGTAGTTGTAGCTAACGATAGAAATAAATGGGATCGCTAAATAGGACGAAGGGCAGACGGAAAAATCCCTCAGGAAGCTATGCAGCCCAAAATACAACAACGAGGAGCTCGCAACGAATCAAAACCACGAAAAACACAGTAAAAGGTCGGCTGGCTCACAAGTTTAAAAAATAAAATGAATCTCCGGGACTGTGAATTTTTAGTATTGTGAACTGCAGTGAAAATTTTGTAAACATGAATCATACGAAAAAGCGTGAGAAATACGATTTGATGCTTCCGACGCTTTGAAGAAAACTAAAATAAGAAAAAGGCTCGTTGAGAATTCGAGTAGGAACACAGTAAAGAATGAGCCCGTTTGGCAATAAATAGGTACTTGCGACAGAAAAAGTAAAAGAGAACATTTGCACAAGTGTTTAAAATCAACTTAACTGTTAATGAGAAACGCAGACCGCATACACGTCACATAAAAATAGCATAATAACGCGGTTTCAAACTTGCTACTGCCATGACGGAGACATAATCGGAGGTGGCGCAGCCGTTGACCACGACGACGACACTGTTGCGAATAGAGTAAGATTACACATGTCTCACTACGACCATCTGTAATAAGTCTAACTAAAACAAGCTATAAAAAACGAAAAATACCTATAGTAGCAATACTTTTGTGAGAGTAATTATAAAGTTATCACAAGTAAAAAAAAAGAAAGGCTAGAAACAAACCGGCACACGGGAGTGCCAATTCTCGAGAGGTGGACTACCTACATTTCGTTTTCGTTGTAAGTAATCTCATTCGGGTAGAGAAGGAGTAGTCGTAAGTAGAAGTAAAAGTAGAAGTAGTAGCAGTAGGAGTAGTAACAGCTGTAATATTTTCTACTATATACATGATATTTTTCATCTAGTAGACTCTAGTGAAAGATTTCGAGTTCATTCCTCACGCTTCCAACATGGCAACACGCGGGTCGTACCACAACACGCAGCAGCTCTACGAAACTAATTTCAACGAAGGCATTATTGGGAAATTCGTACGTACGCACTATTCTCCATCTCCTTTGGACACAATCGGCACT
Source organism: Parhyale hawaiensis (assembly GCA_001587735.2). Classification (NCBI taxonomy): domain Eukaryota; kingdom Metazoa; phylum Arthropoda; class Malacostraca; order Amphipoda; family Hyalidae; genus Parhyale; species Parhyale hawaiensis. Next base: position 41,565,306 of record LQNS02278070.1, read on the forward strand.
AAGAGATAACTAAAGCAAAACATGGAACCACCACATGAGTAGAAATCATTACAGGGAAACCGTTAGCAATTTCATTACCAAATACAGAATCATTATTGAATAGTGCAAGGACACAGCGCTTACCCGAATGAGCTATCCAGCAAATCATGCATCTTTGAATGAAAACTGTACTGCAATAGTCACATTTACGGGAGATCAGGGAGCCACAAGTAATCCTGAAGATAAGAGATCAATTCACCTCACAAAAATTCGGCGGAATGTACTAATATCTGCAGAGATCTTGCAGGAGTACTTATTCTGAGCGCAACATTATCTGCTGTAGTTATCAAGTACTATACATTCATGACAGTCACAAGTTTTTAACGACCTTCAAATGAACTCCTTGCTCCGATGTGCATGTGTTTACTTTTATAGGAAGGATGTTCAAGTGTACAGCCGTGACTGTGGTACGGAACAACTGGGCTGAAGAACAAGTTAGAACTCATTGGTATCGTGCCAGGGAAGAAATAAGACAGTACACAGTTTCTATACACAAGCACACGTCATAATGTCACGTTCACGCGGTATATGTACAGAACAATCCTCGCAGACACTAATAACATTTTGCTACCTATCACGTGCAACAGTTCATCAAATGGTTACAGCACACCTCTGTAGTTGGGAACAGGCGTGCAGCCTTCGGTTAAGCAGGACAGAAATAGAAAAAAAACTTTCCGTGCCACCATATGACATGCGACTGTTTCTTCACGGATAGAAGAGAACTTTCTAATACTACGAGCCGCACTGCAGTTCCTGGCGTCCTGTTGACAGTTTAACAAGTGCTGCAGGCGGCAGCGTTCTCATGCGCCCGCAGGAGATGACATCTGAACACACTGATCCTGCAGAGCACTGCCAAGTTACCCGGTATAAATGCACAAACTTCTACTATGATCTATCATTGCTGCTCGTTTTGGGAAGCGTCTGGACACTTGTCACTTACAAAACCAGCACTCGCCGCACAGATGCAGCGCGTCCTGTTCACACTCTCGACAGTAAGATCGTAGACATGCCCGAGGAACGAAGCAACACACTTTTGATTACTACCATGCGTCTAGTGAGAGTTGAATATGTCTACTTTTACAACAGTTTTTTTTAGTACCACTCCGTGGCTACTTCATAAGTCAACAAATGGCGCGCAATTACTCAGCCATTCACACGATGTTGACACTCTGCAGCAGCTAACTGCACTCGACGTCAACAAAGGAATAATTCGCAGTAACAACACAAACCAATACCCTGATTGATTAACTGCTGCCCAGGACGACAGACTTCACACACAACACTACTGCTACTCTCCTGAAGTCTTTAGAGCCACTTACAGCTGCACTGAAACTGTCGATAGTTAGCCATGTCCTCAGAGGAAGAGCAGACACAATTTTCTTTTCCAACATTTATTATAAATGAACGAGCACAGTAGCCAGCAGCTGCCACTTGGGACGTACCAAATAATGGTGAAGCAGCTCGATAAGCACGATAATTGTTTCAGTAAAGCTCATCTCCCAAAATCGTTCGAGCCCTTTTTAATATTTTCGTGTTGTACGTTTTTCAATTTTCGACACACAGGTACTTCACTTTCTCCGAACAAGTTAGTCTTGCCTGAAAGAAATTTTCTCTTATATTTTCTGTGAGTTTGCAGGCGCGTCATTTCCATGGCTAACTATATATAAATTTTCTGTTCATTTTCTGTCACTGGGGCACGAGTGAAATATCATTTTCCTCACTATCTTGTAGCAGTGAAATGACGGAACACAATTAACGGACACACAGAGATGACACAGAACATCACTGGAGACAGTAGACGCCTTATGACCAGGGAGACTTAGGAGCTTTAGCTGGTCAATCGACGAAGTGATCGAAACTGTCCAGGTACTCCAGGGCCGCCAGGTAGCAGAAGCGATACTCCTCCTGTTGATACAATATTAGAATTAGAGACACGGCCGAAAGAAGAGGTTCCACGGCGTTCTTATGCATCCATAAAGCGAAGAAAAGATACCGCCACAAGCGACAGGTTAATACACAGTGAAAACGCTTGACCCGAGTCGAGTGGTAGAAAGAATTGTAGTGCATCAACGCTTAGAGGCAGCAGCGACATGGCATAATCTCTACTGCTATAATTGACAAACAAGAGATGTCATGAAACAGCCATTTGACATCAACTCATTTTTCCTAATATCGTAAACAACTGCACAAAACGTGTCGACTAACTTGCTTAGCGTTACGGTACTTTCATAATACTGTATGCACTCTGCTTCAAAGAGCAGCAGGGCATCGAAAAATGCCTGGGCTGATCCTGCAGACAAGTAGTACAGGTAGAACTCGATGTTTGTTGTACTTGTTCGCCGCACTGTTTGCTTTGC
>LQNS02278070.1:41573466-41584681 GCA_001587735.2 Parhyale hawaiensis
AGTACTGCGCAGGAGAACAGCAGTCCGGGAAAGAAAAAGAAATCAGTGGCGATGGTCAGCAGTTGAACAAAAAGAAGCAAAGTAGGCGCTGTAAACGCGAGATATCCCAAGGCCCTACGGGGGATGATTCACGTAACGACGATCGGATCAAGCTGCGTAACGGTGGTTAATGGGCAGCCTATTCCACGGAGGGGCTACCGATGTACAAATGTACGAGAACTCAATAAGTTCGCAAAATGTTCGCTCAGAGCGACGTTATTGAGCCAGCAACATGTCATCTGATACGTTAGCTAGCCTCTAACCGTTATACGAGGCACAATTCAGGTCATTACAAATGGTGATAACAATGAGATAGTGACCCTGACATTTATGTTGTAATAAAATACTAAGGATTATTATCTTCGCATTCAGTGTTCCAAAACAAAGGTCTAGTCTTTGTTTTTGAACTTGTGAATACTCCTCCTCGTTTGCCCAGCGTTCGATAAATATTAAAATGGTAAACGAGAAACAAACGATTATGCATTCTAGCAACTAAAGCAGTTTCAGCTCAATACTATGTATTGTAAGATCATTTTCTCACATGCTATAAAAACTTTGCCTCTCAATTGAAAACTTGTCACAATTTGCATCGCTTGTTATCCCTAATCTTTCGCGAAATTCGAGAAGAATCTTAAATTACTCAAGATCGCAATTCCAGGCACGTCACTAGTTGAATCTTGCATAATGTAAGAATACCTATACCGCAGAGTTTCTTGCCATAGTTTGAATTAAACAACAATATAAACAGACGATTAATTTTTCTAGCATTACTAATCACAAAATTTAAATCAAACATCTCACTCCTTAGCTTACCCTCACAAGTACTCGAGGCAGTGAACTGCTGAAGAAGCATTAAGTTTGGTATAAAATTATTTCTACACCGTACAGATTAACTAAACGCAAGCTAGGAATAGAAAAAGCCAATCTAACGTGAATTAAACTGAAAGACAATGTAAAATTAACAACGATTTGGTGGACCGCGTGGTTATTATTATTACATTGGTATTGTCCCGCTATTTCTGAAACTAAGATAATCAATAGTGACCTAAGATAATTTACTTGGCTTACAGCCGGCACCACAACGTTATGCTCAGGTGGCAAGAGATGAAGGACGAAAAGAGAAGAAGACAGAAGAAAAAAGCGCCCATGTGGCCGGTCCCTCCTGTGACCCTCCTCACGGGCGAAGTTAAGAGCCCCGCAGAAAAAGTCGGCTTCCTCGATCGGCGGCCCACCTCGCGGAACAGAAAGGATGTGTAGAAAACCAACCTAACTATAAAATTAACCTTCTCAGCAAGAACTGCGGCCAGATGCTACATCCCCAGCGGAGAAGGCACTCGGTGGACCGCGTGGTGTTAATAGTAAGCCACTGCCCGAAACTCACCTGCTCCGGCCACTCGATGAACTGGAACTGGCGGATGGTACGCGACTGGCCGTCCCGGGCATCTGTTACCTGCGTAAAGCAACGAATCGTTCAATAGCTCTCCGAATTTCGGTAACATAATATTACGTAAGCCTCACGTCAATTACAGTTTACTACTGCACTAAGTTGCCCAAGAACTTCACTGCTGTGGCTACAAGGGATGGAATGTTTGTGCAACACAGCACTCATTCGCACCTTCCATCCTCAGATCTGTTTTCCGTATGTGGCAGTAAGCGAAACAATTATGTTAAATACATTACACAGACGTCCAAGGCACACAATACATACATCAACATCAGAGCATTTGCAGGCCCTTCTCCATAAACAAGTTCAAAATAGCTGCCCTTGACCTAAGCACGAGGAGAACACCCAAAGACCACCGCACAGCAAGGAACTCAAGCACAAGCCCCACCTTAAACTCCCGCAAGATGTACTGCGGCATGTTGTACTCAGTGAGGGGGTCCACCACGAAGAACTGGTAGCGCTGCGAGCGTTCGCTGGGCCAGTACTGGCAACACTTCTCCTGTAAGTGCAAGTAAAAAGTCAATAGGATAATCGAAAACAAGTGAGGAAACTAAACTAACTAGTTTACGAAATAGTTGTTCCAGTCAGAAATTTCTTTCTGAATTCCGCAATTTTCAAGCAATTTATCTGCTGATTACATTAACAAATTCGTATCGGTGCTCTTGATTTGCTGATGTTCGATTATTCAGTTGAATACCTGCATACAAAACTTATTATCCCTTGTTTAACACAATAAAACCTAAAGCTCCGATAGTGGAACAGGAAAAAAGATGAGCTAAATAAAAATGCACAAGCACGAACTGACAAATACTGAACGTAATGCCGTGTTGCAGCATTGCCGGAAAGATTGTGCCCTGAAGCGCTGTTCACTAAAACAAGTTGCAGTAGCAACTTATTTAGTTAACGTAAAATAATACTTCTTCTGGATTACATGGAACCTGGATGTCCTTTACTTTCATCGAGTAGCAACTTAATATATGTAATAGTAATAAACAAGTTGCAGATAAACTCGGAACCGAAAGGGAAGACACAAGGGGACAGACTTTGGTCACGAGCATCAAGTTCACCACCTAAATCTGCGACGATGGATGTTTGGAATGTTTTGCTTGGGCGTTGCCATATTCTAATGAAACAATTATATTTGTAGAGCCTGAAAATCGTTCTGGCGCAACTAGTTCCAAATTAAGAGAGTACTAAGATCATGTAGCCGTAATTTTATCACCACACGCACTTATGGAGTGATCCCTACAGTGGTGCTCAGCCAGCCAGAATGACCTGATAACTTCTCCAAGTAACGCAGTTAGGTAACCCTGCGTTCTTATCAAAATTTCGGTATGAAGAATTCGAGGCAGCAGATAGCAGGCAACAAGTACCGTAAAAAATGAACTAGGTACTCATTCTATAAGCGCAAGAGGACCATATAGGCTATAGGTAATATACGACAAACAAAATAAAATAGATGAGTTTAGTTTCACTATTCAGTGGCTGTACGGTTCACAGGAGACATGATAGGAACTTAGGGAGGACCATTAAGATTGTCAAGGATAGCAAGAGGTAAAGTCTGAAGGGTCAACGTGAAGTAAAATGCGCTGCAAAGAGAAAATAAGTCAACACCTGCGACAGTGTGATGAACACGCCCGTCCTGCCCACCCCGGGGGACCTGACCACAAATGGAACACCTCTGGACCCGTCCCGCAGAGGTGGTTAAATTTTTCACTGACCCGGACGTGGCACGGGGACCCACATAACCCACACAGTGGTGCTGGGGTGGGCCTGGTGGTCCTGGGTGGTTTTCGGGTCTGGCACGGATCCCTCATCGAAGACCCGCGAGAGGCCAATCAACAACCATAGATGAAAAGCACCTGACTGGCTAGCACCCGACTGTTCTTTAACGGAGACTGGGTTAATCCTAGTGATCGAACGCTTGCCTTCTGAGGGGAGCAGTCAGATGCAGCGATGAGCAAATCGCTATTCAAATATAAATTGTCCAGCAGCCGAACAGTACCAGCAACTTCTATCAATAAAATTGCCCAGCAGAGGCACAAGGAACCGGTAGCTCCTCACGACATAAAGTGCTCCGAAAAGACCCAGCACAAACATCTGCCACTGCACACGATGTTAATAGAGCACCACATCAGAGCCAGAACAGCACTTACCCTGCCGAGTTCCTTAAGTTTGGTGAGCATAACAACGATGGTGGAGTTGTGCTCCCACAGCATCCGCCAGAAGTCATCGAGTGTTTCCTGTAGCGGACCTTGCGTTGCAATGTACGCACACCGATACCTGAGACATCCACAGCATCAATTATTTATATAGTACTGCACTTCACTTTGGCAAAGGTTACAAAAAATTTTCATGGCATATTAAAACGGTCTGCGAGTTGAAGGACGAATGTGTTGAATGTGTGGTACGGTACCGCATTAAATTTCGCCAGAGAAATTAATGAGCTTTAGCTAGGATTATTGAGTGTGTGGTCATAGCTTTTCAATTTGTTGTTAATAAAAGACCTTCACGAATGACTGCAATCTAACAAAGGAGCTTTGATGGAAAACACTCCGATACAAACATCAGGAAAAATTTTACGTATTTTTTAATACATATCCATAATCTCTACAGCTGCGATCAAATCACGTAATGTCTCTGCAAAAAACCTTCAAAATAATGCTGACGATGAACGGCTTAGCACTTCATATCTCNTTCGATGAAAAACACTCCGATGCAAACATCAGGAAAAATTTTACGTATTTTTTAATACATATCCATAATCTCTACAGCTGCGATCAAATCACGTAATGTCTCTGCAAAAAACCTTCAAAATAATGCTGACGATGAACGGCTTAGCACTTTACATCTCCGAATACAAACTAGACGAACATAAGTAGGTACAAGGTAAAGGTAAAATCAACTTGACCGTACCCCTAGCTGGAAAACCCGCATGCACTGGTTTGTGCTGCAGATATAGACCAAGTGGCCCCAGAGGAGTATACGGCTGCAGTCGACCACAGATGTCTAAAGCTATGGCGCCAGTGGCGGAAGACTCCATGCGACAATTTCTGCGACCCCCCCCATTGTTAGGGAAGGTTAGTAACCCGCAGCAGTATGCAGACCGGATGCTGACCGACCACACAAGCACGCTAAGAAGATGCCCAGCTGGGAACTGGGCACGAACCAGCGACCTGGAGAGTCGACGTCAGACGCTCCAGCCTGCCGCTACTGCGGGTAGGAAGCACTGGACTAGCAGTAGAAATGTAACTGTTTATTGCAGAGCTGCACCACAAGCACAGCTCCGACCGAGAAGGCCTGACCTGTAGCCGTCAATGAAGCTCGCGTTGATGTAGTCGGAGCCCTCGGTGCCACGCAGAGGCTGCAGACACACGCGCGTGCTCTCGTACGGCAGGATGTTCACCAGGCGATTCTTGAACTTGTTCACTGGAAGGTTGGCGCTGACAAACCGGGACGGTTGTGCCTTGATGTTGGCCAAGCGCTGCAGGAGAGGCAGAAGCGGTAAGGATAGATGATGCTGTGAGCCTCTACCGTGGCAGCAATAGCATTTCAGAGGGGAACAGTATAGGCTATAACATGCATGGCGAGAAACAACGTGAGACCCATGGACGACGGTGCTCCAGCACTTGATCACCGCGCATGGGAACAGTAACTCGGGAAAGAACAGCAAAAACAGAACAAAGGATCATCAGTAGGAGTATGAAAATCGAAGAAGAAAAGTGGCCACAAAGGAGAGGCCCTGAAAGCCCAACTAAGACGAGAGTAACCTATGCGGTCCCCTGGGGCAAACTTAGCTAACCCAACCCAACCCTAAGGCATATGGACCATCCTTATGTCTACTGAGGGGTTGCAAAGCAATAATTCATCTCCACTTATTATAAATAGTTACAATACTCAGCGTCCAGTAGTTACCCACAAGACGGGTGATGAACGTGTTTTGAAATGAGGGGACGGGTAATGGACGTGTTTTGAAATGAGGGTATTCGTAAAACAAATAGTACGGCTTACGGGCTGTAAACAGACTAGCCGTACAACACATCGGCAGTTACATATTCCCTAGTCTCGAAAGTCCTTTAGTCACTTAATGTCGTTCGCACGTTTCCACTACTGCTGATGTCTGAATTACTAACATTTTCAAGGCGGTATGGGATTTTCTGAGCCATATTTGTAATACACTTGAAGTTTCTGTTTATGCCATCAGACTTGAGATAGACGGTACAACAAGGCAACGCAAAGACGAGGATAATGGAGTCCTACAGTGCAGTTATAAGACCGGTGCGCAAAACGCTCACTAGTCCTCATCAAAACAAGGCGACAAAGATGCAATGAAGACCTAAGGTCTAAATTATAGATTTAACATGCGCCAGTTTCAAAAACATCGTTCCGTAAGAGTTAAGGCGTGGGGAATACGGTTAGGTAACTTTTTTGCAAGTTAGGTAACGCGAGTCGGACGCGACCCTACAGTTATACTGCTGTAATGCACGCAGCGTATAACAGTTGATGTTTTTTTATAATTTTACTGAATAATTGTATGGCTTCTACGTATTATATATAGACTTTTCCTTCAATATTACTTCGCCGGAAGGAAAGTAAATTTTTTGGTTATTTAATGTTTTTCTTTACAAATATTGTTAAACAGTTCTTTTAACTCGGCGTTTAATCGCTCGCATTGAGCCAACTTTTGTTGTAGCAGTTTGAAATTATAGAGGATAGCAGATCATTGGTAGCAGACGAAAATAAATCGAAAACATTGCGATATTCACTCATATAAATCCATCTTTAGAATGCCATATTACTCTCGATAAAACTCACTTGATTGATTGCATTTTAAAGAGGATAAACTTGACTCTAAAAGTGCCTCTGATACATGCAGGTAATTGCCGGTGGAATTCATGTGCTCTTATACAAGCCTTTTAACAAACGTTCTTTCAAAATTTTGTCCTTTAGCGAGCTAAAAAAGTTCGTCGATCTTTGATGTACATGTTTGTGCAACTATAAAGATTATAGGACACTCCGGAGGCCCAAATGCAATGATGGCGAAACAATGTAAAAGAGCTGCGAATTACCGTACTTGAACGTTATGACGTCACACGCCTCATTACCCATGATGCACGACAGCTTGGCTGCGCTCCCTGGGTTAACCTGTTCGTCTCATAATCCTTGATCATCACCTGAGCGCGATAATTTTATCATTATTATTATTATCATTATAATATTCAAAAGTTGAAGTCTCCGTTTCCACGACAAAGGAGATATCACAGAAGAAAAAAGAAGAGACATATAGTGTGACGATAGACAGGTGCAACCTATGCACGAGGGTGTTTCCACACAGGATCAACGCGCATAGGAACAGCAAGTCGGGTAAAAAAAGGAAGTACACATGGAAGAAAGATCAGTAGGAGTATAAGATGGGAAGGAAGCAAAGTGGGCACCAAAGACAGACGTCCCGCAAGCCTAGCTAATGGCTAAGGTAACCTACAGGGTCCGCCTGGGGCCGCTGCTCCCCACAACATACGACGGACGAGCCTCAACTAACGTCACCCTATGGCTTATCCTCTGCCTCCTGAGGGGACCGCAATAACACAGGATCAACATTATCTAACTCCTTGATTTACAGTTCACCTTTCTAATTAAATTAAAAGCGACAGAAAAGCTTGTCGAAATAATAATACCGATATTCACAGTAGCTTCCAGCGGACACAACAAGCAACATGGCGTCATACAGAGCGAAAACCATTGAAACTAGGGAATACTGCCGCAATAACTCCCCCGAAGCCATCAGCTGGGGCCTACAACACAACCCGTACCGCACCTACTTCACAGATCAGTGCGGCTCGAAAGCAGGAGATCAAACACACAAGGAAATTGTTCACCTTGAATTCCGCTTCCATGCCAGTAATGTTGTCCGAGTCAATGGGCTGCAGCAGCCGCTGGATGTGGGCGTGCAGGGCTCTCGCGGCCACCTCAGAGCTGCCGGCTACGATAGCCTCCATGAGCGCGTCGTGAATGAACATGTACTGGTCTTCGGTCTGCACCTGTGGGCAAAACAATTAGTAATTCTGTATTACACTTTACCGTAGTGCGGACACGTAAATGCTGTAAATCAATAGTGCAAAATTTTTAGAATGATGCGCTCCTCAGTGGCTCAGTGAGGAACTCTCTTACTAGAAGCAAGTACAACTTTGTCGGTAGTTTACGAGTATCATATACTCTTGCTGACACGTAATCCAGTCTCCATCACAACATAAGGGATACCGCGCTCGCTTTGCAGCGTTTGATATTATAGTCACGTACGAAACAGTTAGAATTCGCTATGCGCCACAAGGCACCTGGCAACATTATTTGCATTCGTACGAGAGGAAGCACCGAATCACGCACGAGGATGGCCCGATAAAAGCACACGGCTAACACCCAATAGCAGCAGTGCAGTACCGCCGTCTAACAACTCACCATGTAGTTACGCTGCGCCCGTAGGCACGTCACGTGACCATAGATGTCAACGGTGCGTTCCGTCTTGATCCTCTCCAGCATGGCGTCTATGACGATAAAGGCTCCAGTGCGACCAACACCGGCACTGTGAGTGACACAAGGCAGTTAGCTGCAGTTCCGAGCAACAGCTACACAGCAATACTTGAAATGCAGTATAATCAGTACTAAATTATGAATATTATTATTAAGAATACATACAGAAAGGTGTTGTCGTTAGAAAACTCAATAAAAAGTTAGAATGGAAGTAACTATTACTGCTCTCCAGGTTCAATTGTATGAACAATAAGGCTGTGACACAGGATGCAGGATCGTACAAAAAACACCAGACGTCATAGAAGTAGACTCATGAGAACAGGTGCTCGGGCAATGGTGAGAGGTAATGGGTTAACTATATTTCCATCACTCAGCGAACAGAAAATAAATTAAAACTTGTTATGAAACTAACACTCAGCACTCAATCCCTTCTTCAGCTGCAGTTTCGTTGTATTTTCAGCAGAGTATTTATGAACCGCGACAAAGTATCCATGAATACGACAGTTCGAGGTGGAACTTAATTTCAGCGCTTAATAAACGGCCTGCTGGCTGGAGGTCCGACATAACACAACTAATAACGGGAGTCCAGCGGGTACCGCAAGCACCCAAAGGACATAATTCACTTAGCACAATGAGCGCTAGTAGAAGGAGCAAGGTGGAACATATCCCAAAGTCCCCCGCCCGCAGTACCTGCAGTGGACGATAATGGGGCCGCTGTCCGACGGGTTGCACTGCTTCACCCGCCGCAGGAAGGTCAGGAATGGCGTGGGGGTGTCGGGAACACCGTGGTCCGGCCACGCCGTGAACTGGAACTGACGTATCTCCCGACGCTCGGGGCTGCTCGCCTGAAAGGACACAACAGAGAGTTGCACAAATTGTGGCACCTCACAGGGCTGCGGGTGTCTAAAATCATGTTGAAAACGAAAACATTGTCCGCCATTTAAAAATTGTTCCCTACTTCATCGAGAAGAAAAACTGTAGTTGTATTGATAGAAAAAATAGAAGGGTAATATGCCCTTTACCAATCACAGGACATAACATTGACAAAATTATTAAACTCTGTGAATAAGTAGTAAAAAAAAATCAAATTGTGGCGATGGATCGCAAGTCGTTACTGAACGTTGAAAAAGTGATCCCCTCTTCAGTAAACGCAACAAGACACTGCAACACTGCGCCAAACGTTATCAATCTACAAAAGTCAACTACTGAAGAAGAAACCAAAATGCGTCACATAGCAACGGGTGGCGGCGTAGTCCAGGCACGAGGCGTCAACACGAACACGATACTCACCTTCTGGATCTGGAAGGTACGGACGGTATAGGTCGCAAGTTCTTGCACGTCAGTGAGCGTGACGTGTATGTTGTTGTAGGTCTCGGTCTGAGACACACGACTGGGCCAGTACTGGTCACACTTGACACGCGCCCTCTCCTCCAGCTTGGTCATCATGACGATGGTGGCACAGCCTTGTTCCCAGCACATGCGCCAGAAGTCGCCGAAGGTCTCCGGCAGAGGCCCCTGTGCACAACAGCACGCCATGTTACACGGGCCATAGCAATTGTGAAGGAAGCTCATACCTTACCCACGAAGACTCTCTATATATCGTTCGTCAAACCAAAAACTGTCACACATCGCACTAATGCAATCTAAGAAATTCTAATTTTAGCACTTGAAATTTCAGCCCAGCACCAAGAGAGCTATCAGTAAGAACATCGCTTTGGACAGACGTTCACTGACAAACTGCAGAAAATTCTTCAAGAGCAAGGCGAACTTTAGAGTCTTGAGCCAAACGCAAGCAGCTACACCTGCAGCCGAATACCTAAAAAAAAAAGGGTTAGCACATCACTATAACATACGATCCTATAAACAGCAGACCATTGAAGTCGAGGTACCAAGAGACACAGGAGCGATGAGTGGCACCGTACCTGAGTGGCGATGTAAGCGTTGGACTTCCTGTAGCCGTCGCAGAAATTAGCATTGATGTAGTCACTGCCGAGCACGCCATCCAGTGGCTGCAGGGTGACGCGTGAGTGGTCGTACGCGATGACATTGGCGTACCTGTGGTAGGTGAGCGTTGGTTACTGAACTGGTACGACCATACATATTGAACTTCCGCGCCACGCTAAGTTGCTACTAATTCTAATACCATTTCCGTTTCCTGGAGAATTCCTTCTTTTCTGAATAATGGAAATGCTACGAGACAAGTACTCTTCTCAACCTTACGTTTAACATAAATATTCCATGTCCCTGCGTCGAGAAACGTGTCAGCGGAAACCCACATCACGTAGCACAGTACAACGACACACGACAATACTCTGATACGTACTGAGCCATCAGCACTGGACAGACATCGCACAGAGAGGCGTTGAGTGCGGACACACACCACACCGTGACCTATCCAAACTTGCTGCTGTGATCATCGAGAACTCGTCAGGGCATCCAGAGGAGATATGGGACGCCCTTGCAATGTTCTCAGTATGAAAGAAATACCAAAGCCTCACCTGTTCTTTGGTTTGTTGACCTCCAAGTTGCTGTTATCCCACGTGAACTGTTGGCCGGGGTCGATGGACTGCACAAGCAAAGGAGATCCTTGTAAATCAAACTATGAACAGAGCAGGTAACTGGAGCAGGCAAACATTGTATGTAGGCAGAATGTCAGGCAACTTGAATTTTTAAACAAAAACTCGAGCAATATGTTATGTATATACTCGCAAGTTTTCTTGTACGAAGATAAACGAAATACACTCACTCGTATCATTATTTTTAACCTTTAACTTAAGCATTTAACAAAAGAAGTCCTTAAAAGGGAAAGCAAAAAACACGTAAATATAATGTAAAAAAAAACAAGAAATTGTGGCACGCTAGGTTTCCATTCACCATCACCATACTCAGATAACGTAAAAACAAGGCTACTGAGCGCCCATCAGTTCAAATAAATGAAAGTGAGGAAAGGGAAACACAAGGATACTGAACGCAAATCAGCTGAAATAAATGAAAGTCAGGTGCAGTGAAATCAAGAATCTATACGTGAACTTGAAAAGACGAGAGGGACAGAAAAGCAGTAAAGAAAAAGAAGCATTTACTTCATATTCCTGAGCGAACTTCTGGTTATCGTTGGCCTTGAGCATCTCGATGTGGTCCCCGAGCTGCTGGATGGCAGTAGGCGGATGGTTGATCATTGCAGGCGTGAGGAAGTTGAGTCTCCTAAGC
>LQNS02278070.1:41590913-41609044 GCA_001587735.2 Parhyale hawaiensis
CTTTACTGGAAGTATTTCCTGACAGCCACAATGTGCAATAAAGGGTTAAGAGCTCAGACTCTACCACTGCGGAACAACGGCCTCAGTTGTTTTCTATCTTCGAACAAGCCCACTGGGAGGCTGTAGTGTAAGTAATACCGCTTCGGATAAGATTTGCTGACCTTACAGCATACGAAAGTTTACACTAGCTCGAAAACGAGCAAGTTTGTAAGCAATGAATTCAATCTGATATAAAAATCAGTATAATGCTTTCAAATATTTCGCGCTATCCACACTTTATGAAATATAACCTAATCGTTAATTTTGAAAATAATTTCCATTGAACTTCAAATGCACTTCACAAAAATAAGAATCCTCTATTCTAGGAAGTAACTCACCCTGCCGGGAGTGTCAACCACTGCTCGAACAAAGATCTTGTACCTGAAAAACAAAGGTCTAAGTACTAAACGTTGTGCTATGTCCACAGTGTTCTACAAAGTTTTATCAGTTCTGATCATAACACTCGTCGTGGGAAGCGTCGAGGCCTGGGGAGGGGCATTGTTCTTGTTGTAGATTGGACTCCGTTGATTAAAGGCAGTTTGTTGTATTATCTTCCGTGAGGAATATAACGTTACGTTTCAGAACTCCATCCGACCTGTTACAAATGAGCATACAGTATTCAGTATTTACACAGTATTTTACAAAGTCCGTGAAATTTTGCATGTCTTTGCTTAAAGATTAAAAGCTCAGAGCGGATGGAGACTGAACTTTGGCTCCTCCCAGGAGTCTTGGCCCATCTGTTGCAGAAAATCTGATCACTAGGCAACCATTGAGTCTACAGCTGCCTAAATATTCAAGTTCAGAATAACTTTACGACAATCTGAAGGAAAGCTCCAATCTGAAGGAAAGCTCCACTAGACAAATCTGTACCAAGAGCGACAATATAACAAGCAGTAACTCACTTTTTATCCCTCTGGAGCGGCCTGTTTTTGAAGCCTCCCCTGATCTTGCCGTCCCCCAGGCTGAAGGAATACGGAATGCTGCGGTGCATAAACTTGGCGGCGATGTAAGGACCTTCCGCCAGCGCCTCTTTGCTGCCCGCCTTGTTCGCCATCAGCTGCAGGAGCGACCATTGCAATACACACTGACAAAGACTCACTTGCTACTCTACTGCCTTTCCCTAATCAATTCTAGTCTTCCAGATTTGGAAGTACTTTCAAGAACAATAGTTTACATCAGTCGTAAGAACTCCTGTATATACTAACTTCTCACAAGGAATATAATGCAAATACGAAGCACGGTCAGTCAGAAATGGAAATAAAAGTAAAAATAACCGACAGTCTGAACTGACGAGAGCAAGACTATTTAGCAACGCCAGGACAATCGCAGGCGGACACACAGTATCAGTGACGTAAGTCAGTTGCTTATACTACTGCCTGCCACACAGGCCAGTCCGGCTGGTGTGGATGCCTCTTCGTCGTGGCTGAACTCTGTTCGACTCGTGCTGCCGTCCTTTGGGCGTTCCATGACCCACAAGGGTAGTGGCTAGACGCAGCTGAACCAAACGTTGCGAGCCTTGGCCTCGGACTTGTACGGGCAGCGCAATCGTGGCTGGGTCCGGTCGCTCGGGCAATCTACTTGATCACTCGATACCTATGTTGCCCCAATGGAAGCGACAGACCAGCAGTCGCTGCCCCAGTAACTTACTTCCTATTAAGCAACCCTGGGCGCCCACATTAACAACCAACACCTGCCTATTCTACAGTCTTCGCACCGTATCACACACACCACATTACACATACAGTTCACGACCCTACAAGGGCATTGCACCTGGGTGATTACTCGATGTCTTTCATTGCTCGTTCATGGAGGCGATTGAGCTTGGACAAACAGACGAAGGCAACCCAGCAACAACATCGGTTAGTACTAATCATTGCAATGATGAAGGCAACTTACATCATCCGTCATGTACTGATCCGGCTGTTTGAAAGTGAACTTCTCAGTAGGCGAGGGCGGCTCCTCAGGCACCACCACCAGATAATAGTGTGCGATGGGTCCGTACTCTTCAGACGCCTGCGGCAGAATCATGGCGATCTCGCGAGACTCGATGACGCCGTAGAAATCCGGCTTCACCATTGGTTGTGGAGCTGCAAATGTAGAGAAATCATGAAACTGCAATACGGAAGGCAGTGAAAATGATGTACATAAACACTTTGAAAACACGTTTGACGAGTTTTCCAGGATAGCAACAAGGAAGAATGCAGCTTGTGAACGATAAAAAGAAGTCTAACATATACCACGTTTGATCTGGTTCCTTTCCAGAATGTCTACCCAATTGTGAAAATCCCAGTAGTGCCAGCACATCCTCGCGCCGAATAACAGCAGTGTAGCAAATTGGACCCCATAACCTTAACAGGCTTTGTGATCAGTTCAATGGGTATCATATGTTATTATTCCTCATGACAGAGTGAGTCACAAAGGAAAAGCTGTTCCTCAAAGTGAACAGAGAACAGTAACTGGTAGAATTTTAGTACCGCAATTCTTTACCAAACCAGACTAGATTCCAGTATCAGCTTCCGTTGCAAACACCGTTCCTTACAGCGGAGAGAAGACGCACCTGCCATCTGAGTGGTGACGGTGATGCGGGCAGGTGGACGGTAGTCATTGGTGCTCGGTACGGCGGAGACGTTGACGGTGTAGGTGGTGAAGGGCCGCAGATCCTCGATGACGTAATAATACTGCCGTGAGGACACGATCTTGGGGACGGTCTTGAACTCGCGCACCTGCGTCACGCCACGGGCGTCCACGAACTCCTTATACGCCGAGTACGTCACCTGAAGGAGCAGAGGTAAAATGTACGAAGCTGTAGACACTATAGAAAGTTCGGCAGAGATGGGAGGAGGATGGTTATTTTAATTACATATCTAGGTTAGGCTTTCCTTCCCACAGCGTTCGCTGCAATCCAAACTGCAGAAAACAAGGAAAGAAGTGGCACGCAGTATGTCGAGCAAATTGAGCAACTCCTTTACGGGAAAAGTACATAAAAAAAACTGAACATAGAGGAGCAGAAACCAGTAGTAGTGATAATGGGATAGCTAAGGAAGATATTCTAAACTGTGCACATCATAGATGCAAACCGAGACCTTGAAGAATTAACGAGAAGTTAGGCTACACACCTTGTAGTGCTGAGGGTTGAGCCTAATAGGAGGGTTCCAGGTCAGGTTGGCAGAATGTGTGGTGACGTGATGAGCTCGAAGCCGAAGGGGGACGTCCACAGGCTTCACCCGCACCTGCAGCATCTTCGACAGCCGGCCCAAGCCCTGGCAGCAAAGGAAACAGACGCTGAACATGGAAAAGCGGTCACGTGTATTTAATACAAGGGAAATTTCACAAAAAGCCAAGTGTGAAATCATTCTATCATCCGAGCACACGTGGTGGTCTCGCTACCCCAATATCGGATATATCAGCTTTACGCTCCCGTTCCACTAGCACTAACACAATAACTACGAGGTAATATGACCCTACGGGTAAGACAATGACCTTTAGATTTCTGTAAACAGTCACCTCTTAGCTTTCGTTTTCTACGCAATACAGAAAACGTACCATTTATCACATTTTCGTAACGTGCATTTTGGGCACACCTAGCATCTGAAATTACAAGACAAATTTTGTTTGAGAAACACCAAATGACGGCCAATGCAAAGTAACTGGAAACCATGGCGGTAGTATGGCGCGGAATTATTGTCGGTGCCACCACTATTGGTACCTGCGATGTGCGGGCAGCGACCCTAATGCCGTACTCCGCGTGCTGCTCCAAGTTCTGTAGTTCAGCCGAGTGGGTGACGGCGGTCTGCAGCTGCTGCCACTCCTCCATGTCGGGCGTGGGCGCCATTGAGTAGAACACCTGAAGTAGAACAGGTCTCATTACACACGTGAAATATTACCGTAACACATTGGTAACATACCAATACAACGGCGTGTTGATGACAAACTGGAGTGGAATCGATTAGATTATAGGTTGGTGTAGGCCTTCTACGATACACCGCCGCGTATCAAGAGCAGAAGGGCCAGTGACATGGTACGGTGTATCAATAGAAGCGTGCAATTGATACAGGATGTTCGTCCAATACTGGTTCAACACGCATACGTACAGTACGTTGGGAAAGATTATTATTGTTGCATTGAGTAATTTAAGCTTCTGTCTACATAAGAAAGGCGATCTAAAGAAGAAATAAATAAGAGGCATGAGATGTAGTATGTCGATAAAAACGTGGATCCGTTGCACTAGGGTGTTCCCACACGGGATCATTGAACAAGGGAACAGCCAGTCGGCAGAGAATAGGAGGAACAGAACAAAGCATCATCAGTAGGAGTACGAAACTGGAAAGTGGCAACAAAGTGGACACGGATGAAAGCCGCCATGAAAGCCTGGCTAAGGCTAAGCTACTCATCATGACAGAAGATGCGCGAACCTCACTAACCAGTCGGGAAAGAAATGAAAGAAGAAATCAACAATACCATGAGTAAGAATATAAAATTAGAGGAAAGCAATGAGGGACCGAAATATGTCATGAAGGCTTAATCCCCAGGGGGCGCGACTCCCTGTCAACCGTGGACGAGCGAAGGAAACTCTAGTTCATCCCTAAGCCCAATACAAAGAGGATAAGCCCAGATCAGCTGCGAGGAGTCCTCCACCTGTGCCGAGTCGCACAACACGCAGTGCAGACCAGCCTGTCCTGCGGCTCGAACTTCAGGTCAGCAGAACTGTATACGAGGACTGGACATTCTGCTATTTATGGGACGCCGATATTTCGAAATTAAGTTGAATTAGTTAAGGTCAAAGAAAAGAGTGCATAAAATATTGATATCAAGAAGACATAAAAACAGCACCGACAAGACACTAATACTAGGAATACCACAGATAACGGACTAATTTAGTGTGCAGAAATCAAGACGTCCTGAAGGGCAAGACCTTTAGTCTGACAACAAACATTGGTGCGGTGATGATGTAGACATGTAGGTGGACTCACTTTGTATCCAATGAGTTTGCCATGGGACGGTACAGGCTCCCACCAAATCTCAATGCTGGACTCGGACGTAGCCATGCCCTGTAAGTTGACTGGCGCCCTCACCAGGTCCTGGTGAGTGGTGAACACCAGGTCCTGGCTGTAAGGACCTGGTCCTTTGCTCGTGCTCGCTCGGACCTGTACACAGTAGGTGGTTATTACTTATTATGTAAGTTTAAGCCCACAGGATGTAAACAAAACACGGTACTGGAAGAGAACAAAAGGGGACTGGCCATGCGCTTCGTTAAGAAACACCGGCCAATCCAAGCACGGCAAGCCGCATAAGGCATAGAAAGTCAGGAAGGATAAAAAGACCGAAATTAGAAGGAGAAAAGCGAAGAAAGTACAATGAGTGCAAAAAATAACAATGTATAACTCTAGTCTAGTAAGGCCAAGGTAAACTGTGTGGAGTTGGGGTCTTCCAAGGAGGCAGGAGGAATTCCCAATAACACGTAATTGGTGAACCAAACTAACAAAATCCAATGACTTCCGGCTTTCCCTATGCTCTCTGAAAGGACACAAATCCCACAGCAATCAGACAACAAATCAAACTGGGACACACCTATTCACCTGCACAATAAAACAACACTCAGCGTGAGTCAGTGTCTATATCTTATGATGCCAAGGGGTGACAATTAGGCTGACAAACTTTCAAGTTGCGGCAACATATTTTAATAGGTATCACTTCACTAAAAACAGCAAATGCATTAGTTAATTTGATACACAAAAGTTAATTTTAGACATGAAATGGATGAAGGAAGATTTATCCAAATACTTTATTTAACGACGCCCTAAATTAAAATAAAGACATCTCAGATAAAATCTATTTTCTGCATTTCTGGAAGCGATGTTTCGTAGACAATAACAGCCTTTACGAAGTCTGTCATAGTACTGGCAAATATTTTAACTTAAAGTAACGAAAACATTTAAAGCATACTTTTCTTACTGACCGTGCAGCATGGGAATAGACACTTCACTAACAAATTTTGGAATAAAACAAATGCGGTATATACTGCATCCGGAAGTAACCAGCATATGTGCAATTGCCACAAAAGTTAAAAGGTCAAGAAAAGTTGCTAGAAACTCTGAAAGTGTGGAAACAAAAATCCATGGGTTGACCACCGAAGCAGTCTGCAATCAGCCGTCGTAAACTTCAGAAGAGAGCAATACTCCAGAGACATTCAAATGTCTCAAAAGAGAGCAATACTCCAGAGACATTCAAATGTCTCAAAAGAGAGCAATACTCCAGAGACATTCAAATGTCTCAAAAGAGAGCAATACTCCAGAGACATTCAAATGTCATCAAATTTAAATGTTAGCATAAGAACAGCCCGCCACTTGTTTCCCAATACCGTACTTTGGATTTATAAGAGCAGAACGATGGCCCCAGCGACGACTAAGAGGCACAAGAATGAATGAGAGAACTGGCAGAAAAGGATGCTCTCACAACTTCTGAAAATTCCCAAGACAGTCTGACTGACATACTCATATGGAGGACGGATGCAGAAGATAACTTTTTTCGTAATTGCTTGCATTAAAATTTCGTCATTACGGAAATACATACGTTTGAATTCAAATGCAAAAGTTACACGCATTCGAAGTCAAGGCGTGGTTCTAACGGCCGCGTCACTAGTTACAGTCCGTCGCTAGAGCGTCATCGTCGGCTTTGCGTTAACATTTCTTCACAAATGGACTTAAAACTTAATACATAAAATGCATAAAAAATAATGCTTTGTCGAACATCAACACTCACCTTGAATACATAGCGCATGTTTTCATCCAGACCGTCGAACACTTTCTTAGGCAGCGTCGTATTGCGCACGTAATTGTAGTCGTTGTTGAGGGACACGTCTTTCTTGAACTGGACATCGTAATTGACGATGACGCCGTTACGCTCATTAGGCGCAGGAGGCTCCCATGTGAAGACCACCGTGCCGGGGGTCTGGAACCTGCGGGGCACACATCAGGACTTGGTGAGCCAGTCAAAGACTTGACTATAGGCATGACACTGACCTAGCCATACGGCTCATGTCATCATTGCACTGAGTGTATACAGCTGAGCTCGCTTTCAGTTAGGAGTGGAATAAAACTGCCCTTCGTTGACTTCGTGCACGTATCTTGGATAAGTTATTCTAGTTCTTGATGTAGAACATGAAAAAGTAATGAACATAAACGTCACCAACGATGAATGTGACAAGAAAAAGAATATTAAATATCTGTAACATTCTTCTACTTAGTGATGTTATATCGAGAATATTACTGCGTTTATGTTTCACACATCCGTTCGTCCGCCATTACGCATGACATAAACTCGAGAGCAACAAGGGCGAGTTGTGAACGTCTATACCTCACAGGTCATACAATAACAGTCTCACTTGGAATATATTGTCACACTTAGTAGCCATAATGCCGGTCTGGGCATGAATGAAAAGTCAAACTTCTATGCTGAAAATATCCAAAAGTCCCACGCTGGCGTCTATAAGGGCTCGTTTTCAATCTTTGTCAATACTCACTTAGTGACTCCTAAAGTGATGATAGCGGAGCCTCACTGAACAACAGATGGCAAAACGCTAACTACTCATAAATTAGACAGCAGCTTGTATTAAACGATTGGGAGTTTTGTTAATACTTGCGAGATATTGATACAAAAACCAACTGTATAATACAGTGTCCCTGTTGGAGAGTTCAGCAAACAAACGCACATCTGAACCCTGTGGCGCCTACTTGACACATCAGTTCATGCTACAATCAGACCAGTACGGTACCACTCTTACGAATTATGATGTTTAATTTAAGCAGCTCGGGCTCAAGTCACACTCGGTTAGGAGCAGTTACAGTCGTAGCCAAGCACCCCTCAATCAGCAATAGTCGCAGGTAGTTGCCAGTACTAGTCACCGGTGACTGGTGCTAGACAAAAGGCACAGCGACAGTTCTAATCTTTCGCATGAGGAGGAAGCTTTACACCAGCTATGATACAGAGCTCACACTATGTGCACGCAAGCAATGGCTAGGTATTATACCTGGTTAGCGGACACAATAGGATATGATTGTTGCCGGATATGGTTGTGGATCTCCGACACAAAGATTTCTTAAGTCTCCCATGTGTTAGCGGAAAGTAGACAATATCGGAGCGGTGGCCGCGTTATGGAAGTCATGGGAAGCCTCGCCCACACTACCCCAAGAGCCCGCCACATTCGCCGGCGCAATTTCGCAGAACGCAGCGTGAATCTGACGGCAGCGACCACATCTGCTGCTGCACGCAGGCAACGTTTGGTCAGCACAGCTGTTGACAACTTCGTGGCTGTCGCGTCTTCAGTCACGTAAGTTGTAATGCTTAGTACTATTAACTTTTTACTCTTTTAACTCTAATAACAAATCGCTGTGATTACAAATGCCATTGGTGTGCGTTCTCTAAAAAAAGTATGCGCTTTTATTTACGTCCTAAAACCGTGCGAGAATATCCAGCAAGTTGGAAACATGCGAAACCGTACGAAATTACGATACGAAGCGCGGACTTCGCAGCTTGTACGAAACTCAATAGTGTGGACATTTTTCTGGTAGTATGGCCGAGGCTTCAGAAGCATTCACCAGTCGACCAAAACATCTAGCGAGAAGAAGCAGATTTTGTTTAGCTTACCTGTAGGTTATATTCGTAGGAGGTCCGGAAGGAGGCGCCTCAGGTGTGCTGTAGACCTTAAATGCCTCTTCGCCATAGTCGAGTCTGTTCTTGGCCGACACTCTGATCTCATACTCGACACCGCGCTGCAGCTCGTCCAGCGTGCGGTGCAGCATCGTACTGCCCTGCAGCGTTACCGTCTGGAACGGTTCGCCTGCACACAGACACCGGGTAAGCGAGGCAACGTACGCGGCACGACAATATTTCCGGTAACGGGAGGTCGATGACACAGCGAGAGAAAATGCAGTCCTCCAATTTATTACCAACAATAAATATCAACCGTTGTCGGAATGGCGCCACTTGAAAATAAACCCTGGAATCCACTTGGCCGGTAAAGACCTAAATCGTCCCTCTCCCAACGAGACTGGGTTCAATGCAAGTTTTGAATAATCAGAAAAATAGTGTATTCTGTTCATAATAAATTGTTTATCTACAGATTAAAACAGTTCCAATTCCAGCTGCAGGTCGGTGAGCTAAGGGTAAGAGCCTGGCAGAACTATATCTTAAAATCGATATACCAACATAGTGCAGCACTCTATATTCCAAAAGAAGAGCAACAACTACAAAAGACAAGCCTATGCCATACAAGTGGCTGGTTAAACCAATACTTTAGAGCACAATAGCTGCTCGGGTCACATTGCTACACTAAACAACTGCACCACATCATGAAATGCAACATACACAATACACTCATGCCTATGCTCCAGTGATCTCTTCCGTGACCTTCAGTACCTACAGGAAAGATTCTTAGCGCAGGATGAACACACCACCTCCGAGAGCGCAAGTATGATTAGCTAACTCTGCAGTCGTAGCAACACAAAAGTACCACAACTATTCCCCCTGACGTACCGGTACCTACATTCTACAATCATGCCTGCCCCAACGGTCGCTTTTAGCCTACTCTACACTTTTGCTCAGTATCCCTTGCCACATTCAATCATCCTCATACTTGCACTCCATTGCACCTAAGCATTAGTGTCGACCATTCTCAGCGTGTTCTTTCCTAAACCAGCGTACGCTTCATCTTGCGCTCCTTGCATTTCCTCCATCCCTTGTCCGCTAGCCGCCCCTAAGCGCCTCTACTGTTGCCCACTTACCGCTGCTCTTGCAGCACTGGTTTGCATCACTTCTAATACGGCAATGTCTTTCTCATTCCATGGCACCACATCCATACTATACAATGCAACTAAGTACAGCCACTACTCTCCATATCTCTCTCAGAATTTCATACCAACAAGCCCTCAAGCGCGTCCCACTACACCTTCGGCCCAGAGATTTGTTCGCTTCACCTTTTCAGGTTTTGTTCCACGACATCCAAACTCATCCATCATACAACCAGATGAGCTGCGTTAATTGCTTTATTACAGGTCAAGGTTTTGGTTATTTCTCAAGTAATAGAAATGTCACATAAATGGAAGTTGGTCGCCTGGAAAACCAAAACTAGGTACGTAAAACTCATCAAATTTCGCTTAAATTCATGCAATATTTCAAAACGTATGAGTTGTTTTGCAATTTTAACCAATTTCAACTGTCAATCGCTTTATTGCACGTCGCTGAAAACATACATTTAGGGTGTAAAACAGCGTTTTAACATCATACTCGTATTTAATTCGAACAAAAAATCTCTCAGCAACAATAAACAAACTAGAGCACTCTGAAAGCGCATACCTCCGCCAAGCGAGGCAACGGTAACGAATAATTCAAATTGGCTCTGAAACCATGATTTTCATTGTATCAACTCCAAAATTTAATCATTTGTGCCTTTTGATAGTATTCACAGTTTTTGTAATTTCCTTGAAGATCTGTTCATAACATTTGGCTTACGCTGCTAACAAACATTATGAGAAACATAAATTAAACATACAAACAAACCAACCGATCTGCATCAAAATTTATTCATTTATGCTTTCTAATATTACTAACAACTCCTGTAAATTCCATAAAGAGGCAAGTAGAGCTTTTTAGTTATTGTGCTAACAAGCATATAATCAAACACAGCGACAAACACACGAACGAACAAACAGATCATCACAAAAATTTGGTCATTTACTCTTCGTAATAAACCCAACAACTCAAGTAAATTTCATGAAAATCCGTTCATAATTTTTTAAGTTATGGCATTGACAAAAATGAGGCAGACAAACAAACAAACAAACGGATGAACGGATCTTCAAAAAAGTTCATCACCTGCTTCTCCTAACATACTTGACCATCCCTGTGAATTTCATCAAAATCCGTCGATAACTTTTTGAGATATCTTGATGACAGACAGACAAACCCGACGAAAACAGAACTTCCTTGGGGGAGGTAGCAAACAGCATGAATGATTATAACAGTTATGCGTAAGAGAAAGAAGTGTTTTGCCGACATAATTTCATTCCTTAAAATTGCGTTAAACAATTTTTTGTCTTCAGAGGAGGTCAGCCGGTGAACTTGAATTGATGATATGGTACCAGCAACAGCAGTTATTTTCACCCAGAGGGTTTTCAATGTAAATTGCATTCCTCCTTCATAAGCTATCCTTATTAAAATTGACGTAAATTGTTCAATGGGATTGAGATTAGAAAAGCAAGGTGATCACGTCAAAAGTCGCTCTTTTCTGATGAACAGATTTTCAAGAAATGAAGTTGTAACCTTCGTTACATGCGATGGAGCATTATCGTGCATGGAAATCATCTGACGGCGACGTGGCAGTGGTAGGTCATGGAGCCATCAAGCGGCTATAGAAGCTTCACTATAGCAGAACCAAAACCAACTGAACGGTTGGTGGTTTGTGGCAATAATCACCCCGGTGCCAAAATACGTATTGTACGTATCATAAAACCAATGAAAAATTCAATCAAGATGATAATGATTTTATTTTTTACTTTGCAGACTTGTTACGATAAATATTGTTACGGATAGTAAGCCCTAGTTCCATATTCAAAGTAGAATCCATATGCAATCGCACTACATTTGGCAACATCTTTTCTTGGATTTCCCACATTGGTGCCACATTTCAGTGCAAGTGTGGTGTGGTTTAAACAACGCTCCCAAGACAGATACGGTTGAATCTGTAGCGAAGTGCAATGGAAAGTAAAGTAACAGGAAAATCGGGATTGGGTCATTTAAATAGCCAAGCCTATGAAGTAATTTATAATGTGCGTCAGCATTTTCTACAAGAAAAGGTAAATCAAGGGACTCTTCTTGACCCATCTAAAGCTTTGACGAGAACAGCGCATGCCACAAAAGTAGGTGAAAGTACAGTACGCTGGATTTCCAATGTTCAAAAAAAACCGTCTGGTTGGAGAGCCTCTGCATTTTGAATCACCTCGGAAGAATAAGGATCCTGATGCATTAAAACGAGTTACAAATTTTGATGTCTTTGATAAAGGTGTTTTACGTAGGACAGTGTTGTCATATTACGGAAGAAAAGAAATACCAACATTGGATAAACTCAAGGAAGACATGCTTCAAAAAATTAATTACGCTGGCAGCAAAGCGTCTTTAAGAAAGGTCTTGCACGAAATCGGTTTCAAATTTGCTACAGTAGATGGCCGGAAATTTTTGTTAGAGAGAAGCGATGTGGTTGCTCAAACAGCCAAATTTCTCAGAGAAATAAAAAAAATGTAGAATTGAGAACCGTGACAACCTAGTTTACTTGGAAGAGACTTGGGTCAACCAGAATCATGCGGTAGGGAAATGTTGGCAGGATTCATCTGTAGCTACCGCAATTGGGCAAAAACCTCCTGTTGGAAAAGGTGGTCGTCTTATCATTTTACACGCTGGAACCAAACATGGTTTCGTTCCCACTTGCAGATTGGTCTTCCAAGCTAAAAATGATGGCGATTACCATAAACAAATGAATTCTGCTGTATTTGAGGAGTGGTTCAAGAATAAACTGTTGCCAAATATCTTGCCAAATTCAATTATAGTGATGGACAACGCAGCGTACCATTCTGTTCAAATTGAAAAGACTCCGGTGTCGTCTTGGCGGAAGGACGAAATAAAAGCGTGGCTGCTATCTAAAGGTATTGAATTTGGTGAAGACTATTTGAAGGCAGAATTGCTCGAAGAGGCCAAGAACGTTTCAAGTCGGGAAGGAAAGAAATATCTGATTGATGAGATTGCTAAAGGAAATGGGCATAGAACGGTTCGATTACCACTTTACCACTGCCATTATAACCCTATTGAATTAATTTGGGCACAAGTGAAGTCCAAAATTGCAAAACGCAACAATTTCAAGATGAGTGACCTTAATATCATTGTGAACGAGTCATTGGATGAGGTAACTGCTGAAAATTGGGAAGCTGCAGTTCGGCATGCGGAAGAAATACAAGATAAGGAGTCGGAGTCGGATGTAGCCAAAGAAAACTTTGTGGAGTCCTTTGTTAATAATTTGGATGATGACTCCGACTAAGAAAAACAGTGATTGTGAACCATTGCATGTCTCCAATATACCCATTGAAATATATAAAATTACAATTTCCTCACAAGTGGTATTAAATAAAAACTATCACTTATTACAATATTAATAATATTGTGTACTTTATTACTTCCCTTTGATGAAGCTTGAATGAATTTATATAACAACCATGACTATTGAATTAATTCCACATTCAATCAGTCTACCATTGGTATTAAAGAAAATTAAGCCTTGCGGGAAATTTGGCAGCGTTGGTGATTATTGCCACATACCACCAACCGTTCAGTTGGTTCTGGTTCTGCTATAGTAAGTTGACACACTCTGGCACTCGAAACGGTCCGATAGCTTGTTATCTATGATACCGGCCTAAGAACATAACACCTCCACCTCTTTATTGGCGTCGCAATCGATGAGGAATAGGGGCTCCAAGAGCACTCAACACTTCGGGCAATCCATCAGTTCCATCAAGGGTAGCTCTTGCCTCATACGTAAAGAGAACAATTTGGAAGTATAGTTTTATGTATTGTCGTGCCCAACCAATGCGTTTTTCCTTGTGGATTTTGTTTAATAAAGGCCTGGCGACAGGTTTAACGCTTCTCGTCAATTAATTCAAGACATTAAATCGAGTTCGTCTAGACAAAGAAGCGATTTCTGCTTTGTCAAATATAGCAGCGCCTGTGGTGCTTGGATGATTGCTGACTTGTCTGCGTATTTTTCTAATATCACGAGGCGAAAGGCTTCTTCTCGTGTTATCAATCCTTGGTTTGGTGTTGGGGTTTTCTACGTATGAAGCAAAGTTCTCTGATCTCTCCCTAGCTCCTGCTAAATTTATGAGAGTCAAACGCTCTGTAAGGCCTGCAAGCATCTGCTCCTTTTCGATAGCTATCAAACGTCCTTTTCTGGGCATTGTTAGAGACCTGCAATATAGCAATTTACAGTTAAAATTACTTCACATTAGAGAAAAATTAATAACTTTTATAATATTGCATGAATTCAGGCGAAATTTGGTTACTAGCCGTGGTTTTTTAAAGCACAAACTTTCACGCACATGAGACTTACATTAACTCCATCGGAAATTAGCAAAGTCTTGACTTGCAATACAGCGTTCTGCACAGTTTAGTCTCTCGTTCGTCCCATGTAGTGTTCCCCAAAACTTCTCACCCTATTTTTGTCCTCCGTTGCTGAATTCATCACTAAAATTTTGCTATCCTCCCTACACTGAATTTGACATGAAAATCTCAAGCATACTCACTCACAGCATCCAGCATCTATTGCAACTGTTCTCCACGGTCACTCAAATGGACTGCATCATCCGCATACAACAATAAGCACAGTGGCCTGTAAACTACGACATCCACAACCAGTACCGTCCGTCTCAGCATAGCAGCCAATTCATGTATACACAAGCTGAACATAGCTGGTAACACCACACATCCTTGGCGCACACCCCTAATTTCTCTGCACCCAGTCCGTCTTCAAGTCTCCTAACCTATACATTTCCCTTGTACTGACGTGCATGCTCTTGACAATATTTACTAATTTAGCATTCAGTCTCACACAGTCTAAGACTTCACACAGCAGTTCCCATTCATTCTGCACAAAATATCTACACATGCTAAGCACACTCATCGGCCCTCATTCTACATCTGTTCAAACCTCACTAATAACATACACATTACCTTCTGCTCCTCTATCATGCCGGAAACATTCTGTTTCTCACCAAGCACTAACTTCCGCTCAACACACTTGCTCAGTCGATCTTTCAAGGTACATGGCACAAAATTTTTTAATACAATACCAACAATAATTACTATACTCCTGATTCAAGCCTCACTACCCACAACAGAAACTGTGTTCCAATAACAGGAAAAAAATAGCGCCGTGTACATGTCAAGCAAATCGCAGAACCCAATCGCGGGAACAGCGAACACGAAAAAAGGAGGAAGAGCAGCAAAGGAAGATCATCATCAGTAGTAAGAAAACTGAAGAAGCAAAGTGGACACCCCAGGAGATGCAGCTCGAAAGCTTCGGCTCAGGTGACCTGAGTAATTAATTCCTTTGGAAGAATGACTTCCCCAAATATCGAATGGGCGAACAGAAGTACTGAGCCCCATCACCTATGGCCCGTACTATGCTGCTGAGTTCAAAAGCCCGTACTTGCTGAGTATGCTCTATGCTCGAAAGCAATCAAAACGTTCCAAATATTTGCAGGGGCTACTGGAAAAATTCTCAGAGTATGCAGAGGAAAAGAAAACTACTGTCGTATTTTGATTATTAAAAATGACAACATGGATCTGTAAACACTCTCAGAACAGCAAGATTTACTTTTCACGAAACTAAGTTGCACTTTAATGGGCTGGACTGAAACTTCAGGACCAGGAGAATATACAAGACTGGAATGCAGTCGACTTAAAACAAAAAATATATCGAATTTGAAACATTTTCTCTAAACTGCTTAGCTCAAAGTCAACTCAATTCAGCTTTGGAAAGTGCATCAGTTCTATTACGAATCAAGATTGCATCGGCAGTGGTAAGAGCAGAGAAGAAGAAACTGTTGGCAGTCTGGAAATGATGTTATCAAAAGTAAGGAGAAGACGACTACAGCAGCCAAACTCAGAGCGTCACAGCTAAAGGAAGGAGCCTCTCTCTTTAATTGCTTGAGAGCAAAAGTTAGCCACCAAACTGGAAGAGTTGGACACAATAGCGTCGAAAATTTTAACTTCTTGCCACAGACTCGCGCTTGGACGACGGGCGCTCTCAACGCACGGCATTTGCACGCAACTTCTAAGTGTGTCGCCTAACTACACGAACCTGCAGTGTCTGAAAACTGCATACGAAAGTACGTCGCCTAAACTACACGGGAACTGCAGTGTTCTGAAAACTGCATGCGGAAAGCACATAGGTACCTACGTTGACTAACTGTAGAGGAGCGTGGCTGGTGGAGCCGAAGAAACATAACAACAGTAACGAATTAGCAACTAGCAAAGTTTAGGCAAGTAATTGAAGAAGTGATGCCTGCTGACAATATACAGCACACGCCAGCTCCAGCTCCAAACGTTAAAATACATAGAAGTACGAACAACGGACAAATGAAGCGATATGGATTTGAGTTAAGGTTCTCCTAAATGTAGGGATAATTTGCGCAAACATAGGAATTGTGCCAGCATTTTAACCATGCAGGGAGAGTTTGCGTGATTGTACAAAATGATTGTATGATTTCAAAACTGTTTTATGTTCTTTGCGCAATCTGGCAATGGTTGCGTTGTCTGAGTGCATGATCGCCCAAACAAACCGCACTTGTCTTCCAAATTCATAGCGAGTGGTTGGTGTTGTGATCATTTCTTGTATTAAAGCTATGTCTTCCAAAGCCACCGAAAACGAGCGAAAGGGTTATTGGAATTCATCGAGGAATATATGTCACTACCAATATTATGGAGCCTTACGAGCAGATTACAGCAACAGAAACAAGAAAAGCGAACAATACAAAAAACTGCTTGGAAAGTACAAGGAAAATTATCTTGACGCTGAAAAGAAAGTTGTCATAAAAAACGAATTCTCTGAGTTAAAAAAAAAAATTTAATGACTCAGCCAAAAGTGGAGTTGGAGTTGATGAAGAATGGTGCGCAAAATGACTGTACAGTTAGTAACATTTGTCAAACATTTTGCACAATCACGTTGCGCAAATTATTTGAACGTTTAAGAGGGCCTTTAGAGAATAAACCGACAGTTCGTGAGACGGTGGAGGGAACAAAGAACAGAATCAGATTTTACTTTCAACATAAAAAATTGAATGTGTAATCAATTTTCTGTAGGATCGATACCGTTGTCTCAGTACCCGAGTTGTAGACATGAGAGTAGGTACTTACCAAGGGGACCATAGCGTAGTCTGTAACCCTGCACATCTCCGTACGTCTGTGTTGGAGGTACCCACTCCACGTACACCGACAGCTTGCCACTGTACTTGTCCACGGTACCACTGCAACACAAACGTATTAGAACGTACCAACTGCAGCACTGGTATACCAGAACGCGTCCACGGTACCACTGCACCACAGGCGACTGAAACTGTACACAAATTAATACAGTAAAACCCCGCTACAACGAAATTTTATTACAACGAACAAAGTTGAAAATTTCGCTGAATACTTCATGAAACGAACAATTTTCGTTATGATGAAAAAGTGTTTAGTAGGTACGTTTGCTAAGTTTTGGCGTTCCTTCAAGATAACGAAATTATTCGTTATAATGAGATAATATTTGGTAGGAATGTTCGCAACGTTAACCGACGCGTCCTGTCATTACGAAAAAATAGCTGCAATGATACCGTAGTACGTCCACAATGTGCCGCCGCAGTGGTGCAACACCGAACATCAGTGTTGCCATGTAGGGGGAAATTCTCCCTGATCTCGGCAAATTCATATCACGCTTGGGAATTTAAAAAAATAATGTACAAATACAAACAAAACAGAGTCTGAAATTTTTTGGAAACAGCTGGGGAAATATTAAAAATTTTTGTACCGACACGACACTCGTCCAGTTGACTTCATTTGGTGTGGTGGTCCAGCTGCGTGTTATGTCCTATCTGTCGTCTATGTATGTACTGCATTACGTATACTTACTGCACTTTATCTTTCTGTATGATGTAAATGCCTTTATTACGTTATATGTACGTGTTACGTACTTTTAGCTAATTTCTATGAATTACGTATTTTGCTTTGAATGCTTTTGCGGATCTTTCCTGTTTTTTTTTTTTTTTAGTTACGTACATAATGTAGGTCTTTGTGGTGTCTTGAGCTTGTGACAGTCATGGCATCAACTAGTAGTAGTGGGAATAGTGCTAAAGGTGAAAATTCTAATAAAGCAAAAATGAAAGAGATTTCTCGAGAGTATGTATGTATGAAGCCTATATGTTCAGTAAGTACCTACTGATGGCGTTCCTTCAATATAACGAAAATATTCGTTATAATGAGATAAATTATCCGGTATACTGAGTGCGTTCGTTATA
>LQNS02278070.1:41609104-41626748 GCA_001587735.2 Parhyale hawaiensis
ATTTCTCGAGAGTATGTATGTATGAAGCCTATATGTTCAGTAAGTACCTACTGATGGCGTTCCTTCAATATAACGAAAATATTCGTTATAATGAGATAAATTATCCGGTATACTGAGTGCGTTCGTTATAGTGAGGCGTTCGCTACCAATTTCATTACAACGAAATTTCATCATAACGAATGGGTGCTCCCCCTCATTTTCGATACAGCGAGGTTCTCCTGTATTTGTCTTCTGCTTTTGGTATTCGTCTGGACTCGTGTTCCTACACATTGTGATATAGGACGTGTACCCAGGAAGTCATCCTATATCGGAGGCCTATTTAGTGCGCATAGATCTATAGCCAATGGCAACTACCAGACCCCCACAATACAACTTCATTCACATGATGCCGCAGTGTTTTAATTTAGTAAATATGTATTCCTGAATATATTCCACTCAGCAATAAATATAATACCTACCATATAAATATTAATGGCAAAATATTCCAGTATATTGTTAAAGAGTTCTAACTGTCAACAGTGACGGTAAGGAAAGCGGCACGTCAACATATCTGCAACAAGACTAATACAACTGACAAGGAATCCTGAGCCACAGGAACACAGTCTCGCACAAACTACGAGAATCCTTCGACTACAAATGTAGGTGCAGGTCACTAACTTCACAGTGATGAAGGGCTTGCTGGGCACCCCGCCTGGTGTGGTGACCCTCTCGGGGTTAGACCGAGCGCCATCCCCCTTGCGGGTGAGGGCGGCCACTTGTACCTGCAGCGAGAAGGCCAAAATTAGATAACAGAACCTATCGTGCACAGGAGACCCAAGTGACCGCAGTATTATTATAAGATATACGGTAGTTTCGGTCTTCCTGGCTCCTGCAAAAGGAGCTTCAAGAGAGGAAGAGGAAGGAATATACAGGATGACGATAGAAACGAGGAACCCGTGCACGAAGGTGTACCCACATGGGCTCCATGAACAGGAATATAGCTGTACAGTATCTCGGGAAAGAAGAGGAAATAAAGAACCAAAACAATATCAGTAGGAGTGAATAATGAAGCAGGTAGTGTACATGAATAAATAAAAGTCGTCCTCAGATCCTTAAAAAGGATAAGGTAGCCTCTGGGTTCCTTAGGGGCGTGCCGATGAAATGCCATTACTCACGTCAGGCATCAACACTGAAACCATTTACGGTTCGAATTAAACAAAAAATTTCTAAGAAACAACACAATCCAAACTGTGATCGAACGATCCTTTTGGATTGTACAGAACGGACGCCTACAAAAACCAGTCACATACTGAATTACTATGCTAATAACATGTCATTTTCACTGGAACCTAAATTACTTGACCCGCCCATCTTTTTAGATGGATTAACAAATTTGGTTGCTCAAGCGACAAGTCAACGGCGCTTCTAATACTTTACTGCTATTCTCCAGAACATTTTCATTGACACCTTATTCGATTAACCTGCCCAAAAGAGCGAAATTAATATCAGGTTTCTCATGGGTACAACAACGTCTGGACTGTCAAAAAAACAAGCCCATACGGCGATGCAATGTTAACCCTTCACCAAGCTTAAAACCACTTTCTGTTCCTTCGAGTAAGCCATTCTACGAAGATATTTTTTGTAGCAGTTCTAGACATTTGTGGACATTACAAACAGTGCTATTCTAACGAGAAGTGGAGCTCATTTCAGGCACCAAAGGAAGAATCCATTAATGCGTGACTTAATCCTGCATATTGCTATGACAAAAGGCGCAGTGAAAGGCTTATAAAGTGAGGGCCACAACCACAGCAACTCACCTGGTATTGGGTGTCAGGCTCCAGGTCTGTGATGATGTACGACGTCGCATCTCCTTTGTGCGTGGTGTACGGCCGGCCCTGCCCCTGGGGTATCACTTCCGAGCCCTGCAAGTTACATTGTGATGCTCAGAAGCGATAGCCACAATACCACTGACACTATATTAGTGGAAAACTTTGAGGCCAAACAGTTCAGGGGAAATAAATAGACGGTAACACTATCGTACTCTGCGTAGAAACATTCAATAAATAGCATTTATGACCTTGATAACAGAGCGCTTTAGCACGTGTGCACAAGCGTGCCTTTGAGTAATAGTAACATGCCTCCTACACTGTAGAGCAGGGAGCTCCCTGCCGGGGGCGCGCACCCCATAGAAGTGCAACATGACCTTAGGAGATGTGAAATTTTGGATTAAACGACTTAAATTAAATTTGCCGGGCAAGTTTAGGATAAATTTCAGCCTTTATCATACGAGTTAATTTTGTAGAGGATGCAAGAACATCAGACAAGTTCTCCAGAAATAAGAGACACAGAACAGTGACCTGTAGTTCCACCGAAGACGCTTTCGCCGACAATAGGTTTGCCGAAAACAGTTTCGCCGACAATCATAATATAATGTATATTTCTGCTCTCTTGGTGCTTACACTACATTCACGCTGTTACATGGTTTTTGTTTTCAACTCCCTTCGTTTTAACCTCTACATTGTATACAGCTAGAGTATCTTGTCGCTTGTATTGTAGCCCTGTTTTAATAGTTAATATGTGAATAAAATTATTTTCTTTGGTGGCAACATTCAGCCAGTGTTCAGGTTCATCAGCTCGGGTTGTATTTTGATTCAGTAATGGTGGTGTTGTACAGGTGGTAACCGGTAAATTGGCAGAAGCGAAATTCAAACTTAAACGTACAGTGGTTAGCTTAGGTGAGGTTAGATTAGGTTAAGTTAGGTTGCGAAATTGCCGTGCAACGAAACTGCTCTGCGGCGACACAGTCGTGCGGCGAGACTGTCATACGGTGAAACCGTTTGCGCAAACCTGTTTTCGGTGAATGTGTTTCCGGCGAAGCAACCTACGACCCGTAGAATAGGTTGGAGACACCTGCTGTAAACACTGCAACGGAGTACACCATGCAGGGTGGTCCAACTTCTTCAACACTGCGGGCCACTTCGGGCCTAAACGGCTATATGCAGGGCCAAATATTTACAACATAAACAGTATAGCATACTTATATACAGACACATGACCTCTGTGCATCTGTGGTTAAGAGCAAAACTTGATATAGTCAAGTGGGGGAAGATATTAATGACACACATTAGGGGTAAGAAGTGAACTGCTTCTCATGCAGTAGCTAAAAAAAGCCTAGTTCTTTCCTTACCCCTATACTGTGAACCTTTCATTTCGTCCCCACTTGACTATACTAGAGAAGCACTCTGAGAACGTTTACCTCTGCCAAGCAAATCAATGTTAACGACGAATTTCAATTGGTCTTGAATCCAGAATTGCCTTTTCATCATTACCGAAATTTGATTATTTGTGCCTCTTGATAACAATAATAATATCTGTAAATTTCATGAAGATCTGTCCATAATTTTTTGAGTCATATTCTGACCAACACTAAGTAAACATTTAGTCAAACACATAAACGAACCAACGGATCATCAAAATTTGATCATTTGTGGCTTTTTACATTTCTAACAATTGCTGTCAATTTCATGAACATTCATTAATAACTTTTTGCGTTGTGTTAAGAACAAACAAAAACAAACTTTAGGACAAAGGAAGAAGCGGACTGACATGATCATCAGAAAAGATTGGTCAGCTTCTCTTCGTAACATTCCCAACATTCCTGTAAATTGCATCAAGATCCGTTCCGAACTCTCTCAGTCATGTTACCAAAAAAATGTAAACAAACGAACAAATGCTTGAACGGATCTTCACCGAAAGTTAATCGCATGCTCCTCTTACATACCTAACAATCGCTGTAAATTTAATGAAGATCCGTCCCTACCTTGCTGGGTTAACTTGTGACAGATAAACAAAGAGGCCAAAAACAGACAAGCTCTAACAAAAACATAACCTCCCCGGCTGAGGCAACAAACAGTCGCGGGCAACAGAAAATCAACCCGCGATCCAGTAGTTGGACCAGCCTGGAGCACACTAACACAAGCTAATTAAAAACTTCTCCCAAAGTAGAGCCTCCCATGAAGTACAGTAGATTGATAGATTATATAATTAATATTATTATACTGAAAAGTTCAAGCCCCATTTCAACAACCAATGCCATCAGTAGAAGAAGAAAGAAGGGACATATAGTATGACAATAAAAACTTGGAATACATGCACGAAGGTGTTCCCACACAGGATCAACGCGCACAGGAACAGCAAGTCAGAAAATCAGAGAAATAACAGCATAAAACATCATCAGTCGGAGTATGAAATTGGGAAGAAGCAAAGTGGGCAGTCGGGAAAAACTCATAAATACTACTCTGGCGCTGGGGACGCGAATGAAACTCCAATGCAGAGGAGGCATTGCTGCTTTGCCATGTGCGAAAAATAGATGAAAAGCTCCAGAATTTACGTATACAAGTAACTCTCCAGCAAGGTGTATTCCTCTGAGGTCATATTCTTCATACTATGGTTTTCACTGGCCGTGTTACACTGTTTTTCGCTAATAATTCTCGAACGAATTGTCGGATCACTATGGTATTTCAATACAAAGCCTATTACCCCTACCTAATTTATGGCCCATCTACTATATAATAATTCACGTTGTGTTTTTATTTATTTATTTATTTATTTATTTATATATTTATATCTTTCCTGTCACGCTCTATGGGAATAAGATAGGAGAAAATTCAGATTTCATTCAAATGGCNGCTTAAGATACGTTTGCCATCTTCTGCAACCCGGCCTATTTTCTGCCAATCACTTTCAATGGAGCTTGAGAGGACAACCAGAGCCTCCAACCTGGGCTAAATTCCGCCTATCTATTTCGTTAAGATCGTGACACCAAACATATAAATATATAAACACACGACGGTCATTCTTAGTATTAGATTAGATGTTACTTCTGCCTGTCTATATAGAAGTCCTAAGGATGACAGCACGACAAAGGATCAACGAAGAAAAGAAGCAAATAAGAGAATAGGAGATTCCGCACCGGCCTAGAGGCATTAGGCAAACGTATATGTTATTGCGTGAATTTTTCACGCACGGGTCACTAGTATTGTTATTACACGTCCAAAACCAAGAAATTATAACCAAAACAATTGAATAAACACTGAATTAAGTGTTCAGTAGTGGTAAACATAACAAGTTAATTTCGAACATGGCAACCTACATTTTTCATTATTTTTTAAGCCGATTATCAACATACTTTGTCAGGTTTGATATTTCAGATGGTGGAATAGAATCTGCTGCTGTTTTACTGCATTCCACAGGCTTACTTTGCTCGAAAACTGCCGACCACTTTCATAGACCTTCCATTCGATCATTGTCCAGAGTTTCTAAATGAGATTTAAATCGGGGCTATTCGCTTGCCAGGTTATAATCCTTTTTGATTTGAATCCTCCTCCTCCGTGCTCGGTGTGAGGGAGCGTTATCGTGCTGAAATACCAATTTGGATCTGCGTGCGATAGTCTGCTCATCAAGCCATGGCATCAAGTTGGCTTCAAGAAACTAGCAGTACCTTTCTGCATTCAGTTTAACTCCTTCTGCCACTTCAAATGGACCAATAAGGGTGTCACCTACTATCCCGGCCCAAAGCATTATACCTCCACCACCTTGTTGACGCTTAAGCCATGTCTGTTGAGGTTAGTCATGGAGGACCCATCCAGAGGCCCATCTTATCTGGACCATCAAGAGTGGCTCTGCATTCGTCAGTAAATATGACATTGGAGAAATCAGTTTTCATGTTCCCTTCAGCCCATTTGACCTTGTTTTGTTTATGAGTTTTTGTTAGAAATGGTCGTTTAATTGCCTTTTTCACCTTCCCTAGCTTCTGCAGAACCTCACATCTTGTCTTTCTGCTTAGTATTGGGGCTCCAGCGTCTTCAAATATCGCCTTACTTGTAGAAAGTTTTCTAGCCATAAAAACCTTCAAATGTCGTATGTCATGAGCAGTCAATTTCCTCGTAGAGGATCTAACCGGAGTTTTCCGGTTGACCCTACCTTCAATTGCATAAGCCTTAATTGTTCGGTGGTCACCCTGCAATTCCTTGAAAACTTCGAGTGTTGTCTTATCAGAAGCCAATAACGAGGTCACTTTGATCTTTTCTTCACTGGTTAGACCGCTTTTCTTGCCCATGTTGACTAGAGAGTGATGTTGCATAATCTGGCGTAACAGCAGATCCCCGTGCGATAAGCAAATGTTGCCAAAACTTAGGAAATAGTTCTGTTTTATTTTTCTCAAATTGTTTATATAGTTACAACATACATAAATGTTTGACATTTATTTTGAAAATTATTATTATGATATTGAGTAGTTTAAGTCTCCGTCTCCACAGCAACGGCGATCTAACAGAGGAAGAAGCAAGGGACACATAGTGTGACGATAGATACGTGGAACCCATGCATGAGGGTGTTCCCACACAGGATCAACGCGCATGGGAACAGCAAGTCGGGAAAGAAGAGTAAGAACAGATTTAAGAAAGATCAGTAGGAGTAAAAGATGGGAAGGAAGCAAAGTGGGCACGAAAGACAGCCGTCCCGAAGGCCTAGCTAATGGCTAAGGTAACCTACACAATCCTTATCTTGAAAAATAAGTCAAGAAATTGTATTTGCATAATCAGAGGTAACGTACTGTATTTAGGTTATTTCTGTACAACTATTTATTTAAGCAGCAGATAATGGCCCTAAATATGAAAATGGACAACGAGATGCTGTGATTAAGAAATTACAGAGAAAAGATAAAAAAATATTTGAATCTTAAGGGGACCGATGCCCCCCAAAACGTCAAATTATGAAAATTCATTTTTTTCACTTAGCAGTAGCTATAAATCAGACGGACACGCAGGCAAAATTTTAGGCAGCCAGTGTAACCCTAAGTGGAGGCTGAGGTTTTTGTAACACTTAATTTTTAACTTTAAAAATTGTTTATTATCCGCCCGAATTTCATGAAACTTGGAAGAAATATATAAAATCGAAAGAAAATGGGGGTTTGAATCTTGTATTTTTCCCATTTTCGCCACAGAAAACGAGTGGTAAAAAACGGAAAAACAGTTTACTTTGAATAACTCTTTTTCTACGGCGAAAATGAGAAAAAGTACAGGGGTCAAATGATGTTATATTTCGATTTTATACACGTGTACCAAGTTTCATTCGAATCGGTCCAATAATGAATTTCTTTTCCATAGGGTCCCCTTAAAATGACACTGAAAATCTGGAATTGCATATAGCACAGTGCGTAACATCAAGAATGCATTAGATTAGATAGAGAAATACAGAGCAACCATTCCAAGTGCAATAGAAGTATTCCATAAAATAGGTTTTCTGTTAAGCCAATGCTTGCCAAAGAAAACTGTTATTAACGGTGAACTGACCTCTCGTGCAAGGTCATTCTCAGGTTAGGTCAATAGCACTTGGTCCCTATTCTTTACCTAAGAGGAGGGTTAATTGTATATAGTATATGGCAATAGAAACAGCAGCAACCATGCGTTAAACTTGTCAAAAAATGAAAGACAGACCTCATACCCATCAGCCATTTTCGGGCAGCTTCCCTTCAACAGTGATCACACCTCCAATGTAAACACGACAGTTCTACCTTCCAATGTACCTCTCAGCAATCGATCGTCTGTGCAGGACAGGGTTGTTTGAGCAATAGGGCGAACACTCCGGAGGATTTTCCCCACAGTTTTGGGATTTTACAAAGAACTACCATATAACACTACGATGTTTCGCTTTTTCCTATATTTAATGTTGTAATTGTGCTTTGAAATTTGATCTCCAAGCTTTGTTCTAAGCATATAAGAACCAGAATTATTTTTGAGTTCTATGAATATTCGTCTAGTTTGGCATCCATAGTTACACAAGAGGGAGACACGAGCGTATAAAGCTTGTTGATTTTAGGCCGCGGCCAAAGACCAGTAGCTAACGCTGCTGCTGGCGGTCGCTTTTCGAAGTAGGAAGCGGTTGCCTCAGGAACGA
Organism: Parhyale hawaiensis; assembly: GCA_001587735.2. Taxonomy (NCBI): domain Eukaryota; kingdom Metazoa; phylum Arthropoda; class Malacostraca; order Amphipoda; family Hyalidae; genus Parhyale; species Parhyale hawaiensis. The sequence goes on from LQNS02278070.1 coordinate 41,617,040, forward strand.
CCTGCCCTGCTGAGCAGCTGTATGTTTGGCCACCGTGACAGGAATATTTCTAACAATAAACTGCAGCTGCACACAGTCACTGCCAGCGGTAGCTCTACCACTCGTTGTCAGCCCGTGACTTGAGAGAACTCGATACGAGGAATCTGTCGCGTTGAACAGTCAAAGTTTCACTGCGTATTACGACCTTTACACAAAAGAAGACGTACGTACCCTAGAAGTGACGGCCTGTACGTGGATCTGATAACCACGGATGATGCCATGCCGCTCCCGCTCACTAGGCGCTCGCCACTTCACCTCAATGCTGGTGCTGTTGAGCACCCGCACCTCCACACCGCGGGGCTCGCCAGGCACTGTGTGGGACAGAGAGGAAAAGGACGGCAAGTATGCCCATTAGCTATTGTTGCTACAGCAGGACGAGTGCCATTGTCTGCAAGACTGAGAGGAATATTACACGATTAGAGAACTCAGACCTGTGCAACAGAGTATGGAGATAACAAAAAACTTGTGGACTCGAAAAAATAAAAAATAAAATTAAAGTAACACAAAAAAATAAGTAAAAGCACCACGAAATTCGCATATTGGGGGAAATGGGTCCAAAGTCGCACGACAGGTGAAGAATGGAGAGCTTAATTAGCTGCTCGATCAATATTTACTAGCTTAAACTGAAATATGCAAATCACATATGATTAAATACGTTTGATTGTAGAGAATTTACCTATCAATTGTACTAGAAGGCAAGTATCGAGTACGTAATTAACAAAGTATTAAAACAAAAAAAATAAGTTCAAAAATGAGAACCTTTTTTTGGGAGTCCATAATACGATCAAAACTTGAGCCAACATCGTCATGTAAATTAAAAGGCTATTGTTCATCGTGTAAATCACTTTAGTTACAAAATAAGCATATAAAGAAGAGATGTACTCGAGCGTTATCAGCTACACAAAAAAAAAAATATGTATATACGTCTACACGAAAATCAGCCTACGACTAACTGCCCAAAAATGGAAGAAGAAACAATTAAAAAGATAAGTTGATGAAACAACAAGTACCCGTACATCAATACATATTCATTATTGTGTATATTAAAACTGCTTGCGATGGAGTCAAATTAAAGAAGTAGGTAATATCTGAAATTTTAAAAAAAGTTACGAGAAATGTGAAGCAGAGGCTCTGAAAACAAACATATCTAAACCTTAATTTGGAAGCCAGCAGCGCATGTATTGTTCCGGGAAGATGAAATGCAGAACACAGAAAGAGAAGTGTAGGTCACGTAAGGATATATTTCTCCTTCCTGGTGAAAGACAAGCGCACTGCTACACACTGAAACATTGTACATTCCAGTTGTCTATATCGTCTAAACAACTCGCCTATCATTTCGACAGCATTTTCAAATTTCGTGACACTGGCTACATTTGTTACAACAAATTATAAATTATCACTTTCCGATTTCACTTTGAATCAGTTGCAAAGAGTACGAAGAAAATCACTTGAAAGTACTCAAAAAACGATTTTCATTTCGTGATATCATGCTAGGTGGAGGCGACTTGTACAGCGATGTATCAGAAAATAAGCATTGATATATCACCAGTGACGTTCACGAGTACAATAACTTTATGAATGCAAATAAAAACTTGGCGAATATGTGCGAACTTTCCAATAGAATAACAGTGCCGATAAGAACAATTTCACAGTCAATACCTGATGAAGACAGAACTCCGCAGCCGATGCCCAAACTTTGAAGGCATAAAACACAAGAAAAGAGCCGAGGCTCAACAGTTGCAGAGCTGTTAAGAAGAGTGCTCTATAAGGCACTTCGTTACCAGGCAAATGAAAAGAAGTGCATCTAATTTACTGAGAGGTCTGGGGGAGTAGTTGCGAGCAAGGTGATCTTGTCAGCCGGGTACAGCAGCAAGCGGATCATATGTCTCGCGAACGATGCTGGTGGAAGAATTGTTGAAAGCAGCAAGGCTATCCAGGCGCAAGGATGGTTTACGAGTGGGGATTTATGCCGCAAAGTCACGACTGGTCACCTGGAGACGTCACTATGCTCATGAACAGGTCCTAATTCATGGATCTCTTCACAGGTGCAGTGACGCCAACAACGGGACGAGACGTTTCGTTATATATCCCGCACCACGTGAAGACGCCGTGCTCCTCGAGACGACGTCAACAAAGCTGCCTTCCATATCAGCCTAAGACGCGGCCATGATATAGGTTACTGCTGCACCCCCTGAAGAGATACAGGCTTGGCCGGAACTACTCCCCGAGACTGCTCAGTGCTAGCACTGAATGAGGCGGGTGGAGGTGATTCTATCGAGCTGGGTTCGCTACAGCTAATACGAAACTGTGCACGGGGACGAGGGTGTGGGTAAGTGGGGAATTGAAGTCTGTCTCGCTAACCACAATGACCGGCCAACCATCGACCTCTTATCTGCGACGTGTCTCGGAGAAAGGTCTTACCAACGTACTGCGGCAGGCCTGTCAAATCCGTACAGGGTTTGCCACGGGCTGCCGCACCTGTGAAGGCCTTCCTTTATGGCAGCCGCAAATAAGGAACCAATTAATTACCTACAGTCGTTCACGAAATAGATATCAATAGAAAGCGCACCGATAATGATTGGTCAACATCAACTACTAGCAATTTTGTCAAGGATGAGCCGCATGCCGATCATTGAGGAAAGTTAGGACAGATCAACAAGGATTGGCTCCATTACAACCGACTAACAACTGGTATCATGCCAGTCATTGATGGTATTTTGGAACATGACTCGACCACGATTGGCAGTTGTAAACCAAGGTGAGTCCAATATTAGGCCAATCACAGTGGGCAGGATGAGGCACGTGAGTACATGGGTGCAGTCACTAACAAAGTGAATGACAGAATCAAAAATGGAAGGAACGATATGTGCAGCTACACCAGTCTAATGTAAGGAACAAGTGAGAAGGATGGCTGTGTGGGACACATTCGGAATGAGGCAAAAAGGGACGGGAATGTGAAGGAAATTCAGCAACTTAAGAAGCTAAACAAAAACTCGAGGTTAGGAGCGGGCAGGATGGTGACAGTGGTGGCGGTGCAAACAACATGCGCTACATAAATCTTTCTTCTGCTACGCATAGAGAATAATCAGTGCATTTATTTAAATCTTAAGGCAAAGAAGAGCATCAGTAACTAATGAAGCGCACTAGGAAGTCCTAAGAAGGAAAAGAATAAGCAAGAACTGGTCAACGGCAAAGGGTACGGTAGCTGGTGGAGGTCATTTCTGACTGCGACAACGGTGAGACAAATCGCTAAGTTGACTTCAAAAATTTTCACAAACTGAATAAAAACAAATATATACATCAAAAGTGAGGACATGTGACGCAAAATCGATGTATTTTGGACAAAAATGCAAAACAAAATTCTCTTCAAATTTTGAAAATATAAAAGAATCTGAATTGAAAGCTTGTACAAAAACATTGTAGGGTCAAAAAGGTGCGTCAAAAGCGACAGGGAAAGTTGAGAGAAGCACATTGATTGCTACCTAAGATACCAAAGAAAGGTTCTCACTTACCATCGAGTTTAGCTGTCATTTGGAGGCAAGAAAGAAGAAAACGGGAGAAACATTGCCGTCAATATTACTCGCCATGAATATAGGCCTGAAGCAAATAAGCTTAGAAGCAAAGAAGTTGCCAAAAGAGAGCGTTCTTATATCACAATGCAGAGGCATACTGGGACAAAATGCAATGCAACTCTAAAAGAAGATAGTGGGTAGTTTAGACCCATATATGTATGAGAGGTGAGTCACCATGACGCAAAAACCAGTCAAGTGGCTTACCCCCAGCGGGTATGTGGCACACAAATGAATCAGCACACCACACATACCAATACACACTTTGAGTCCATTACAGTTACATTTTGGATACACAATTGATAATTAAATTGGTGCACGTTCTTCTCAGAATCATCAACTTGCGAGTAAAGTGAAATGAGGCCTTGTATACCGGCGCCAGTTAACAACTTCATCCACTATATTCTTTTAGAGAAAGGCACTAGTTTAGTGTCAGGTGTCAATGGTACGTACGTCAACCAAAGCTCTAGACAGTGTCAGCGCTACCAAAAGTGTTAGCAAGAAGCGAGAGTAAAGCAGAAGCAAAAGCGGCCTGTAAATACTTTGCCTGCATTAAATATATTTAGAAAAGCGTGTAGAATTCTACAAGGATTGAAACAGAAGAAAATCAAGTCCAAGTCTACTGATTGTTTTTAGAAGCGGAATGTTTTTCTTTTATGAAATAAAGAAAGCATGTCAGTTTGTGTGAAGGTTGCGTAGCATCGTAAGTACGTACAGAAAAGACTGGAGCACAGAGAACTACAGTATTAGCAAGAAAAATAAAACGAGCTTCAAGAGACGAGTTCTAAACATGAAAATAAAGGGACAGTAGAGAATACTGCAAGGTCAAAATAAAGAAGCACATCTGAAAACAATAGAAGCGCTCAGACAGCTTTTGTAAGCTGCAAAGAATATAAAGAGGTATCAATAGAAGCTTGGTAAGCTCACTGACTTATTGCATATTAAAAGAAAGTGAGAAAACATTTAAGGAAAGCTACTGTAAGGAGCGTATAATGTTGACTGAGCATAAAAAGGAAATTAACCTATGAAAGTAGGAAAAGCAGTAAATAAAAGGCAGCAGTAAATCAAGTAATCATTCGCTTGGTTCTGAAATAATTCCGAGCTACACGGACTCAAGGAGCTCAAGAAACCAGGATTTCTGACGGTGTACTCGACTTGCTCACTGGGGGCAAGGTAGTTTGATCTGCTTGGAGTTAATCCGTTCGGAACTTCAATCTTGAGCATTAAATTCGCCGTTTCAAATTGAATAGCAAGCGCTTAGGCAAAAGTCAACAACGGTTGAAACTGCTGAAAACTGAACTGCCGAAATCAAAGCTTATGACAGCAGTGCTGGGCAAACAAATGCTGAGCTGATTAGATTATGTTGATCCAAGAGAAAAGCTAAATAAGAAAAATTTCATATAAATGTATGGTCAAATAGTCTAAAATTAATATTTGGCGTTTCGGGATGTCCTTTCCCATCATAACAAAATAAAGGAAATACTATTAACTTCAAAATGAAAAAATTATTTGAACGTTTCTTAAACCTACAGCCTAAGGGGGAGCAAGATGTTGGCAGTGTGAGGTGTGTAAAGCGTGAATGACCGGTCAAGTTCCGAGAGGCCTAACGTGAATGATCGTTCAGGCGGGCGATTAGGAAGATTCAGCTGGGTACAATCAGTGAGCGGAGGGATCAGAGCTAGTGCAGTTGGAGGAAAAAGATCCCTGTGCAGTCGGCGATTACGAGGAGGCAACCGGGTACAGTCAATGAACGGAATGATCAGAACTAGTACAGTTGAAGGAAAAAAAAAACGAAATCAGTTATGGATCGTGATGATAAGTACAGCTTTAGTCATTGTATTGAGGCTGGGTTTTGTTTTATGAATGGAAAGAGATTCTAAAGTTGTCCTATTGGGGTTGAAAAATATATGATGAAGAAGACTTTCCTACTAATGGGATGATTGTTTTGTTCTGCATGATGACGGCGAGTCGAATGGATAGGTTTGGCTGGGGGTAACCCTATTCTACTGATATACCTAAATGTTGATCAACGCGGGCTTTGCAGTGCTGTCGAGTGGTACCAATGTACGAGGCGTAGCAGCCTCTGCACTAAAATTTATAGACAACACTGGACAGAAGAGGTGTGGGGGTTTGTATTTGAATTTAAAATATGATCCTAAGGTAAAAGTGTTTTTGTAAGAGAACCTAAAATCTATATGCAGGTACGCATCGGAAAGGATAGTTCGTAGAGAGTTAACTGTAGCGACGGCGGCTCTGCTATAGTATGGAAGAGAGTGGAAAAATTCTAATTTGCGAACAGTAAGTTTATTAATGCAGGGCTCAAATAGTTTGCCCAGAAAAAGTTTGCAGTAATGATTTAAAAGGTGATGTGGATAACCGTTACTCTTGAAGAATGTTCAAAGAAAGTCTATTTCCTCTGAAAATGCCAGGTAGGAGGAAGACAAATGATATGCTGAAAACAGTAGAGTTTTGATTGCATTTATTTTGAATTGGTCATAGCAGTGGCTGAAAAAGCTAGTTCCGAGGCCTGAGAAAGTTGACCTTCTGTAAACTCTAGTGGTCAGTGTTGAGTCTTGCTTTGTAACTAGGGTATCTAAAAATGGGTATATTGGTAAACAGGGAAGTGATGTCGAAACTGGATAGGTACGCGTTGGGAGGCAATTGAAGATTTTTTATACAGTCTTTAAATTCATAAGAATTGCGCTAGGTATACTGATTAGTTGTAAGGGGTTGTAAGGAATTTGGCTATTGGGTAGGATGGTGTATTATACGCGGCTAATATTGGTCGTACAGGGACATTGGCTTTATGTACTATGGGAAGACCGTACATAATGCCGGGTGAAGCACCAGAGTTGAGTTATAGAGGGAGCAGTAGGTTGATTTAGAGATGTCTTGGTCGAGTAATTTTTTCAGAAATCTGCGGATTTCATCTATGAATGTGAGGGTAAGTTTGAAAGGATCGGTGTGTTTTTCATAGAGAGTGAACTTTGTTGTGTGAGATAAGATGCTATTCATTTTTTTATCGTATTCGTTCCTGTTCAAGATGACAATTTCCCTACCCTTGTCGGGTCTACAGATTACAATAGGATTTTCCTTGCTAAAATTTGATAAAAGTGACAGGTCAGATTTTGAAAATATGGGAGAGAACGGTTTTAGCTTGCTGTGCGAATTGTATATGTTATTGCAAGTTTCACTAATTTTATTTTTTACATCAGCAAACGAAAATTTAGAACTGAGTTGTTGGGATCGCAGCCTGTTGGCTAGATTCTCGAAGGCTGTGAAATATCTATAAAAATTAGGTTTGAATACTGACAGACAAAACTCGAGATTTTTTCCACTTACTTTCATACTATAGTAGAGCGCCGTCGCTACAGTTAACTCTCAAGAGCTTTCCTTTCCGAAGCGTACCCGCATATAAATTTTAGGTTTCCTTACAAAAACTCTTTTACCGTAGGATTATATTTTAAATTCAAAGACAAACCTCCCACAGCTCTTCTGTTCAGTGCTGTCTATAAATTTCAGAGCAGAGGCTGCTACACCTCGTACATTGGCAGCACTGGACATTACTCAACCCGCGTTGATCCACATTTAGGTATGTCTAGTAGAACAGGTTTACCCCTACCCAAAACTACCCATTCGGCTCCCTGTCTTCATGCAGAACCAGACAATCATCCCATTAGCAGGAAAGACTTCTCCTGATATCGATTTTCCAACCTCAATAGAGCTGACTTTAGAATTTCTTTGCATTCATAAACAAAACCCAGCCTCAATACAATGACTACAGCTGTACCTATCATCACGATCCATAACTGACTTCCTTTTTTTCCTTCAACTGTACTAGTTCTGATCACCCCGTTCATTGACTGTACCCGGTTGCCTCCTCTTAATCGCCCGACTGCACAGGCATCCTTCTACTCCAACTGTACTAGCTCTGATCCCTCCGCTCACTGACTGTGCCCAGCTGCCTCTTCTTAATTGCCCGCCTGTATGAGCATTCACGTTATGCCTCTCGGAACTTGACCCGGTCATTCACGCTTTACACCTCGCACTGCCAACATCTCACTTCCCATTAGACTTTAGGCTTAAGAAACGTTTGAATAAATTTGTCCTTTTTTAGTTAATAGTATTTCCTTTATTTTCTGATGATGGGAAAGGACGTCCCGAAACGTCAAATTTTAATTTTAGACTAGTCGACCTTATATTTATCTTGATCCAAGGAAACGAATCCAAAGCGCCGTAATTCGAACTAAATTTAGTGATGAGGATCAATAGGAGATACAGCACTTCTGCCCTTCTGACTGCAATAGCTGGCACACAGAAAAGGAACCTATGGTCGTCAACACCTCAGTGTCTTCAGTTATGGTACTGCGGCATCAGTTAGAGCAGCAGTGTATGTCAGAGTTGAATTAAAATCACAGAAAAGTTCCAATAAATAATATTATTTTATCATTATTGTTATTATTATTATTATTATTACTGTTCAAGTCTCCCCAGACACTACAAAGCTGTTCCGACAGAGGAAGCACAGGAACCTCGTATGCAAAAAAAATAAATATAGAAACGCAAGGGCGGAAGGATGTCGAACAGCAAACTGGGAAACAAAGGAGACTGGCAGAAGGAAGATAATCCAGTAAGGGATGTAAAAAATAAGTAAGCAGCTCGGGATAAACAAAAAGAAAAGTGTACGAAAACTAGGCAATCCATAGCACGGCGTCTCCATACACTCCAAGGAACATAGTTTACGCGAAGCTAGCTAATCTACCCCTCCATGATCCATCTTCTGTCCCTGGCAGGTCAATGTAACTCCTTTGCTTTTACTAATCGGACTACATTACGCGCAGTAATTGTGATATGGCTTCCAGACACCAGTTATGGACAGTTTTAGTGCCAAACGGTGGACAAATTTCTAGCCATGTATGCATTTATTTTTCTCTCCTGTTCAGAAAGTAAAAGAGAGAAGAGAATAGTCCATTCGTGCTGAATACTGAATGGACAAGGAACTTACTTCGCAGGCCGCATTGGCAATGCGCACAAAAATATACAGAAAGAGACTTCATGCGGGCAACTGCCAGCTTGGTCGCGTTCTCTGAACATAAATTAATCAATGACGCAAACACAGCAAATGCAAAACTAAACTCAGCAGACTCAACTACAGAAGCGTGTGCAGAGGAGACTAGAAGTAAGAAGCAAATCAATGCATAAGAGTGAAATGAAAAGTAAAGTATGTATCAACTGTTTAGATAGCAGCACATTTTGGAGTAATATCAGCAAAGATGGAGAAAATGGTTGTATAATAGAGAAGCGTCACATTGTATATAGAAGTAATAAGAATGGTTTATAGTGGAGCATGGCCATCAGTATTTGGCTGTAGAGACAGCGTTAATGTGTCCTGATTTGGCGTGCTTTCTTCCCATAAATGTTGCGACAGAAAACTTCACCGATCGGAGCGAATGTTTTAGATTTTTAGAGCTGATCAATGCAGTTTTCTGTTTTGGGTTAACAATAAATAATAAAACTCATTTTCAGTGTCACTAATATCAAATTCAAATATCTTGCAAAATATTTCAAGCAGACCGAAAGTATGCACGACGTTGCATACGACTCGCTATATCAGCAATACTTCACTATTCAGACGTCCGAGAAATGCTGTCTTTTCTAAGAAAGAAAAGAATATAGGGAGGAAAGTTGCGTTATGATACACGCTGCCAGTGTTCAAGAAATGGGCAGTTTGACAGCAACGCTACATTGGACCTACTGTTAAGCTATAATGATACGTGAATCAGTATTGCAACAAGCCAAATGAAGATAGCTCGACAGTGGACACGCATCAATAGGCCACGTACCAGCATAGGGATTGATGAGCTGGTAAAATGGAAAGAAATAGGCGAAAGAAAGAAGCCAAATCAGCACGGGAGGGTCGTCATATGTGAAGGTTTATATAAGTGAAGGCATAAGCATGTTAGAAGTAATATGGAAGAAGAACTGTCGATTTTAGTGAGTTGGAGGCGCGTTGTTTAGTAGTGCAGGCATCGTTTATTATTGCGTCGGGTAGTTGGAAGGTATCATTTGAGAGTCGCAGGAATTAAACAAAGAATAGGTTT
>LQNS02278070.1:41629822-41653150 GCA_001587735.2 Parhyale hawaiensis
CAAACACAACTGAAAACCACGGCAAATGAAAATTTCAGATACAACCAACAACTTATTCAGAAAGTCTGGAAAGAACACCGCCGAACCAAGATATAAAATGCAGGGGATAAAACAAAAAATAGAAGATGAAGAAGCGAACTGAAAATCAAAACGTTGGCTGTTGGAAGGAAGGGTAAAACGGCGTATAGGACGAGGGTGTGGATATGCATGGGTCAGGTAGGTACAGGAATGAGACAGGTGGTCAGGGAACAGGTGGTGAGGTATGTAGGGTATCCTTGCTTTGTTCAGTGCTACTTACAAAGTGTTCCTTCTAAGGGGGCGACACCACAACAAGTGGAAGTGAAAGTGGCGGATAGTTGCATGTGATAGTTTCGTTTTCAAAGAAAACGATTTCTTCGGCTCCTATCCTACACCAATAGTACAATGATCGTCCTCTCGAGTACTTATCAGCACTTTGCACACGTTTCGTTTCCACAAATAGTTTGTGCAAAATGCATGCACCGAACAGGGAGGACAATAAGCAATGTTCTCCGACGGGTTACCGTGTGATTGCCTCACGGTGGGACCTACAGTAATTATAAATGAAAACAACATGACTATATGGAGTGGCACAAACGATACAGTAAATAAAAGAAGGCAAAAGTACCTGATTATATTGCTAAATGAAACATTTATTGGCAAAAATAATCTCCGGAACTCGTTACGTTAAGAACTGCGGCGTTAGCCCTCGTTTCGCGCACCTAACAGGCGGCCTCATCTACTGATGTTCCGAGGTACAGCAACATAACAGATGCAGTAGCCAATAACTCAGGTGAAGCTGCATTCTGATGCGAGAAGATTGCAATATAAACAGTTCAGTTAGCAGGTTAGTATTAGGTGCCAAAACCTAATACCGCATTTATGTAGGTGAAGGCTACAAGAGCATACCCCCAAAAACTACGCTCACAATTTTGGTCAGGTGAAGTGTGTGGGAAACCTGTTCCTCATCATAAACTGCCTCGTGAACTTTATTAGAAACAAAAAACATTTACCCTCGAGGGTCTCGAGGGTAAAGTTAAAAAACCCGAGTTATATAAAAATTTTGGAAACGTAGAACCTTAGAGAGTACCATAATTCATTGGCAATTATGGCAAAATGCAGTATAAAGGCTCATCCGGTAACTAACTAAACTAACGGCAGTAATACATCATACTCTCCCATACAGTAATGTTTAATGCGTTGACTAGCAAAGGATACGTACCCCAAGTTCCGCAACTCAACTTTGAGCTCTACAACTCGTAAAAACAAAACAAGCCACTTTTCCAAATCTTTTCCACCAGTACCAGCAGAAAGTAGCGTCATACCGATGATGACAAATCTTGGAATAATCTTGGAATATGGATCCAATGAGAGGGCAACTAGCTAGAACTCGATATTGTTTAGCAACCATGTTAGCAACAGTCTTGACGGCACGACGGGCTTCGTTTGACCGTTTAAATTTCACCAGTGTGTTCCGTCAAAATGAAGCGACGATACTGAAAATGCCACAAGGAAGGATTTACAATGTAGACTGAGCAAGAAAAGTAGCGCGGTGACGCGATGTCGATGTTATAAGCGTGTAAAGCACAGCTGTCTGTAGGCAAGAGGTACAGCCGGTAGCCATCATAAGATGGTTGGGCTGAAAGCGAGAGTTGAAATGCATGGGGCATTGAGCACAGATGTTGGTAGTGTCATCCTGTAATGAGAATATGCAGGTGTTAAATCACACACAATGTTTATATGGAGAGCAAAGAAATGGTGTGGTGGTCATATAGTACATTGTATAAAACATTGAAGAGATAGAGGTGTTATATATTACATACTCTAGTAACATGAGATAAAGTACATTGTATAACTTCCATTACGAAGAAAGATGTGTCAAACCACACAAAATGTTCATATGGACAGAATGAAAATGATGTAAATAGTTTAAACAAACTCCATCAGAAAACAAAAAAGTAGGGATTCCATTGATGAATTGCACGCCGTGACGGAGGGCCTCTCTACAGGTGCATCAATACACCAACGAGCTGTAGCCGCAGCTAGTAAATATGATAAAATTAGATATACAAACATAAGACTTAGTCCCACGTGCTCAATATTACACGCGGTTTAATTGCTATAACACAAAAATAGTCGGTCACAGACGTGACGCAACATGAATATGAGTCAAACCGCGAATCTTGTCAAGAAGCAGCTGGCAGTGAGACAGCATAGGCAGAACGACGCATTCTCTGCTTCGCCAACATATCATAACTTTGAAAATCACTTGCGCCTCTTTACAACAAACACGGCAAATGTTGAATATATTATCAGAACTTTTGTTACGTGCTGCGTACTGTCTCTGGACCATCTCCTACTTCAGGAAGTGGCTCAATTTCTATAGAGAACGCTCAATTTACACTGCATATGACTTCTCGCAAATCAAAATCTTGCTAACGACCAATTCCTTCAGTATACTACCACAGATATACGATTAGTCCCATGAAGAAATTAATCTGATGCAGGCATTAACAGGCGAGTAACCCATCGAAGAAAGGCCCTCTATGCACGATGAGCAAACCATCTGGAATTACTGCAATATGTACACTTAATCACTAACAAGACGCCAGTATCACAGGAGAGAGAAAATGAGCGCGACCAGCAAACATGTAAGGCGTAGAGTAGCGGTGGTGGAAGTGGAAGTAGATGGTGCGGCAGTATGCTGTGGTCATCTTATGGACGCGCGCTACCGCAGCTCAACGCTATCTTAGTCAACAATGGTACGTGCGCAGTTGATTCAACACAATTCAATTCACTTTTATATCCGAACGCGTAGGACCAGCAGAATTAGGTCCAAAACATACGAGGTGATTATGGATTTACTGGTTCTCCTGATGGCGACTGAATCGAGGATCTATACAAAGATTTTGGGCGTCGTGGGGCATACAAAAGCACACGCCCAGTTCTTTGAAGTGACACTCGAATGTCGGATAGCAAACAAGATAAAGCTGATAAAACATCAATTCACTACTGAGAAGTGAAGAGATGCCTCAGAGAGTGATAAAAAATTAAAAATGCATTAACATTAAAAGAAAACTTTCCTCTACACTGACTCAACTATACAGCACGATCCAGCGGTCGTCTAGAATTGGATTGATTGGGTAGGACCGAAGAGTACGATCCATACAGTTAACTACCTTAAATACAATGAGAAAGGGGAAAAACTCATGTATGAAAGCAAATCTCGGTATTCAATAATAAAGAAAAACGTTGAAAACGGCTGGCCAAATTTTTACAACTCCTTAACCAAAATTTCTTAAATAAACTGCACCGTATGCAAATATCGGTCAATTCTTCCTAAAATAAAATGAAATATCTTGAATGAACTGCACCGTACCCAAATATACCACGATATACCATCACTGTAGCAGCTGTAGTGGTAGAAAGAATAGTAACAGTAGTAGCAACAGTATATTATAATTATAAATATAATAACGATAAAAACTACAAATAGAGGAGATATCATGCAGCAGAGAGATAGAGGGATAGGAAAAGGTGCTGTGCTATATATATAATAGTGACAGCAGCAGTGTCCTAAAGTAAGTGGTGCCAGTGCACGGCGGCAGGAAGCTCCTTAGCTTAGAATGAGCTATGTGCAGTGTGGAGAGAAGGCAAAAATCCTTACCGCTCTTCATATCAACAATACACTTCTTATATCATAAGAAAACGGCTAAAACTACAGAACCAACTATGTGTACTTTACGTATATACCAGAGGGATTGGAACCATAGCAAATAGGGAGGATATTCGAAGTAAGCTTCACGTTAGAGTTGGAGGTCCCGAGGCTTCTTCGTACTGCTTAATGCCGGGACCCCACTGACACAACAAGCGATGCAGCGCAATTTTTGCAGGAGACACGGCGCCCGTGAGCGATAATGCGTCGCGCGATCTGGGTTGCGTCGGTGGGCACAGTCAATTGCTGTACCCGACGTTACGTTTTTTCATGCAACAAATTCTTTGCTTCGCACGTTGCTTGCTGCTTCGATGGGGCCCCGGCGTCAAAGGACGACACAAGAAACGTTGTGCTTGTGTGGTGCCATCGGAATAACCGCACTGTGGGAATGTGTACCAGAGCGATGCGAACAGCAGAGAACACCTGAGCTATAATACCAACACCAGGCCGCCAGTGCGGGATCTAATGGAAACTGATCCATCTGTTACAGAGGTGCGGCCAAGATGTATCCACATAAAAGCTCTCAACCAAGTATACGTGTACACAATACACCACCACTTTCGTTAAGAGTTGCTGAAGGAAGCCCTACCAAAACTGCATTCATAAACCTAGCGACTGCAACCCAGTGGCGTCCTTGCGCCGCCTCCAAAAACAGAAAATTATAATAGTCTTCTATTTAGCCCGCGAGTCAACGCCGTTCAGGGTAATATTAAGTTAGAGCATCAAATGAGACACGTGTATTTACCATCGTTGTTCCTACTGTGAACACTAGGAACTGAAGTTTTAACTGATCACAAGCAGTTTATAACGTATTAGGCTAAAAGAGTGCATGTCATACTACAAAACTATGATGAATACACACACAATGAAGTGGACGCAACAGACGCATTACCGACGCATATTATTTAACTTACAATGATTTAAAGCAGGCGTGTAAGGAGTCGTTTTACTTATTTGAAATATTATTTAGTGGAATTTTTGCGGTGAGCTTCCTTGAAAACGTTTTCTTAGCAAGTTTCGTTTGTGTACATCACGAGCGGTGAGCGCCCATGTACATATGTACTCGTGAGGAGTGATCGTGGCATGAGCACGACACGACGTGGCACGACAGCCGGTCGACAGCGGCACTGACGACGAGCACGGAGTCGAGGGGGCAGCAGATACAAGTCCTGATGCAATGAGTGAGACTTTTCTTTCCGCCATGGAGCACGCTTGCGACTTCAAGGACTAGCTACCCAATCCAAATGTTCCCCACTATATTTCCACATTGGTTTAACTGTAAAGCTACAGATGCCATCGCTGCTAGCGCAATTTGCATGTTTTTTTTTTGTTATCATACCGACACTACATAAAATTCCCTATTGTCTATCGAATTGAATAAGACATGCCAGCTAATTCTAGATCGTAGTGAAACCCAAAATTTAGTAACTTTATAAGAAACTGCACCAGAGAGCCAAACATCCGTAACACCATAGAAAAGTCATACTAAAGTCTGTAGGCTCATACTGCGTATCATAATTATAAAATGTTCCACATCGCGCTACGATTGGTTTACCTGTAAAAGAAATTCCCTAAACAGCACATTGAAAGATTTTACCGCATCCTTTAATTAAAAGCAGAGGACTACATATTTTAATTAAACCAACGCGATGTCTCCACAGGCACACTCGGTCTGCAGCTAATACCCACGAAAATAAGGTGAAATCCCCCTATTTTAGGTGCGGTCTACAATGGGCTTACATACATTAAATTTTGAGTCCAGAATGCTTGTGTCATCTACGTCCCCAAACCAAGTATCCAGCAACAGCACTAATGCCTGCACCTGCCTCAGCCATGGACACCGTATAAGGTGGTCATCACAAGCTTCTGCCAAACACTAGCGACGCCCCAAAAGTAATATCCGTGGTATCTTCAGTTCTGCAGTCGACGAGGTAGTTACCTACAGCTTCTGCCTAAGCATAAGTTACTAAGTTGGCGAACTGGCTCCCCAAAATATAATAAACAAGAGTAATCCACTTACCATCTTCATCGGTGCGGACCATAATAGGGTCGGACTTGACCCCAGCACCGACCGTGGTGCCGGCCACCATCCACACGCGATACTCCGTCCACTTCTGCAGGCCTGTGATGACGTACTCGCGTTCGTTGGGATCCGATATTTTGATCTCATGCGCCTCATCATCACTGAGGCTGCTGTTGACGTACATGAGCGTATAGAAAGTGATGTCCCCGTGCTGCTTGTCAGGAGGGGGAGGGTCCCACACCACTCGAATGCTCTCGGAAGTCTCCGAAAAGGCCTGGATGCTCTGCGGCGGGGCGCCTGGAGCTGGAGAGACAAAACAGCAACGATCACCATGCAGTTTGTACTGCTGGTCTTTCATGACCTGTATTTCGGCAACCTTAACAGGCGCCAAGCTGTTCAACGCTCGGTAATCTTTCAAAACGTAAGGAAATCGTTAACAGTTCTGCCAGTAACTGTACACAGCAAAAGGTAGGTTCATTATAATTCAAATACAACATTAACATAATGCTTAAACTAATGACAAAATATTTATATACATATGCAAACTGGGAGATTGACCTCAATAGTATAGTACCAACATCCCTGAAGCGCAGCGCGTTTATACGAGCACCCCTCCTAATCACGAGTTACTCGAACCATCTACAATAGCAACAAACTAACCCCAGCTATCGAACCCACAAGCTATTTATCTAAACAGAAATTGAATTTCGGAATTTAACATGATATTGTAAAGGGTCAACTCTAGTTGGTATTTTACACAGTGGCATTGCTACGGGAAATTAAATTTCGATTCAGGGTTATAGCCTTTCGACTGCGGAGAAACAAGCAACTATCCACTACAAGTAACTTCTCTGCCTCCCAATACGGCCACTCTGTTAGGCATCTAACCGTGCTATCCCTTAGAAAATCAACGTCTAGTGAGGACGGTAAAATGTTGAGGTAAGCTAGACAACACAAGGCAACACTCACTGGACTGTTCTGTTCGAACGGAGATCTTGTCTGTTTCGGCGCCCTCACCACGCTGCGACTTGGCTGCCAGCCACAGACTGTAGACGGTGTTGGGCTGCAGGTCGTCCAGGACGTAACTCTCACCGTCGGGTATGGTGCGCTGGTGGTATTTCTGTCGCACGTATGGTTTAGTAAGATGATGCGTTAGTTTGAGCTTCCCTAGATACAAACTGATGTTCAAAAGCGAAGGGATATATAGTAACCCGAGAGAGAACAGAGACCATAGCATGGGCAACCGTGCAAAGTAACAGAAAAACGAGAGACAAGTGCATCAATAATGTTAGTAGATGTGAATACACGGAGGAAGCAATCAACGAGGCACAGTTTGCTCCAAACTTGAACAACCAAAATACCCAGGTTAGGCTACGTATTCGGTCCATCCACGGTGAGAACCTCGGGGTGAGCATCACGAGTAGCCCGAAGGAAGCATTCAACATCTCGCTAACCAATGTGAGTAGCATCATCATGATGTAGTTCCACAAAAATAGCTTGAACAGTTGCAATGCAGAGATAATGTTGCTGCCCTCAACAGAATTCCGTGCTTTTCGGTCTCGGGCACATCAATGGATCTAAGCTCAGTATATATTTGATCAGATCCTGCTTAAATGTCAGCTCGTAAAAGCGTGAATGTCAAAGACAGAAAATGTCCCTATATCATCATTATTATGCTTATTTATATAAGTTATAGGCCGTATTAAAATGCTCACCTGACTGTCGTGTGCATCCTGAAATAAAAAGAAAAGGTGCGATATTAATGGCGATATTCGAGAGACATGCGCAACTGTTCGCTAAAAAAAAATTATCGTAAAATTCTTGCACTCCTCATTGCTACCGTTTCCTTTAGTTTCTTCAGCATAGTAAGGAAGTACATGAATTTCGCATAAGGTGCTCGTGCTATCGACAGACAGGGCTAAACTTTTATCGTAAAACTGCGTATATAATGCAGGAGAAAAGAAAATACGTCACTGCTTTAAATTTCAATGAAGAAAAACTTTGCGCGGGGAGCTGTGGCGCCGTTAGCGATCGCTGAGAGAGAAGCCGCGTCTTCGCTCCGACCATTGCTGCATTATTTATAACTCAACATGTTCATTGCTAGGTGGCCATGCCGTGTTATTTGAGCAATATGCTGTGATGAGTAAACAAAATGCATGGTCACCGGTGAATGATAGGTAGCGCATATATATTGTTATAAGCATATACAAAATTGCAAAACTACCCACAGTTCAGAACACTGGCAATGACCAACTCACCGATACATGTCATTGTCATGGTAAGAAATATGTTGAGTAGTCAAATGCGAACGGCGATATACTCGATTGTCCAAACTTGTAACTTTCCCAGTACATAAGAAGAGATATCGCCGTAGTTTGGTGCTCTTTTCGGCTACGACGGGACAACTCTCAATAATATATGAAGCGATATCTGAAACCTAAATCTGGACGTCATCGATGCCATCAGAGCGGGTGGTAAGGTGAGAAATCGAACATTACTGGGGGCGAAAGAGTTTCTGTCGAAGACCTTCTTGACCCAGGAGTCAGAGTCAAATGAAATGGGTTATCTTTTTGAGAAGTTGGAGTATTTTGGGTACAAAGAATCGGACATTGGCTAATCCCAGAAGTCGCCATTGGACCTTGGATCATCAGACTCCGCAACCCTGATGATCCAGTAACGCCAGTTACATCCAGTAACTCAGTGCCAAGGTTGCTGACTTCGCTGACTATCGAGGCGTCGGGAGCTCCAGCCCACACCAGGGAATGTACCTAAAGCGTCAGCAATTCTTTCACTCGTAGTGACAGGGAGAGTAGCGGCCTAGGGTCGGGGTGGAGGCGCAATTGTTTACCGGGTATTCAGCCAATACGCCGCCATAGCCAGAACAGTTTGTAGTCGACTGCATCCATGCACTCTACTGGGCCTAAGTGGGCATATGTCTGCACCACCAACAAGTGCATGACAGTTTTCTAGCTAAGATGTACGGTTAAGGCGACCTTACTTTACCTGAGGTTGTAACATTGAAATTCTTATTTGGTGCTTACATTGTAAAGCTACAAGAGGCCAACGACCAATTTGTTCATAATTTTCAAGTCGTATCAACGTCCTCACAAGGTGATTTAATAAATTTTATCTTATTTCAGTGAGAATCAAACACACTATTTTAAATATACAGTATATATGAATTAAATAAAGGCAAATTTTGGGACTCTGTCAATGCTCAATGACATTATCACACATAAGAAGATGTAAATAATTCTTAGTTCTTAAGAAAACTTGGTGGTCTTTTTATGGTGGTCTATTTATGGTTCTCATTGGGCTGAGAAATGGTTTTTGTGCTACGCGAGCGCGTGAAAGTACAAAGATAACTAGAGCACTCTGAGAGCGCATACCGCCGCCAAGTAAGGCAACGGTAACGAAAAATTCAAATTGGCTCTGAAACCACGTTTTTCTTTGTAATAATTTCAAAATCTAATCATTTGTGCCTTTTGATAGTAGCTACCAACAGTTTCTGCAATTTTTTGAAAATTCGTTCAAACTTATTGAGTTATGCAGCTAACAAACATTATACAGACATAAGTCAAACGTATAAACGAAGCAACCGATCTGCACCAAAATTTAATCATTTATGTCTTTTAAAACTACTAACAACTCCTGTAAATTTCATGAAGATCCGTTCAAAACTTTGAGTTACTGCGCTAACAAACATTATGACAAACATAAGTCAAACATACAAACGAAGAAACCGATCGGCACCAAAATTTAATCATTTATGTCTTTTAAAACTACTAACAACTCCTGTAAATTTCATAAAGATCCGTTCAAAACTTTTGAGTTACTGCGCTAACAAACATTATGACAAACATAAGTCAAACATAAAACGAACCAAATGATCTACCAAAATTTAATCATTCATGTCTTTTAACATTACTAACAACTCCTGTAAATTTCATAAAGATCCATTCAAAACTTTTTGAGCTATGCTGCTAACAAACATTGTGACAAACATGAGTCGAACATACAAACGAACCAACCGATCTGCACCAAAATTTAATCATTCATGTCTTTTAACGTTACTAAAAACCCCTGTAAGTTTCATAAAGATCAATTCAAAAGTTTTTGAGTTATTGCGCTAACAAGAATAAAATCAAACACAGCGACAAACACACGAATGAACAAACACACCAATACAAAAATTTGGTCATTTACTCTTTGTCATATACCTAACTCATGTAAATTTCATAAAAATCCGTCCATAAGTTTTTCAGCTATGGTATTGACAAATATGAGGCAGACAAACAAACGGATGGACGGAACTTCACCAAAAGTTAATAAGTCTGTTCCTCCTAACATACCTAACAATCCCGGTAAGTTTCGTCAAACTCCGTCCATAACTTTTTGAGTTATCTTCGTGAGAGACAGAACGACAGACAAACAGACTAAGAGACAGACAAACCCGACGAAAACATAATCTCCTTGGCGGAGGTAAATATCTCCAGGTGCCTTCTACACTGACAAAGGCTAATTGTTGGAACCTGCCAGAGACAATTATTATGTAGGAAATTTTAACATGACATCGTATCAAGTTTTCTATACTCCAACCTTTGAGGCACATACTTGCAATGTTTAGCTATTGTATAAAATGTGTTCAATTTACACCACCACCACCAGATAATTAGTCACCTCGTTAAGTTTGTTAATACTGGAACGTGTGGTAACACAAGCGCACGCGCTATTTGTGCAACTTGCAATAGCAAGAATTTCAGTATCATGAAAAATATAAGTATTTATAAGCTATACTACTGGAAACTTTCAGATCCAACTAGCACCTAACTAGTCTGTCACTTTACACCATCTGAACTCATATTTATCAGATGTAGCGAATTTTTTACTTCAAACTTGAGAGCGCCGTCACTGGTCAGTTTCAAAGCTACGATAACGTTTATATTTTTGAGAAAAGTACCTACATTATTATGAGCGCTACATCTAATTTCTGTCAAGAGTGCTACACAACCCTGCCAAGATACACGAGTCTCAGTAAGGCAACAAGAATTTGGTTACCTTCTGCAAGCTCCAGTAGAGCTCATAGTTGATGATATTCTCCCCCTGGTGTGATGGACGCGTCCAGCTCACAGTTATGGAGGTGGCCGTAACACTGGAGGGCTTCAGATCCGACGGCTGGCTGGGCACTGCACTCAGAAGCACCATCGTACGGTAATTATTTATGACAAACCGTACAACTTGGTTAGGCGGGTTATTGAACAATAAGTGTCGCCAGGACTGCAGTAGCAAAACAACAAACTAAGCAACAAAAAGTGAAGACTAGACCTCCACAACTCCAAATCGTCATGCAATTCACAATTTAACCTTTAACTTACATATACAGAAATGTAAATGTGAGTCGTTGACAATCAGATTGAGAACTGCGTACAATTTCACTTAACTACCCCTCTCGGAAGATTTCTATTCGTTGCCCACATATTTCAACAAAAGAAGCGTCGTAAACGATAACTTTTTAATTGCCATGTGATGTGAGAAACGTCACCTGGACTTCTTCCAAAGACGCTCAAGGTAAGGTATAAAATGTCGTTAATGAAGACACCAGACAGTTCCGACATGTTGGTGTATGCAGGGCCCAGCGTATTCTACCGAACCCGACATTGCCCACTTAATCTAGCCTAGTTAAGTAATTTTATGTAATGACACGGAAGTCATTTTAACAAACGCTTGTGTTTGAAGATAATTCGCCACGGCAACCGCTCATCGTGGTAGCCAATGATCCCGTTAAAAATACAAGCAAATGATGCAAAAATGTAAGACCTAAAGTATGCATTTAAGGGGGTCGTCCCGAAATTTTAGAATTTTCTTTATTAGTGGTCCGATCTTACTGAAATTTTCACATAATATGTAAAATTAAAAAAAAAACACTTTTTATTCATGTAACTTTTTCCATTTAGGCCTTAGTTTTATATATACAGTAAACTCTCTATATAACGGATTCCTTATATAACGGACTCTCTATATAACGGAGGATTTCATGGCCCTACCGGACGACTCTTTATATACCGGAATCGTCCGGTATAAAAAGNAATTACTGTACACACAATTTTTAATGTAAGCTGTAATATAATAATCGAAGAACACCTCCCGCCTGTGGAGACACAAATGTTTAATAAATAAATAAATAAATAAATAAGTAACTCTGTGCCAAGGTTGCTTGCTGACTTCGCTGACTATCGAGGCGTCGGGAGCTCCAGCCCGCACCAGGGAATGTACCTTAAGCATCAGCAATTCTTTCACTCGTAGGGACAGAAAGAGCAGCGGCCTAGGGTCGGGGTGGGGGCGCAATTGTCTACCGGGTATTCAGTCAATACGCCGCCACAGCCAGAACAGTTTGTAGTCGACTGTATCCATGCACTCTACAGGGCCCAAGTGGGCATTTGTCTGTACCACCAACAAGTGCATGACAGTTTTCTAGTTTAGGATGTACGGTTAATGCGACCTTACTTTACCTGAGGTTGCAACATTGAAATTCTTATTTGGTGCTTACCTTGTAAAGCTACAACAGGCAAACGACCAATTTGTTCATAATTTTCTATTCGTATCAACGTCCTCAGAAGGTGATTTAACAACTTTTTCCTTACTTCAGTGAGAATCGAACACATTATTTCAAATAAACAGTATATACGATTAAAATAAAGGCAAATTTTGGGACTCTGTCGATGCTCAATGACATTATCACACATTAGAAGATGTAAATAATTCTTAGTTCTTGAGAAAATTTGGGGGTCTATTTATGGATCTTACTGGGCTGAGAAATGGTTTTTCTGCTACGCGAGCGCGTGAAGGTACAAAGATAACTAGAGCACTCTGAGAGCGCATACCACCGCCAAGTAAGGCAACGGTAACGAAAAATTCAAATTGGCTCTGAAACCATGATTTTCTTTGTATTAATTCCAAGATGTAATCATTTGTGCCTTTTTATAGTAGCTATCAACAGTTTCTGCATTTTTTTTGAAAATTCGTTCAAACTTATTGAGTTATGCAGCTAACAAACATTATACAGACATAAGTCAAACATACAAACAAAGCAACCGATCTGCACCAAAATTTAATCATTTATGTCTCTGAAAACTACTAACAACTCCTATAAATTTCATAAAGATCCATTGAAAACTTTTTGAGCTATGCTGCTAACAAACACTGTGACAAACATGAGTCAAACATACAAACGAACCAACCGATCTGCAACAAAATTTAATCATTCATGTCTTTTAACATTACTAAAAAACCCTGTAAGTTTCATAAAGATCCATTATTATTATTATATTGAGTAGTTTCAGCCTCCATCTCCACAACAACGGCGATCTAACAGAGGAAAAAGCAAGGGACATATAGTATCACGATAGAAATATGGGGAACCCATGCACGAAGGTGTTCCCACACAGGATCAACGCGCATGAGAACAGCAAGTCAGGAAAGAAGAGGAAGTTCAGAATCAAGCATGAGCAAGTAGGAGTATGACAAT
This sequence comes from Parhyale hawaiensis, assembly GCA_001587735.2. Taxonomy (NCBI): domain Eukaryota; kingdom Metazoa; phylum Arthropoda; class Malacostraca; order Amphipoda; family Hyalidae; genus Parhyale; species Parhyale hawaiensis. The sequence continues at coordinate 41,643,104 of LQNS02278070.1, forward strand.
GGAAGGAAGCAAAGTGGGCACGAAAGACAGACGTCCCGAAGGCCTAACTAATGGCTTAGGTAACCTATAGAAATCCCCTGGGGGCGCTACTCCCATTTCATAAAGATCCATTCAAAACTTTTTGAGTTATTGCGCTAACAAGCATAAAATCAAACACCGCGACAAACACACGAAAGAACATACAGATCAATAGAAAAATTTGGTCGTTTACTCGTTGTGATATACCTAACAACTCATGTAAATTTCATAAAAATCCGTCCATAACTTTTTCAGTTATGGTATTGACAAAAATGAGGCAGACTTCACCAGAAGTTAATCGTCTGTTCCTCCTAACACACCTAACAATCCCGGTAAATTTCGTCAAACTCCGTCCATAACTTTGTTGAGTTATCTTCGTGAGAGACAGAACGAGAGACAAACAGACTAAGAGACAGACATACCCGACGAAAACATAACCTCCTTGGCGGAGGTAAATATCTCCTGGTGCCTTCTACACTGACAAAGGCTAATTGTAGGAACCTACCAGAGACAATCATAGGTAGGAAATTTTAACATGACACCGTAGTAACTTTTCTATACTCCACGCTTTGAGGCGCATATTTACAATGCTTAGCTATTGTATAAAGTGTGTTTAATTTACACCACCACCACAAGATAATTAGTCACCTCGTTAAGTTTGTTAATGCTGGAGTTCCAGTAACATACCTCTAGCATCGAAACGTGTGGTAACACAAGCGCACGCGCTATTTGTGCAACTTGCAATCGCAAGAATTTCAGCATCATGAAAAATATATTTATAAGCTATACTACTGGAAACATTCAGATGCAACTTGCACCTAACTAGTCTGCTACTTTACACCATCTGAACTCATATTTATCAGATGTAGCGGATTTTTTACTTCAAACTTGAGAGCGCCGTCACTGGTCAGTTTCAAAGCTACAATAACGTTTATATTTTTGAGAAAAGTACCTACATTATTATGAGCGCTACATCTAATTGCTGTCAAGAGTGCTACACAACCCTGCCAAGATACACGAGTCTCAGTAAGTCAACAAGAATTTGGTTACCTTCTGCAAGCTCCAGTAGAGCTCATAGTTGATGATATTCTCCCCCTGGTGCGATGGTCGCGTCCAGCTCACTGTTATGGAGGTGGCCGTAACACTGGAGGGCTTCAGATCCGACGGCTGACTGGGCACTGCACTCACAAGCAACATCGTACGGTAATTATTAATGACAAACGGTACAACTTGGTTAGGCGGGCTATTGAACAATAAGTGTCGCCAGGACTGCAGTAGCAAAAGCAACAAACTAAGCAACAAAAAGTAAAGACTAGACCTCCACAACTTCAAATGGTCATGCAATTCACAATTTAACCTTTAACTTACATATACAGAAAAGTAAATGTAAGTCGTTGACAATCAGACTGAAAACGACGTACAATTTCATTTTACTACCAGTCTCGGAAGATTTCCCTTCGTTGCGCACATATTTCAACAATAGAAGCGTCGTAAACGATAACTTTTTAATTACCATAAAATGTCATTATTGAAGACACCAGACAGTTCCGACATGTTGATTTATGCAAGGCCCAGCGTATTTTACCGAACCTGACATTGCCAACTTAATCTAGCCTAGTTAAGTAATTTTATGCAATGACACGGAATTCATTTAAACAAACGCTTGCGTTTGAACACAATTCGCCACGGCATCCGCTCATCGTGGTAGCCAATGATCCCGTCAAAAATACAAGCAAATGATGCAAAAATGTAAGACCTTAAATATGTATTTAAGACGAAGGAAAACATCAACCCAATGCAAAGCAGATCAATACCCATCAGAAAATTGATGTAGAATTCTTGAAAACGAGGTTACCGAAATACTGAAATAATACCGTACAAACACTGCAGTTTGATCCATAACAATCAACAGTTTGGGTGAGTTAGCAAAACAGTCAGCCCAGGACTAGCTGGCGCAGATTACAATAAATATATAATCGTAAAAAAGCATGCACGGTACATTTTTTCTCAATTTGGTACGAAACTCTCAGAAACAAGGGGCACCTCCGCGGCAAAGTGACTACAAATACCACAGAAAATGTCGATTCTCACTTTGTTGTTGAATCCATACAATGCAACTGTCCAAGTCCCGCATACATGGTGCAATTTTTGCAGCGCGACGCACTTATCTCCACGAGCTTTCTTCTCAAGGCACCAAATATTTCACTCAGAAATCGCCCACGAGCGCGGTACAGAAAAGCCCATTTCAAGAAATATCAGTCACTCTTTGCCGCTGCCAACGAAGATGGAGGCCGAATCTCAGTAACTTATGTTCAAAATTAAGAGCTAAATCAAAAAGCACAACTCAAAACAATTGAGAATGAAATCGCAACAAAGCGAAGATGATCCCAAGGAGGACCCCAGTGGATAGTTGAACACCCCAGAAGCCTGAATCAGGTTTTTGTTCAAGTCATTAAGATGATACGGTAGCCGGCCAGCAGCAGGACATCACAGTAGTTTCACAAGTCACCGCTATATTGATTCTAGCCGTCCATACGAAAGTTTTGGTCAAGGTCCGCTTGCAGAGCTTGACAACAAAGAAGCTTCAAAGGAAGCGCCATATCTTTTCGTCCTACAGCTATATAAGCCTATGAACTGGCGGCTGAGGTCATCGCTTAACTGATACCGGTATTTTTCTGAGTGTATCACAATGAAATAAATATTCGCTCCTCAGAAGCCTCGAGATTTTGCCTCTATCACAGACGTGGCGCTCGAAATACGTCGATATGGATCCCTCATTAGTCAAGTACAACCGTGCAGATCATTTAAAAATAATTATTTCTAGAACCTCCACACGCACCTATAGGCCTCGTCACTGGTGACTTAACCCTGTACATCTCACCTAAAGACCATTTACGACTTCTAATCTTCTATTTACCGATCACTTGGGTCAGTGCTCGCAGCAATGTAAATCGAAAAAAATTATATCTCCCACCAACCCAAATCGCAGTCAATTTACCGCCAGGCACAGGCACCAGTAAACTGACCATCCGTCAGCTCTTCATGGAGCACTAATTCTTTACCCTCAACCGCCGGACTTAACCATTTTCTATGGAATGGCACTAGTTATGCTGTCTGGAATTCGTCGTGGTGTCTTAAGCGTTAACGTAAGTGTATACGGCGCAACGTAACATTTCAACACAACTCCAGACACATGCACTTGTTTCTCTTGAACGAGTGCCAGACCATACTAAGACATACCTACAACTTAGAGACGTAGAACAAATCAAGACCAACAGCTATGGATAATTCCCTATGACACTGACCTCCCTGTTGGGTCTTGACTTTGACAGGATTGGAGAGCGGCCCCGGACCCATGCCGGTGACGGCCTGCACGGAGATGGTGTAGATGCTGTGGGGCACCAGCTCGCTGATGGTGGTGAGTTTGTTCTCCTGCACCGTCTGGCTCTTCCAGGCGGAGATGGGCAGAGTGTCGTTGTTGGTGTAATACACTTTGTAGCTCTGGAGGAGGTACAGGCACGAGCATTAGCTGTATGAATATACAATAACAGCGGCAAAGTCGCATGTAGCATAATTGGAACGCGTAACTGCTTAGAAACTGGGTTTAGTTCATACTCATGACGTCTACATAAATGACTACCTATAGTCCAGTAGATACATCCTGATGAATTCACTTGGCATCATTGAAGCAGCCCTGCGACTCAACTCTCTCAACATAAACTGCACACTGCACCCACTGCGGGAGCAGGAGAGCAGCACCCGCACTCACAGTAATTTGGCCGTTGGGCGACTCGGGCTCCTGCCACTGGATCACCATGGTGGATGATGAGATGGGCCGCACGTGCACGTTGCGGGGGGCGCTGCCGGGCTCTGCCAAGACAAGGTCACATTGAGAGGTTTACTAACTGACTACTTAGTGACGACTAACCTGAAGATAAAGTAACACAATACCAGCAGCTAACGATATTTCGTTGGACCAATGCTCCACACGTCGCAATCCAAATCCGTAAACCCCAAAATTATGCGATACGCTTGACAAACTCAAAAAACCATGAGCGACTTCCCGTCAGACAACCAATCAGTACATCAATTGCTACAAGTACCAATGAATCAACGACTCAAGCCGGTTACATGCTCACCGGCTATTACAAAATAAGACTCATCAGAGTACTACAACTCCAGTGCAATATAAAAAACTAGCAACTACGAGTTAGAACCCGTCATGCAACATACTACAAGCCTCGGGTCAGTACACAACCCTACCGACCCCAAAACACGCAACCTTCCCCCGGCCACAGCAGACAGCATCGATGGCAGGGAGCAGGAGGCCAGGAGCGGCACTTGTACAGGCCGGTATTGTGGCGGCGCCTCAGCACGCCGATCACGCGGTGAGTAGGAGAGCTGAGTCAGCTGTCTGCCTCTGCTCTGCTGCAGCTGCTCCAGAACACGGCCAGTCTGGGTCCAAAGAAGCTACGTTGTTTTGGCCCGTGAACACATTCAAACTTCATTGCTTAGACCCGTGAGCACGTTCGATCTTCACTGTTTTGGCAAGTAAACACATTCGATCTTCATTGTTCAGGCCCGTGAACACATTTGATCTTCATTGTTTTTGCCAGTAAACATATCAGATCTTCATTGTTTTTGGCTAGTGAACACGTTCAAGCTGCATTGTTTGGGCCGGGAAGCACGTTCCAACTGCACTGTGTTGTGACAGGTTCGCTCTCCATAAAATCCTCTCAAATTCTAAACAGATTCCAAAAGGCCTACTATGGAACGCAGGAAGCAAAGAAACCGCCTGATATTCTAGTGCTTCACAATTCTTGAGCATGACATTCGCCCGTCAAGTGGCGACACAAGTTGTAGATGCCTAAGCAACAATTTGCTCGCAGTTGTAGTCAAACTTGAGCAGTCCTACTGGTGAAACTGCGTAGTTAAGTTCTGCTTATCTTTAGCAGGAGAGTAGATACTTGCAAATAATGCTGCAAATGAACAGAGGTATTAGTAACTTACACATCAGTAAATTACATGAGATTACGACAAAAAATACGTAGAGGGCGACAATGCATGAAACTCGCAAGCGGAAATCGTACCAAACATACCGCATAGGCAAAGCATTACGATGAAAAATACAACTTCCATAACGGTGCAAAAACTATAAAATAAGAGAACAGCCGGCGCACGTGTATGCAAACCACAGTGACACAATCCTATAGAATATATTACAATTGCGACACCTCTCATTCATCACTTCATTAACAGAGAAGACCTTGTGCTGGAGGACGGACACTTGAATTAGACTGGAATGGGCTGAGTGGGCGGGTGGTCGGAAGCCGCACGGTAGCAGACCGGCTTCACTGAACCATACGTTGCCTATGAACACTTGTCAGAGATCTCTATGGTGCTGCTGACACAATCGTGATCTTCGACTAATATTTACCAAATATAACACCCGCTTATCGTATCAATATTAGACACGTTTTTCATGAAGAACTTTGATATAATAATACATATCCTAAATAATATAATAAAATAATACATCTCATATGCGGCACATAAGAGGTCGCTGCGCTACTGGTAACTGCTCCATTTTTAGGCATTTCATGACCTACTAAAGCTATCGTTAACATGCAACAATAAGATAATCAGTTTTGGGGCTTAGTTGAGACTATGGGATGAACAAGCTAACTGTGAACACGGGCTTCGCCCAAAGAATGAGATTCGCAAGCACAATTCACATACCAAGTCGCATTAAATGCTTTCACTACCTTAGCCTTGCAATAGAGTCGTCCTTATTTCCATATTAGAGTACCAGCCGTAAAAAATGACAGCGTTAATACCGTAATGAAACTTTTTATTGTTCTCGATTGCGGTACGATTGCTGCAATATGTGCCTTAGCGCTGCAGGCTTGATTTTCCATTAAATCAACGAAAGTTAGTTGTGCCTCCACGAATTTGCGAAAGCAAAATTAGCCCTCCTGCAAGCAAAAGCGCGAATACTAGTTTTGAAAAGCACCAAGAAACCAGAGTTCAAGCAAAAGAATTCATCGGATATATATATAATGCCGTGTCTTCGATGGCAGCAGTTGAACAATTAATATCGAAATTTGGCGGGCAACAGGAATTTAAATTGAAAACTTTGGCCTCTCTGCTCAACGTGTGAAGTGTTAACTGCCACGAAGAAGTTGGAAAACATAAGCGAAAACTCCATCCAAGCTCGAGCTCTTGTATACCACGCTCATGAGCATATCAAATAGTACCTCTTTTTCTATGTGATGCGGGCTTCAGAAAATGCGGTCGTCCGAACACAGTCCGGGCCAGAAACAACATTAGCAATAGTAACTCAGAACGCGAATTTTCTGCACCGTATCTTGTTCATCAGTCTAAATGAATTTTCTCTTTAAATCCTCAACATTGTGAGGGAAAGACAGACTAACCAACCAAGCAGGCGAGGAAACAAGCGTTTTATTACAAGCTACGTATATATAGTAGGGGATTCTCACAGCCGCCTATGTCCGCGCAACGCGGGCAATGTTGTATAATGTACGGAGAATGGAGTTGAGAGCCGTTGTGCTAAGCTACGGGCTGTGGATTTACTCATGAGCTCCAGTTCCAAGTCTAAGGGTGCTAAAATCTTTCGAATGTGCTAGAAACCACTCGTGCAAAAATGTCATCTAAAAATGCTAACATTTGTGACCCGCTCCAACATAATCCGGCTTAGATCACAAGGTAGCCAATGAGTAAGAGGGAAAAATAAGTTGATATATATGGGCCCCAATGAGATAACGACAAAAAATAGTTCCTTCGAAACATAATTTTGGACATGACCAAGCTCAAATATCCATAAATACAATTTAATCTTGCTAAAAAGCATGTTTAAAGAAGGGTTGCCTGTCCAATTTGCTGTAACAACAATGGAACTGTCCACTGATTTCGCAGATTTTCGGGCGGCATTTGCGAGTACTCAAGGTATTTCCCTATACCTAGCCATATTTGATACCAGAATACCCGACATATTTCCTACTTACAAAATCTGCATCGGATTCCCTGAATCATACAACGATGAACCAACGAGAAGCACGAATACAGGCACAACTCGGCCTAAACAGATCCACCTCGTTGCTATGAAGACGGTAGTGCGATGGCGCTGATGGGTCGAGCACCACATTCGTGGTGCATAATGAGAATATGGTGCACAGAAGTCCTGTGGCAACTTCTCAACTTAAGAATACTATTACATGTGTTACTTTTTCACATCCATCTTCTCAAACCTGAAATGCTTGATGTTTTCTTCATGCTAGACGTAAAAACTATCACTCTGCCAAGTTTGGTGCATGATTGCTAGGGTGCTTTACATGACACTCAGAAACTGGTTCTGTAACTTTAAATGCCACTTTCCTAAAAAAAAGCCTTTCTTGATCACAGACATGAAAACTGCGGCAACTCGGTTAATTGCAATGTTATCACCATGTATTATACAACATTTTGGACCATATCTAATGCACTTTCCAAATACATGAATAGCTCAGTTTATCATATGTCCTACTTATCATACAAGCTTAAGGAGGGGGGAAGGAGAAGAATTCGCTTGCTGTTCGATCGATGCAGACTAGAAGCGTAGGATTGTATCATGACTTTTGGTAGCTAGGCTTCCATTAAAAAATCAAGTGTGCAGAGGTGCACACAAAAACAATAAGACTGTGTTGTTCCACTACCTAGAAGTTTTACCGAGTAAGCTAATCGGGAAATTCACACGCAGTTCAACATATTGCGAAACCGCCCGTAATTTCTGGCCCAACTGGAAGCTTTGCAATCATAAACAAGAACAGAGTCGTTTCTGACTTGCAGCTGCAGGACAGAGCCAACAACTGGTGAATTTCTCCCGTACATTTGAGCTACCCCAAAAAATTAATGTTTTCAAGGAGATTTTACCAACGTGGCTACTAGCACAAACGAAAACTTGCGCTCTAAAGAATATGGAGAAGCAGAGATATAACTATAAAAAGCACCCTGGCCTACATGAACGAACTAAATCGTCGGTTTCTTGTAGTAGCACCACTTTAAACATCGTCTGAGAAGTGCGGCGGCTCTTACAGGGTTTTAAAGAACCAGGGATCTACACATAGGGTGACGTCAACGTTCGTTATGACATTACAGCAGGAAGACATGAAACAAACGTTCACAGTGCATTAAGATCCACATCGACGTCAATACTCTGTGTTAAATAAAAATTAAGAAACGCTACAGATAACCAAGTTTATCAGTAAAAAAAAAAAATACTACTAAGCGGGTGCAAGTAAAGCTTACATTTCCAGAGGGAGCAAAAAAAGTAACTGAACAAGTTCAACTCAACTCTCACAGAGAAAAACAAGCACGACAGCAATGAAACTAGCAATTCTATGTAAACTGAAGCAAATTAGCCCCATGCATGACGAAAATTTCAAGTTAGATGAACATATACGGTATATTCTTTACTACAACTTCCTGGAATAAGAGAGAAGTAAGCACAAGTTATTCCTTATACGATACACGAAAGACACTCTTAAGCCGCGAAACACCATCGGCAGCATCTCCATGACAACCAGCTAGGTTGAGCAGCAGTGCGCAGGAGCACTAGGCAGCCTGCACGAAGGTACGTACATGCCGCAGGTGCTCCCAGCTGCAAGGATCTCTACAAAGCACCGACAGAAAGGCTAACAAGCCAAGGTTCTATTGACCAGCAACAATGGCCTAAGAACCATAAATCGTTTAGTCAAATAATGCTCAGGGATCGTTCAAAGGAAGCCAATAAATCCCAAAAGAGAGGCTCTAATAAAACCGATCTATCATAGGGACGCCGCAGAGAATGGAAGTTGCTCTCCTCGCGGTTTTTAGGAGAACTTCCACCAGCAAAGGGAACGGTCGGTCGTAAAAAATGAGTAATTACAGATGTTCTTCCATTTTTATGGTCAACTAATAAAATATAAAATACAAAATACTACTAAAAAGCAGAAGCTGAGCAGTATCATCATTACGATGCAAACAAAACAAAAAGACGTAGCAAAAAAAATGTAAGAATTCACGAGAACGAATATCTATCTCCTCCGCAGCGAGTCAAAAACACCACAGTGATGCATCGCTTGTAATGAACCACCTGGAGCGTACAACAATGTACCTTACACTAACAAAATTCTAACAATGCTACTTTGTCGATGCTGGCCACTGCACCACTGTTGGCATGAAGATAATTGGGCACTACAGTCTGCGCTCCCGTCAAGACACGAGGCTTCGACTCCAAAGCACACCCAACAGTTTGTCGGTAACTAACTACACCAATTCGTCACCGGTGCTGGCAAAATGATCCAGAAAAGACTTTCGGTCGGATGCGCATGTCTTTAGAACGTCTCTGAGCACAGCATCTCTACACAGCCGCACGGGCAGATGATTCGTTGAAGGAATCATCTGAATAGCAATAAAAGTCGTCGGAAATTTCCAGTAGAAATGAAGGTACGAAAGCTTCTCAATAATAAGCGAGGCGTCGTAAACTTTACAGCCAATACATGAAGCCAATAAAACATGGAAGTTCACGAAGCTTTTATAGGCGTCCATTGAAGCTCGAGTTATAACTGAAGCCATCATCGGTCCAGCGGACCTGGCGCCTGAAGGGAACGCTACACTACAGGATCAGAGAAGGAAATCTGAGCGTTAGAAGAGTGTGGCAGCGACATCGAAGCATCGTGTAGTACTTGCGTAATCTGTGAGTTGTGAGAGTGGGGCACGTGACGACGTAGCATGGTGTAATGCCTGTGTAGCCTGTAAATCGTGCGAGTGGGGCACGTGACGACGTAGCATGGTGTAATGCCTGTGTAGCCTGTAAATCGTGCGAGTGGGGCACGTGACGACGTAGCATGGTGTAATGCCTGTGTAATCTGTGAGTTGTGAGAGTGGGGCACGCGACAACATAACATGGTGTAATGCCTGTGTAACCTGTAAATCGTGCGAGTGGGGCACGCGACAACATAACATGGTGTAATGCCTGTGTAACCTGTAAAT
>LQNS02278070.1:41654550-41684260 GCA_001587735.2 Parhyale hawaiensis
CAGCCTCGGCACATACCAGCTGGAAATACACGTACAGCCTCGGCACATACCAGCTGGAAATACACGTACAGCCTCGGCACATACCAGCTGGAAATACACGTGCAGCCTCGGCACATACCAGCTGGAAATGCAAGTACAGCCTCGGCACATACCAGCTGGAAATACACGTACAGCCTCGGCACATACCAGCTGGAAATACACGTACAGCCTCGGCACATACCAGCTGGAAATGCACGTACAGCCTCGGCACATACCAGCTAGAGATACACGTGCAGCCTCGGCACATACCTGTTGGAAATGCACGTACAGCCTCAGCACATACCAGCTGGAAATGCATGTGTGGCAGCCTCGGCACATACCTGCTGGAAATACACGTACAGCCTCGGCACAAACCAGCTGGAAATACACGTACAGCCTCGGCACAAACCAGCTGGAAATACACGTACAGCCTCGGCACATACCAGCAGGAAATACACGTACAGCCTCGGCACATACCAGCTGGAAATACACGTACAGCTTCGGCACATACCAGCTGGAAATACACGTACAGCCTCGGCACATACCAGCTTGGAATATACGTACAGGCTCGGCACATACCAACTGGAAATACACGTACAGCCTCGGCACATACCAGCTGGAAATACACGTACAGCCTCGGCACATACCAGCTGGAAATACACGTACAGCCCAGGCACATACCAGCTTGGAATATACGTACAGGCTCGGCACATACAAGTTGAAATGTACGTACAGCCTCGGTACATACAGACTAGAAATACACGTACAACCTCGGCACATACCAGTTGGAAATGCACGTACAGCCTCGGCACATACAAGCTGGAAATACACGTACAGCCTCTTCACAAACCAGCTGGAAATACACGTAAAGCCTCGGCACATACCGACTGGAAATACACGTCACAATAAATTAAAAGGAGGCACTTTCATACCATCTTATTACAGCAATTTTCCTGAGTGACGTCACGAGCATTTACGTCATCACAAACCAATAGCGAGGCTTGAAGGGCCCGCTGTTGGGTCACGTGATAGCTGTGTCAGTTGTGCGAAATCAGTGAGCAGGGAACCGCTATGGCGCCAACATGAGCCCGAAAGTCTTGCTTTAGAAATTGCAATAATAATTCCCGAGATAGGGAGGACCTTGATTTCTTTCAAATTCCTGCTTCAATATTCAATCATGGACTGTAGCAAGTGGTAATGAGTACTTAATACACTCCTCACACGCACAGGGGTGAGAATATTTTTATACTACGGCTACCGTTGTACGCCTGGCAAAGGCAGCTTAGCGTCTTGCTGCCGTAGTCATGCTCGGCACATACAAGCTGGAAGGAAATACATGTACAGACTCGGCACATACCTACTAGCTGAAGCCCCACACACAGTTTCGACACACACACCAGCTGAAAATACACGTACAGTCTCGACACACACCAGCTGGGGCCACACACATAAAGCCTCGACAAAAAAGGAGACTGCGTCGAGACACAGAGCAGGCAAAAGTGTGACCAAGATGCGGAAGTCCCACGAGACGCACAAGTGTCCAGGCTTTCAGTCCGGCATCCATTAGGCGGTGGACTGCCACGGCCCAAGCCAAGGAAGCCCAGGGGACTCTGCCAAAACACCACCACAAACTATCGTCATTATTTTTCCTAGAAACTGAAGCTTTGCTGGAAAACAGCGATTACTTTCTGCGTCAGTCATCGTAAGGAACATAGTGGTTCGACAGTCAACATCACACCTAGCGGTGACCCTATCAAAGTTAGTCGTGGGCTCTGATAACGATGGCAAACCTCAGCTTGGGTGTGAGGTGACCAGGACATAAGATAAGACTCAGTCAGCCAAGTCAAAAACACTCTGCTAATATGAAGCGTCTCAGTATGCTTACCAGTGGCACTGCCATATTATCCATCGACTCGCTCATAGTATCAGATAATTCGATTCATATCGGCTGCGATTTAAGCAGCGAAATAATTCTTACTAACTCATCGAGTGCATCGCCAAGTTTTTCTCGAACCGCACACTATGGAACATTAAACGGCGTTTAAAACACAGGAAATAAATTTGCCCTTATTACAACTGCTAAGGTTATGTTCTTGTCGAATTTGTCTCTTTGTATGTTGCCCAAGATAACTCAAAAGGTTATGCACGGATCTTAACGAAATTTACACAGATTGTTATGTATTTTAGGAGGAACAGATGATTAACTTTTGGTGAAGATCCGTTTGCCGTTTGTTCGTCTGCCGCTTTTTTCGATAGCACAACTCAAAAAGTTTTGGACGGCTCTTCATGAAATTTGCAGGAATGTTGGGGTTTGTTCTTATGTTGTGAATAACATAAATCAAAAAGTTTATAAATATATAGGACTTGCTAATGACCAAATTTTAGTGATAATCGGTTCGTCTGTTTGTATGTCAAAATGTTTGCTAGAACATTGCTAAATAGTTATACGGATATTATACAAATTTGTAGGATTTGTTAGAAATGTTAAAAGGCACAAATGACCTAATAGGGTGCTAATCGTTTGGTCTGCATGTGTATGTCAGACTATTGATTGTCTAGTGTTTGTCAGAACATGGCTGAAGAAGTTACTAATGGATCTTCAAGAAAATTACACAAACTAGATTATAGTCAAGACAAAAATGGCCAAACTTCAGTGATGATAAAAGGAAATCTTAGGTACAGGACAAATTGGCACTTTTCGTCAACATTGCCTCCATGGCTTAGCGGAGGCGTGGGCTCTCACAGTGCTCTAGCATTGAAAATGTGACGATGCACGCATTTAAGGGGGTCGTTAAGGCGAAAATGGTCATAATTATCAATTTTCTGTTTTTTGCTCAAAAAGTGTCTTCAGGTATGGGGGCATTACGTCCTAAATTTTTAGGGGGCTAGCGACACTAGAACCCCCCCAAAATGGGGGGAGAAATGGGTCCACAGGGGGTCCAAATNGGAAATACACGTACAGCCTCGGCACATACCAGCTGGAAATACACGTACAGCCTCGGCACATACCAGCTGGAAATACACGTACAGCCTCGGCACATACCAGCTTGGAATAAACGTAGAGCCTCGGCACATACAAGCTGGAAATACACGTACAGCCTCGGCACATACCAGCTGGAAATACACGTACAGCCTCGGCACATATCAGCTGGAAGTGCACATACAGCCTCGGCACATACAAGCTGGAAATACACGTTCAACCTCGGCATATACAAATGAAAATACACGTACAGCCTCGGCACATACCGACTGGAAATACACGTCACAATAAATTAAAAGGAGGTTCTTTCATACCATCTTTATTGCAGCAATTTTCCTGAGTGACGTCACAAGCGTTTACGTCATCACGAACCAATAGCGAGGCTTGAAGGGCCCTCTGTTGGGTCACGTGATAGCTGTGCCAGTTGTGCGACATCAGTGAGCATTGAACCGCTATGGCGCCAACCTGAGCCCGAAAGTCTTGCTTTAGAAATTGCAATAATAATACCCGAGATAGGGAGGACCTTGATTTCTTTCAAATTCCTGCTTCAATATCCAACCATGGACTGTAGCAAGTGGTAATGAGTACTTGATACGCTCCTCTCACGCACAGGAACGAGAATATTTTTATACTACGGCCACCGTTGTACGCCTGGCAAAGGTAACTTAGCGTCTTGCTGCCGTAGCCATGCTCGGCACATACTAGCTGGAAGGAAATACACGTACAACCTCGGCACATACTAGCTGAAGCCACACACACACACAGTTTCGACACACACACCAGCTGGAAATACACGTACAGTCTCGACAAACACCAGCTCGGGCCACACACATAAAGCCTCGACAAAAAAGGAGACTGCGTCGAGACACAAAGCAGGCAAAAGTGTGACCAAGATGCGGAAGTCCCAGGAGACGCACAAGTGTCCAGGCTTTCAGTCCGGCATCCATTAGGCGGTGGACTGCCACGGCCCAAGCCAAGGAAGCCCAGGGGACTCTGCCAAAACACCACCACAAACTATCCCCATTATTTTTCCTAGAAACTGAAGCTTTGCTGGAAAACAGCGATTACTTTCTGCGTCAGTCATCGTAAGGAACATAGAGGTTCGGCAGTCAACATCACACCTAGCGGTGACCCTATCAAAGTTAGTCGTTGGCTCTGATAACGATGGCAAACCTCGGCTTGGGTGTGAGGAGACCAGGACATAAGAGAAGACTCAGTCAGCCAAGTCAAAAACACTTGGTTAATATGGAGCGTCTCAGTATGCTTACCAGAGGCACTGCGATATTATCCATCGACTCGCGCATAATATCAGATAATTCGATACATATCGGCTGCGATTTGAACAGCGAAATAATTCTTACTAACTCATCCAGTGCATCGCCAAGTTTTTCTCGAACCGCACACTATGGAACATCCAACGGCTTTTAAAACACGAGAGATGAATTTGCCCTTACTACAACTGTCAAGGTTATGTTCTTGTCGAATTTGTCTCTGTGTCTGTTGCCCAGATAACTCAAAAGGTTACGCACGGATCTTTCCGAAATTTAGACAGATTGTTATGTATTTTAGGAGGAACAGATGATTAATTATGGTGAAGATACGCTCTACAGTTTGTTCGTCTCCGCTTTTGTCGATAGCACAACTTAAAAATTTTTTGGACGGCTCTTCATGAAATTTGCAGTAATGTTGGGGTTTGTTCTTATGTTTGTCAATAACATAAATCAAAAAGTTTATAAATATATAGGACTTGCAAATGACGAAATTTAGTGATAATCGGTTCGTTTGTTTGTATGTCAAAAGGTTTGCTAGAACATTGTTAAATAGTTATAGACGGATATTCTACAAATTTGTAGGATTTGTAAGAAATGTTAAAAGGCACAAATGACCAAATAGGGGGCTAATCGTTTGGTCTGTATGTGTATGTCAGACTATTGGTTGTCTTAGTGTTTGTCAGAACATGGCTGAAGAAGTTACTAATGAATCTTCAAGAAAATTGCGCAAGCTAACATTATTATAGTCAAGACACAAATTGCCAAACTTCAGTGATGATAAAAGGAAATCTTAGGTTCAGCACAAATTGGCACTTTTCGTCAACATTGCCTCCATGGCTTACCGGAGGCATGGGCTCTCAGAGTGCTCTAGCATTGAAAAATGTGACGATGCACGCATTTAAAAGGAAATATTTTTGTTCTTATCAGTTCATTTAACGGGCTACGCTGTCGTAGATGCACAGCCTGCCAGACTCCTAGCAAAAAATGGCCACGGAAACCTATTTTCATAAGAAGATTATTGTCGTATCACAATCTCAGGATATTCATCTGAATCTAGTTATCTGAAATTTTAACGTTAATTTGTAGGGGACGGTAATTGGCTAGACGGCTTACAGAAAAGGGGACGACCCGGGGGTATGCTGCATACGGTACTGCTCGAACAGAAAACAATCGGGGAGCTCTGGCAGAGGCATTCTGAAATTGAAATATTTGTTACACACAACAATTTCCGGAGCTATCAGTAGTAACGGCTGGAGATCATATAATAAATACAAACCTCAAGCATCGGGGTAAACAAATATCACGAGCCTGCTAAACGCTACCAAAGTCAACAGTCGAGAGACAATAGCTACATCATACTGACCAGCGCGTGCAATATAAGTATGATGGTGCGCTCGAGTTGGCCGCTCGGTGCACTTCAGCTACGCGAAATAAGGCAAGTAAAACGTAGGGATATACGAAATGCGATTTAGTGACTATTAAAATCGAACGGTGGTCTAAAAATTCACAAACTTTCTACGAATTTCAGTTTCGTGATTTCTACATGGAGCACTGAAATAAAAGAAAACGAGAGACGTATCAAGAGAGCCCAAATATCCACCAAGCAAGGCAACACTAACGAAAAATTCAAATTGGCTCGCAAGCTAGAATTTCTTTTTTTTTTATCATCACTGAAATTTGGTCATTTATGATTCTTGACAGTTCTAAGGTACTCTAATTTTTACGAAAATCTATCCGTAACTTTTTTAGTCATGATCTGACACTAAAATATACATGATCATCATCAAAATTTGGTCATTTGTGCCTTTAAACATTTTTAAAAATTCTTGTAAATTTCATGACGATTCGTTCATAAAGAATCGGATTATTGTACTAAAAAACACTCAAAAAACAAGAAGGCAAAGAAACAAAGATAAAGATTACCAGAAAAATTTAGTCAGTTACTCTTGTAACATACCCAACAATTACTAAAAATTTTATGAAGACCCGTTCATAACTGTTTTACTTATGTTACCAAGAAAAACCGAGACACAAACAAAAGGTCGGACGGATCTTTAGCAAAAGTTATCATTTGTTCTTCGTAACATACTTACTTAACAATCCCTTCATATATCATAATGATCCATCCACAACTTTCAGAATTATCTTGGTGTCAGGCAGACGCAGAAAAACTCTGACAAAAACATAACCTCCTTGGCGGAGGCAATAAATAGAAATATCTTGCATTCACTGAGACACTGGCACGTTACGCACGAACCCAATGCCTGCGGACGTCAATAAAGACCAGACGACGAATAAAAATCGCAGTATTTTCCTTAGTCGCAGAATTAATCGGCCAGAAGCAGCTGACAAGTCTAAAGCTCTCGGGGGAGTCGTGAAACAGGCCTGAAGACACGAGCGGCTGAGCAAGAGATTTGTTCGCAAGAGCCGCAAGGTGAACTACAAGGAATTGATGGTCGCACCGACAGTAAGTGGCATTACTGAAGCAGCGAATGAAACGAATGTGCGGTGACTTGGCAACGGTGGATGGCAGGAAGAATTACTTGACGCTTACCAACGTCTTTATATCAGCTGCTACGGAGGGCAATGAAGCACCGTGGTCATGCATAATTAATGGTAATAATTATCATTCGATGATTCTATTCCCACAAAAGCATACTTCAACACCGCTATTTTATCAATGAATGCACTAGGGTGACATTATCCGGGTGCATCTAAATAGCAATACTGTTGTTTGTTGCCATCATCAGGGCATCCAAGCACCAACATAGGGAGGAGGCTCCGGAGGGAGCCTGAGCAGCGGGGAGCAGAAAGTCGAAAAGAGGCATGGAAACGCGCAGCTCCAAGTGGGTCCAGCCAAAGACTGTTCGCTATATGAACAGCGGGGTAGTCAAGCAATGAGGAAAGGTGACTGACAGTCTCACTGACCCGACAGTTCGCAGAGCTGACAGGAAGGATTCTCAATCCATCCCACTCGAAACTCATAGTCGGCTGAGACCGAACACTGTCCCAACGCAGCTGAGAGAGGGTAGAGAGGAAAGGTCTAGCAATACCGTCACTATTGGAAACTTGCAAAGATCGACAGGTAAAGGCATGCAGTGGAACACATCACTACGCTACCTTGCAGCTTTCTCCCTCTAATAATATAATCGCAGGAGACCCTAGAATTCATAGTGAAACAATGGACAGTGAAGCCCCAAGAAGCAGGATCAGTGGCCTGATGACGCGTATCATCAAGAGCGCTGTTATGTTGACATCTAATCAAATTGTCATTGTACTAAAACAGATGCTGCTGTGACCAATGCTCGGATCTATAAGAAAATTGCAAACATAAATCCATTTACCAAAACAAGTGGTCCACAGCGGAAAAATATCCCAATTCGGCAAAGAGGAACAATTATTTGTGAAGAATTTTGGAAGAACAATTTGAAAACTACATGTACGCACAGTTACCACCTCAGAAGATATTGGCGCAGGTCAAAGAAATACCGGGCGTATCTGAACAGAACAAGTGTAGTGTCAAGCACACCGTGTAAGATCAAAGCATCACGACGCCTTGGGACAGACGAACAAGAAGAGCACACAAGACAGCGAACGCTGATGGAGCAAGACCCAGCTGACCTCACGGCAAACTCAATCTTGTGATGGTAATTTGGTCGAGACTAAAGGTACAACAGGCGACTGAAGGGCGGCTAACGCATCCGTTAAACGCGTGTAGTGAAAACGCCTCAGGGACCTCGATGCTGGAGTCGAGACATGACAGCTACGTGCGGCCGAGAGAAGAAGGGACTACATGAGCCCCATAGAGCACGGCTGACTGTGCACTACGTGCATAGCAAACACAACGGCGGAAATAATGTATAGAATACAGTCTTATTTACAAGCAGCCTCACAACAATGGCCAGGACAGAAACAGAAAGTGTAAGACTTAAGTAACTACATTGGCCACAGAAGAATATGACATTCGAATGACAGCCGGGGAAAAATGCCCAGTTTCAACGAATGCTAAAGACGTCGGTCCCATCCACTTCATGGAGCTAACGAAGTGTTCCTCGAGGGCTCCAAGATTTCATGACAGTCTATCAGAAAATCTGCAGGACTAAAATTACTTGGACGCTGCAAAAAACAAATCCCTCTAAAACAACAGAACGTACAGTGGCGCCAGAAAAACGTAGTACTGGCAGTATTTTCAAAATACTCTAAATTAAGCTCAATTTTAGGTTGTTGACCAAAGTAAACTATATACGTAGCAATTACTACACCGCTTCATTAATTATCAATTAAACTATTAACGAGTTTTCGTGATTAAAAATTAAAGGTCATCAAATCAGGCAAAAAGAAATTCCACAAAATTGAAGAATTGTATTGAGATGAGTTTTTAATCAACACTTTGTACAAACAATGTAGTTGTCAACATTCACTAGCATCCTTCTGTGATTTGACAGCACGGAATCACTTCGGCATCGGCTCGATTAGCTTCTACAGAACTCCGAACAAAGTGCGTACCACATTTATTTCATCCCCAATTCATCAAGATTAAGAATATTTTCTTTGTGTAACTAGTTCTTGGTATAACGCCATACATAGGCTCCCGCTTGGATTCAAGTCTGGTGACTGGGCAGGTCAGTCCATACATGCGACGTGATGGCTCTAGAGGAATCTCTTGACGGTGCCCGCTGCGGGGATTTGAGCATTGGCCTGTATGAAGATGGAATTCACAGGCAAATTATCATAATGACAAAAAATGTTCAGCCGTCATGTCCACGTATTAGGACGAATTAAATCGGCCACTTAAACGAGCCAAAGAGACCCTGGACATGAGCGCTGATTGCTCCCAGTACCATGTTAGAACCTCCTCCACCTTGTAAAACGGAAACAGTATACCTGAGATGAGAATGTTCACCTTTCCTTCGTCAGTCAATCTGCCTGCCATCACTACCTAGTCTATTGAACTTGGTCACTAAATACCACTCTTCGCTAGTGAGCCGCGTCACACTTCTCATGCCTATTGACAAACTGCGAACGACATCGCCGATTCTTTTCGAAGCCATCGGTTTGTGACGCAGCCTGTGAACCCAAACTCTTTCAACCTATTATTGATTGTAGAAACAGAACACTTTCTCGTAAGGTTACTACGTTGTTGAATCTCAGAAGCAGTTTCAAATCTTTCTTATACATCGGCTTTTTAAGACGCGATCGTTTCTCTACTGGGTTGCCATTGGACGGCCTAATTTTGAGCTATCTCGAACACTGTTAGTTTTTTTTTTTAAGTGTTTGCACAGTAAGTGGAACAGTTTTATCATCACATTTGAGTCTCTTGCCTACTTCTCGGTTGGATAATTTAGTAGTATGGAGTCGTATAAGTTTCTGACGATCACTGAGAAAAGGACGAGGGAGGTATTTGAGAAAATATATAAAGGATATAGTTGAATGCAATGGAGCAACTATAAGACCGAGTTAAGATGCTGATTATCTGAAATACAGCAAAATGAACTAGATAAAAGTTTAATTTTAAACGGCGGAGTCCTTGCATGCTGCCTGCTGCATTTCAGTCGCCCCGTGTTTAAAAGAAAATATCTATCAAGATTCAGAAAAATCTTTATATTAGGTACAAAAATTGGAAATTAACACGTTAACAAATCTATATATATATATATATATATATATAGTCCATTTTGGCCAGCAACTTAAAATAAAACTCAGCGTAATTTAGAGTCTTATGGAAGTATTGCCAGCGCGGAGATGTTGTCCTCGCGTCACTGTATATATTTGCTTGATTTAAACAACTAAACCAGCACCTTGAATATATCAATGCATACAGGTTCAAATTAAAACTTAAAGACATAGCTCTTACGCTATGTGACTTTATCAGCTCTTGCTCATAAATTCTGCTGAGCTACAGCAACAAATTTCTTCTTTATAAAAACAAAGCGAATTCAATACCTGTCCACTGAAGGCTATAATTTCAGCTAGTGCCGCCAAAAGAATCAATTAAAGACAAAACTATGGGGGCAAAAGGCAAGGCAGAGAAAAAGTAAAGGGGCTCGCCAGCCCCTTAAATCGGTCAGTGAAAGCGACGGTCTGCAAACGCAGTCGCTTCTTCGGCGATAAATTTGCCTAGTTATAGATTTGCGATAGCAGTCTGAGGAAATAATGCAGCCAGAAAGAATCGTTAGGTAGGGCGTAACTGGAGGGCGAGAGAGGCACTGTATTGGCTCGAATATATCAGGAGGAAGCGAGAGCAGAGGTCACAACTTGAGAGCCAAGTATTGTATCTTGGCGGCTCTCCGAGCACCTACAGCTGGACCGGGCTTAGTGGGAGCTCCCTGAGGACAGAAGCTACTCGGAAGTTCCTGTAGGACAGGGACATGACGGGACTCCCAGCAGGACAGGGATCCGACGGGACTTCCTGCAGGACAGGGATCTAATTGGATTTCATGCAGACAGGAATCTGGCAGGACTTCCTGCTGGGCAGCGATCTGACGGGACTTCCTACATGGCAGTGATCTCATTAGACTTCGCGCAGAGCAGGGATCTGACGGGGCTTCCTGCAGGGTAGGGATCTGACGGGACTTCCGGTAGGGCAGGGATCTCATTTGACTTCGTGCAAAGCAGAAGCAGGGATCTGATGGGACGCCCTGTAGGGCAGGGATCTGATTGGACTTTGCACAGTGTAGGGATCTGACGGGACTTTCTGCAGGGTAGGAATCTGACGGGACTTCCTGTAGAGCAGGGATCTGACCGGCTTCTTGCAGGGTAGGAATCAGACGGGACTCCCTGCAGGACAGAAATCTGAGGGGATATCATGCACGGCAGCGATCTGATGGAACTACCTGCAGGACAGGGATCTGGCGGGACTTTCTACAAAGTAGAAATCCGATGGACTCCCTGTAGGGCAAGGATCTGATTGGACTTCATTTTAGGGTATGGATCTAACGGGATCTCTTGCAGGGCAAGGACCCGCTGATACACCCAGCAGGGCAGAGACATGAAGGAAAATCCTGCATGGCAGGGACCTGACGGAATTTCCTAAAGGGTAGATCCAGAAATCTTAAAATTGTTTTAGTATGTTTTTTTCTACAAACAAAGAGGTCCCCCGTCACCTAATACAGACAGTATTTACAAGTTTAAAAAACATTTTGGTTTGTTGTTACAAACAAAGAGATCCTCCCGTCACCTAATACAGAAGGAATTTGCAAGTTTCAAAAACAAACAGGCAGTATTTACAGAGTTTTGGAAGCAAACGGACGACACTTCCTGCGTTTCAATGACAAACAGAATGTGTTTTCAGATTCTGAAAAAAAAGGAAGGCATTTCCTGAGTGAATCTGGGAAACAAACGGAAACCCTTTCATGCGTCTTGGTGAAAAATAAAAAACGTTTAGGAGTCTCAAACGGAAAGCATTACTTGATCGAGTCTCGAAAACAAGCGGAAAGCAATTCATGAGTCTCGGTAACAAACAAAAGGAACATTTCCCGCGCCTCGGCAGGTTCAGAACACACAGGTCCCAGCTCTCCCCCATGCAGCAGCTAACGCACGGTATGCCCTCAACGCTCCACAGTCGCTAACGGTCCCACCAAATTTGGTGCGTTCAAAGAAAGACGGAAAAGTTCGCAGGCGTTTTAGAAAACATTCTCGGAAGAAAACTTGAACACAATTGTGTGGCAAGAGAAGTTTACAGAGCAACAAAGTTAAGGAAGTTGACAAGGCACTGAAGAGGAGTATTGTGTCGAGGAGGTAGCTACTCAATACCGTAATTGAAGGGGCAGTCTGTACCCGCCTACGCTCTCCTATGCTCGGGGTTCTCGAATACTTCCTTCAGGCACACCTGATTCAATGCACAAAACTTGCCAGTTGTTTCCATTAAGCAGCGGTACATTAACAAGCCACTGCATTTGAACTTACCAGATGCTGAAAGTGCATTTCTCTATCTCTATGAAGTCTCACAGCGCTGCATCAAACACGTAGTTACAATATGCAAATTATTAAATTGATTATATAGTTACATGCACAAGAGCAACTTCCTCGCTCATGCAGTAGCTACAGCATAATAGTATAATTTTGCTCGTTCCTCGAGGCTAGCCGACTAAAGAAGAGCAACGATATTTCTTTACTTGAATTTTTCTTGTTTCTGGAGGCTAGTGGACAGATTGAAAACGATATTTCGTTACTTGAATTTTACTCGTTTCTGGAGGCTGGTCGACTAAAGAAGAGCAACGATATTTCTTTACTTGAATTTTTCTCGTTTCTGGAGGCTAGTCGACAGATTGAAAACGATATTTCGTTACTTGAATTTTACTCGTTTCTGGAGGCTGGTCGACTAAAGAAAAACAGCGATATATCGTTGCTAATAAAGAGTTGGAGTAACAAACAAAGCCCGTGAGCAGCACGCGAGCGATTATAGAAACCAAACTTTTGAGCGCACTGCGGTGCAGGCATCCAACTAACGGATACACAATCGAGTAAAGAAGTATTTTTCCAAATCAGGATTAGTCGATTCAAGTAAGCTTTGGAGTCACCACTGTATAATATATAAACTCAAGTTTGTGCTGGCCACACGATGACACACTCACGCCTGTCGACCTACGGTAGGTGTCCTTGGAGACGTGGTCGAGCCCGCAAAATCGTAGAGAAGAGCGTTGGTCACTACACAGATTTAGCAAGTTCGACACAAGCCGACAATATAGCAGCTACCGAATGGTAACACATGCAAATGTTGCGTGCAAACACATAGCAAAGATGTAAGACACAGCTGCCTTGTGAAGTTCATTGCTCGAGTGAGTCACGCTGCTGCTGCTGCCGAACAGTTAGCTCAGTTGACAACTCAAACACGCTTCGGGTTAACCCTTTAACATCCCAATAATAGGTATCATCGACTGGGATACACTAGCTTTAACTTAAAACAGGGAATATCAGTCATAGGCGTTGATTTTCGGTTTTTGGATCTAGTTAAAGGCGTTAACTCTAGAGCGATATTGAGAAGCACTGAATGAGTAATGAGCAACTGTCTCAAGGGCAATCGGTTTGAGATTTAACGTCTGAAATTCTATCGAAAGTAGCGAAACTAACGCTCATGGCCCAACTTCCGGAAACGCTACAGTTATTGGATTCATGCTCATCTCGACGGAAGTGCTTAGTCGAATAGGCTACGCATCAAGCATCAAATTTCATAGAAAAGCATCCCTGGAACTACGACAAGCAGCGACAGTTGAGGGCTCAGGGGCTGCAAATAGAACACACGTACCAATATCACAATAGTCACGACTTCTGGTAGCGCACAAGACTAGAGATATCTCACTATGGCCATAACAGTTACTCAAGCAAGCAAGACTTAAGTAATTAGTCGCATGCATACAAATAAATTAACAAGTCTCCCCATGAATAGGTGCACTGTTATTACAAATAACAATATTCATGCACAGTGCACAAGTTTGATTATATTTTTAGCCGGAGTCTCCCAGCCAAGAGAACAGACATTCTGCATGCAGAGACAGCAACGGCTTCCAACATAAATAGATTTGAATACGTGCACAACCAGCACATTTTCGTGACGTAGAAGGCGATAGAAGATGGTTGCTCTGAGACGACTGGGATCTGGGCGACCCAAGCCCGACCGAAGCCAGACCGCTGTCACAACGGTCCACATCGGGCAACAGCGTTCATAGCATCTTTTCAAAACTCATAATATAACAAACAGAACAAAAAGGAATATGAACACTGCATGCACAGGCCAAGGTACACAATATGTAATGAACGAAAGTCACATCATTTCCAAAGAAATGATTTTTTAGCTGAAAATGTAAAAGAAAAACTGCGTGCACGCTAGTTGACTTACTTGAATCCCTTCCGTTGACTGGTAAGAGAAAGAGAGAGAAAAGTAGGATGTTAGTAAGCGTGCTTGTACGGAGAGAAGTATGCACAGATATGAGCAGTTGGTTACAAGATAATAGTAGCACAGGGTTCTGTGTAGTTAGTACAGTATCAATAGGAGTAAATGTAGCGTTCATAAAATGCACAGCGCAGTGAATAGTTACAATAGTATCATCAACGTGTGTACAAAAAAATTTGTAATATATTGGCTGATGAACAAGAACTGTCTTTTAATATAATAAGAAGGACAAAGGGCGAAATTCTCTGTAGTGGGTAAAGATGGACGGTGGTTCAGAGCTGCTCTCGATCGACACAGTTCGCTAATTACAGTATTTGAATACAGCCCCTGGTAGCGGAGATTTGGGCCATTGCAGAACCGAGTCGCTAAACTTATGCCGATATGCAGACGACGAGGACATCCAAAACCACTTGACCACTGCCAGCTGGTGTTCGAATCGTGAAGGATATTTATATGCAATAGCTATATACACATTCTCTAAGGAAAAGCTTCGTCTAGATCACATAGCTCTCTTTATAGCAAGTTAAAAGCGTTTTTTTTTTTATTTCGGACGGCCTGTGGGTATCCAGGCTAGTCTGCAAAGCAGCGGATGGCTTTTAGGGACCCAATAGTGACACAGACGGCTGGAGCTACAGCCACTTTTGAGAGGACTAACTGCATGCAGGTAAACGTCAATGTTGTAACATGACGCTTATAAGTAAACATACACTTAGAACGGAAATAATAGCTTAAGCACACAATTGACCATATCTCATTTTTGCGAGATCAAATTTTCAGGAAACTTGTAGGGAAATCGTAACATCTTATGGCAACACGGTTGAGTTTTTTTTTACATTTTGCTGTGTTTCCTGATTGACAATTCTTTGCATTTTTTCTCTTTTTGAGGTGAACGACAATAATAGCTTCTTGTATATTCTGCTAAAATGGGACGTGGAAAAGCTCGAACTAACGAGGAGGAAGAAATTATCAAAAAAATTGCTAAAGGCACCGCTCCTGATGTTAGTGCCCGAAAAATAGAACGCCATATCGACACAGTGGCAAGATTCTGGAAGGACCCTTAACCATGGAGAAAACGATCAGATGCTGGGCATTCAAGGACTGTTACTGATAGAGACATGAGAAATGGTTCATCAACTATGCAAAAGACCCGGGCAAACAACTGAACCAATTTTTACAGCTGCTGGGCTTCCTGAAGTGCCTAAAACCACATGAAATGACATCCTTCGCCCCGTTGCTTCTGTCAAATCCCCTCTGAAATTGCCTCCTCTGACCCCAAGACATAAAATTTTAAGGATGGAATGGGTACAGAAATACAGAAAGATCAACATGAAATCTCTCTTTTCACCGACAAAACCCGAACAACTTTTGATTGACCTGAGGGGTGCTACCTGGAGGTGAGTATCATCAAGGCGTAAAATGTAAACAACAGGGAGGTGGTGTTATGATATGAGCTAGTATCATAGGGGTTCGACTTGTAGGTCCGGTTCGAGTATCTGATGGCGTGAAAATTACATCTTCATATTGTGACATGTTAAAGGACGCCTTGGTCCCATGGCTGGATTACATACTCCTTTCTTTGCTTCGAAACTTAATTTTAATGCATGATAATGCACCTTCTTACTCTGCCCGTACTACCACAGCATTTCTGGAATTTTTGGGGTTCCATGGAGAGAAAACTGATGATTTTGCCACCAAGCTCAGCTGATCTAAACCCAATTGAAAACTGCTGGGCCCTGCTGAAAAGGGAAATTTACGTACATGGAAGACAGTAAAACTCAAAATCTATCTTGTGGGATGCTGTTGCTGCAGCAGCAAGGGTTGTTCCACCTTCTGCATAAAGAAACTAACTGGCTGCATGGATTCTAGGATTATTGAAGTTATTAAACGTCATGGAGGTCATGTTGGCAAATAAGACTTTTTTCAGTCATTATAAACTTTTGATTAATGATTTATTGTTTAATACATATTGTACTCATTTGTGTTGTTCATTTTTGCCCCTTTGGTGATATAAAACTGAATATTTTTGTTCTTAGTCAAGAAGCTATTACCGCCGCTCAGTGAAATTAGTAAAATTGACATAAAAAACATAATTTTTCTAGAACCAGCTCGATTAGTCGTTTGAAAATTTACAGACCCTATAAGCATAATAAGTTTAACTTTCTGTGAAATTTTCACTGAAATTTATAGCCAAATATTGGAGATGTGGTCAATTCTGAGATAAAGCTATTATTTCCGTTCTAAGTGTATGACGTTGCAAGAGTATAATCAACTACAATTATTTAATGCGATGAAATTTTAGGGTTATGATGCACCTTATTCCTGCTAAGTTATCAGCTTTCTAACAGACGGTAAAATTAAATTTGTAAATATGCAGCACAGGTCATGAGTTAGTATGTACAACACAGTGGATAACGGTGCAGAACATAAGAGAGAAGCGAGTACACATACATTCACACACGTTTCACTTCAATTAGCCGTTCAGTAATGACATTACAAGGATTTTGAGTCTCTTAGTACAGCCGGGCGAACGGGCTGATGGACATTGAAAGAAAACATGGTGCAGTTCCAGAAGAACTCTAACTTGAACGGCAAAGATTCGTCTCGACATCAACGATATGAACTACATGTAGTATGTAGTTCCTTCAATATCCGTGCAGCACTGAAAACGCCCAATAGAAGAGACAATGCATACAAAAGAAGAACCTGTATACATATACAATTATACTGTTACGGTAAACAAGACCTGAAGGTACGGTTCACACGTACTGACGAAGAGACTGAGAACAAACGTGAAAAGCAAACAGCGTCCTCTGCCTCCCAGGAGACAGCGATGCCTTCGGTAAAAGTTAAAGCATAAGTAAAGTCATTCATTAGAACAGAAACTAACTGAAACCAAAGTTTGATATGAAACTCGGTTAGCTCAGCAGAAAAATTAACTGATCGCTTTTGTACAGAGAGCAAAGTAGAAAGCAATTCGTTGGGCTTACTAGCTCTGAAGACGCATCGGAAAACAATTGCACTATACTTACAAGTCTCTACATATGTGAGACAACAAGTACACTCACTTAGCTGACTGGCACACTTGACTGTCTATAAATTAGAAAACGATTGTTTTCCGTTCACAGGCACTAAATAACTTTAAGCAGAATCGAACGAAAACTGAGCATCCAGGGATAATTTTGCGGATGAAAAAAGCAACATACTCCTCTGATTTCTCACTCGGGCAGGCAGTACAGAGGACGAGATGGCGAAATATCGCAACATCAGCTTGGTCTCCGTTCAGTAGAGGCGTTAGGTGGCGGAACTAGAATAATATTACTAACATGACTCCACAGTGATAAAACTACACATAAGTGACGAGTAGCTTCCGCAGGCCTATGCGAACATATCTGGAGAATATTCCTGATACATACAACAATTAACTAGCTGTTCCTCTGCTTCGCGAAAAACGTCACACTACATTGTTAAAGTCATTACTGTCGAAAGAAGCAATGAAAAGTGACAGAATTAACGCGTTGTTTAAGGGTTCCTAGACACAACTACGGTGTTCCAAGATATGAAAAGAAAAGGTATGTAGTATGTGGAAAGAAACGGGGGACCCACGCAAGAGGGTGTTCTTACACAGGATCAATGCCCATGGGAACAGAAAATCGGAGAAAAGAAGAAATGAAAATGTAGGAGGCAAACTGGGCACAAAAGACAGACGTCCCGACGGCCCAGCTAAGGCTAACGTAACCTATGAAGTCCTCAAGGGGCGCTACTCCCCATAAATAGAACGAGCGAACCTAACATGACACTGTCTCCCATCCCATGCTCCCTGAGGGAAGAAGCAGTGACAGTGTGAGGCATATCTGTGTAGCACAAAACTTTAAGATACGAACGCACCTTTGAACTTACTACAGCCTCTGTTTGTATATACCAGCGAACATCCTAAGCAGAACCCACGGCCTACAAGACCAGCACTGGAGATCAGTAAACAAACGAGACTCACTAGTTTCTCCGG
The DNA here is from genome assembly GCA_001587735.2 of Parhyale hawaiensis. Taxonomy (NCBI): domain Eukaryota; kingdom Metazoa; phylum Arthropoda; class Malacostraca; order Amphipoda; family Hyalidae; genus Parhyale; species Parhyale hawaiensis. The sequence goes on from LQNS02278070.1 coordinate 41,672,712, forward strand.
TGGTGACGAAGGCCGGCTCGGAGGGAGCCCCTCTGCCGATTTTGTTCACAGCCACGATGCGGAATTCGTAGTTGGTGTACGGAGTCAACGCTGCAAGAGGCCAAAAAAAAAAGATTACTTAAGGATAGACTGAATATATTTTTGGAAATTTCCTTAGCACTACTACGGAGATAATAGTGCGGCCAGGAGACAAAAAAGAAAGTTTTGCTTACACTTGGGCATGCTATCAACCCCGGGACTTTTGATGAGAGAATACATAACTAGCTAACTATTCAACGAGAAAAAGAAAGAGAACAGAATTGTAACAAATGCACAATGCTTATTCAGAGTCTGTCTCATCTTTTAAGAAGCTATCGTACTCTTTTTTTTTTTCAAAGATAACTTCCTAAACAGTTATTCTACTTTCGCGTTTTTTAAAAAAATAGCGTTTTCGTCCTATCCATTTAAGATGCAAGTCCGACGCATAGAAGCACCTGCCGAAGCACATAAGAGCACAAGCGCGGTAACACGAATAGTCAGCTACTGTATACACACAGTTGCACTAGCTAACTGAACCGTCCACCCCACGTAGGTAGTTTGGTACGGACCGCTTCCTCGCACCATCGCCGAGATTCTAATCAAGAAATGTTTAAGTCGCCACGGCCGCATTCTTGTCTACAGGGCCAGTTCTAGCAGAGCAGCATCCAAATTAGCGCCGCACTGGTGTACTTCAACCTTGAGATCTCCCGTGCAATCTACTCCGCCTCAGTAGCTACGGTAGATTCTTTACGAGTACAAACGCATCCCTTTAGGTCAGCGAGTTCCATTGGAGGTGCATATGAACCTGTGCACCCATTTTTGCTTCACGCGCTGACCTCTAACAGGTTCATGGCGTCTGAAACTGCTATGATTATGATAATATTTTACAGCTTTTATCGCATAGAGATGAAGAATAGTGGCTTATTCAAAGCTATAAGAGGGGAAAATATTAATTTTATTAAATTGTGACATTAATGAAGTAATTAACGAAGTTTATTTATTGTCATAGTTACATCGTAATAAGGTTTTTATCATAGTAATGTTAGAGTTTATTAATGACAACGACAACAGTATGAAATTGCTAGAATTCAATGTAAGAGTTAGGTGTGCCGATTTACTGTGTGTCATTAGGTGTGATAGTATAACAGAGTAACTGGGCTTGAATATTTAGCATATTGAGCTATACTTCTGATTCTAACCTCTTAAGAAAGGACATTAAGCCTACACTTGAAGCTGTTGACATCTAGGTACAGAAATCTACTGCAGTCATTGTATAATTATATAATGTACTAAGTTGAGTGCATCTCAATGGCAAGGGATTCGTGTGTTTGAAGTAGTTTACCCCGGGGGTGCATAGAAAACTGAAGTTAGGAAATCACTGTTCTAGGTAGGTGCGGTCGAGACTCTATACAAGATAATTGATAACAAAAACAAACACGCATATAAATGTATGTAATTGGCCGCAATGTTTGCATTATGGCTCAACACAGTAAACGTAGCAGAGAGACATAGGAACGCCCCATACACACAAACTCAACAGGATATCAAACAAACAAAACTATCACTGTACTAGCGGGACCCGTGTAAATTCCACGGTTGAATAAAGTCTATACCTTCCAAAATGAGCGAGACCACGCCACGCGCACGTTACGCTATAGATTTTAGACGAGTTTAACCTAATGCAGCTCTTTTAACGTAATGCACCCCATGTATTAGTTAATGTCCGTCATTAATCCCTGACGAGCTCTTTCCAACTCAACAATGTCTGTCAACCCTAACATAATAATTATATTGGGTACGCTAACGTAACCCGTGGGTGACCTGTGAGAATTCCACAATAGGTTAACGTTTTTACTTTGTAAAATGTAGCAATCCTAAGCTACGCTATTATCACTCATTTGACCTTGCACAGCTCTGCTGGCCTAACCTATCCCGGAAATAACGCCAGTCAGAGGGTCCCGTCGTCAAAAATGACGGTAGTAATTTTGTGATTACGTTTTCATTGTTCCGATTCCTAGTATAGGTTTTCTGTAAAATAGGTCTTATCCCTGCAGGAGTGATCTTCCATTAATGAAACGCAAGTTGTACAGCCATGAGTTTTGCGGGAGTAAATTATCCCCTGCAAGATAAGGCGCGAATATCAGCTTGGAATTGGGCAAACGTTGAGCAGCACCAACAAAATATAGTTCAGTCAAAAGAATTCACCGGATGTGCTCAGTACCGTATACCGGATAATAACTGATAGTTGAACCTCAAGCGTTGAAATTTGACTGCAATGTAAATTCAATGTCAAAAATCGTCAGCTCAGTGTGAAGTTTCAGCTGCATCAAAGAGATTCAGCTACAGAAAGCATTAGTGAAATGGATTGCGCACGAAAGGAACTCCAAGCAAGACTGAGTTTCTCGAACTGCCAAGAAGAAATTCATTTAAAAAATATGAGACATAGCTTAGGCCTGATAGGGTCAAAGACTCTAACAAAGATATTGCCTTAGGCGAATCCCATGCATTGAAAGGTTGAAAATGTCCCGAGTCAGGCAGTGAATCTTCTACTTAAGACCTGCGAGAAGTAGCAGCTAAAATTGGAACTTGGCTCCTTCTCTTATTCTCCTGTAGCGTAACCTATCTTCATATCTGGCTGGTTCAATTAAAAACGTCGAGCGCCACAAGCAAAGCGAACGTAATATGTTGTGAAAGAAGTGAACAGCGGTACATAAGATACGAGTGAAATGGGCTTCATGTCTTTGTTATGAAATTGACCGAAATTTTTTTCAAGAAGCGCTAAAAAAGACAGCTATGGTTGAACTTCATTCCAGTGAAAATGAAAGCGTCTTTCAAATTGAAGTTCCCCCTGCCTAAAACTGAAAAGCGTCACTGACAGAAACAGGGATCGATGAACGTACGGATGGACTCAAGGACGGAGCCTTAAGCAGAATTATAATATAGATACGCATACCAAGGAACATTTCGGTTTTGAGGATCAACTTACAGACTGGACTTTTTAAAGACGTTCAGCACGCCATGTAATGGTGTGCTCTATTGACTAAACATATTATAGGCGTAGCTATTTTTCCGTTTGCACTTCATTTTTTGACCATTATCGAGAAATTCGCAGACACCACGATACTCAAACCCACAATGCTCCTATGTTGAGAACAACCTACGACAACCCGGACTAGGTATTGTCACAAGAACAAAAGCGCACACTCACAAGTGACGGCGTAAAATTTAGTGACGAGTCCCGACAGCTCGGTGTACTCCCGGTCGACATCACGGGGCTTGTACTGTATGATGTAGTAGCTGATGTCACTGGGACTCACATCGTACTCCCACACCACCCGTACTGATGTGGCCGTCACGTCTGTGATGCGTACGGACGTCGGAGGACGAGGCAGGGCTGTGGGGAACACAAAATCAGTATATATTATAAGGGAAGACACCGTGTGGACAACAAGCACACGAGGAAGGTGAAGACACGTTTTGGGACGGCACAAGGTAGGGTCTACACTGACGGCAAAATCGTTTGAGCCCTAACTTATAGTAGGAGTGCAAAAGCTGTCATGTAAAGTACGTTGTTGGCGAAAGTTATAATGTGTTCAAAATTATGCTGTTGTCCTCAAAGACTTTTCCCAGGATTTCGCACACGTTTTCAGAGGATTTTACATATTCAGGTACGATGGTATCCCACAGTAACTTCAGGTTTATCAAGATCTTGGAGACCAAGCTGGTATTCATTCCAGAATTTTGACTTGCAACGTAGTTCCCGCAGTTTTCCAAGGAATAAAAAACATTACACAAAATTTTCCAACTATAATAACAGGTACGATATTTGCAATTAAGTATTTTTCTAAATGGTTATTGAAACTTTACTGAAAGAGGTCAGTCTGCTATAAAATATTTGACGCCTTTTAGAACTTATGTGTAGTACTGAGACACCACCACGACAAATTCACAGTGCACTAGGGGGCCGATTATGATTAAGCCTTAGGTGAAGAGCTCACCTGATTATAGAATCTCAAGTAGGTATTCGTGCCATTAAAAGGCTGTTGGGATTCTCTCAAGAGTTTCTGACGGCAAGTTTATAATATACAATACGTTTGTAATCAGTGTCCGTGAAACAGGATACAAGTTTCTTATTCAATTATTAATATAGTATAAGTTAAGACACCATACATAACAATGCAAGACATTAGGCACGATTTCCGCTAAAAGACGTCATTATAGAGAGCAGACCGCAAGATAGTTCGAATGCGCACGTAATGCGTTAATGAACGAAGCAATTTCTAGATAGAGAATAACATGATACATTATTCCTTGAATGTTTAATGCAGTACATTATATCGAAAAATAACACAACACATGAACTGCAAAAATGTTACCGCCGCATACAGTCAACTGCAGCACAAACTACACAGCGGGTATAACACAATTGCCGCACAAAGTCAACTGCAGCACTAACTACACAGCGGGTATAACACAACTGCCGCACAAAACAAGCGCCACCCAGCACAACGTCGACACTTTCTGAACAGGCTACAGCCCAATAGCAAGGTACGTCTGCCGACATATGAGAAACAAACATGCGCAGCCCTCACTGTCGCTCCAAAGTTGGTACGTTCCGCAAGCTTACGATGTTCTCACACTAAAGTGTAACAGCCGTAAAGTTTTACTAAAATGACACTAAGATTTTTGTGGAAAGTACAGGTAATTACTTATGCCCACCGTCGTCAGCTGGAGCTTGTGGAGGCGGTGGATAGGAAGTACGTACATAAAACCTGCTGGTAAACTGCATACATACTGTATATAGAAACGCATTGCGTATCATAATACCATTTTAAAAATGTCCGAATTCAATCATTCGAAAAATATCTATTCGGATATGAAATTGCTTGAACGAACTTAGTTGATACGAAAATTATGAGAGATGAAGATTATTGGAATAGGAACAGTGATATATTGTTAAAAACCTGAAACACAGGCGAGGAAAACGTTGCTGGTGTAGATTTGAACATACGTCGCCGAGAGATCCGTTTTGGGAGTGAGAAAGACACAAAAAGTCTTACTACTCACTGAAGATAGCCGAATATATTGGTAGGGAAGAAGGCAAAGTCATGCGACGAACTGATGGCTTATTTTTGTGACCAATAAGCAAATTGGGGCAAAAAATAAGGGGCACACAGTCATTCTGGTAATTCAGTAAATATGGAAGTATGTATTTATACCAATAGGGTCTGACGAGACTCTAAAAATCGTGATTCCTTGCATTACATTTTTTATATACATATATATATATATATATATATATGGCTGCGTCTCAGTGAAGTGAAAGCGTAACACGAGCTGTACCAGCATCGAACTCCCCATAAGAGCCTACCGGTATTTACCACACAAAGAAGGGAGATCCGGTTATGGATTTTTACCGATAGAAGAAACACTGTTGCCGCTGGTTAATTAAGAAAGTCAACCAAATAGCCAGGGGGAAATTTGTGCTGTATGACTCAGGCCCTAGCTATGACCGACGGTTGATATTCGTAACTCGGAATAATTCGAGCATGCTCGTATTGAGTAACATTTACAAGAAACGGAATATTTAGCCCCGCAAAGGAGGTTAGGTTTTGTCGAGTTTGTCTGCCCCTTTGTCTGTCACAAAGATAACCGACAGAGTTATGGGCGGATCTTTACGTACTTTTTTTAAAGAGATTGTTAGTCATGTTAACAGTAACAGATGATTAACTGTTGGTGAAGATCCGTATAACCGTTTGTTTATCTGCTTCTTTTTCTTATTGGATACTACAACTGAAAAAGCAATGAACGGATTTTTATGAAATTTACATAATTTAGTTATTCACGAAGAGTATATAGTAATAAATTTTTTGCGAGCATGTTTGCTCGTTTATTTTTGTGTTTCGTTTTATGTTTGATAGTAAAATGACTCAAAAAGTTATGAACGAATTTTTATGAAATTTACATATGAAACGAATTTTTATGAAATTACCTATGAACGAATTTTTATGAAATTTACGTGAGTCGTTAGGCATATAACGAAAAGTAAATGAACAAATTACGGCTGGTCTGTTTGTGTGTTTCACTGCTTGTCAAAATGTGTGTCAGCAACATATTTCGAAAATTTATGAATGGATCTTCAATAAAATTACAGAAGCTGTTATCATGTCATTACTCTCAAAAAGCACAAATGACCATATTTTGGTGGTGACAAAAAGAAAATCATAGTTTCAGAACCAATATGAGCATTTCGTTAACGTTGCCTTGCTTGGCGGAGGTATGCGCTCTTAGAGTGCTCTTGTTGAAACTGCACCTCTATTCGCCCAATTATATACAGTACATGCGGATATGAATAATTTTGCCCTCTTAACCCTTTAGTGCCTCAATATAACATCACTTTTCGTAGGAATAACACTACATGTAATGTCATCATATGTGTACTGTAGGTACTAAAGGGTTAATAGTTTACGCATAAGTTCCCTGTAAGAAGACCGACACTTAAGAAAACAACAGCGACACGGCTAACAAACTCTAGAAGCTGGCAGAACGGGAAACACCTTACTTACGTCTTGTTTAATGCAGTCTTAGTCGACGCTAGAAACAAGCTACTGGAATCAACTGTCGGAACAATGAAACCGAGCTCAGTCTGAATGGGAATACTGTGATGCTGGAGAATGTGGATAGACAATATGCCAAAAATCTTGAATTTTCTTAGAAACAGTAGCATATAAAAAAGCTCTGCATTCTATAACCGGCTCTCTAGAAACTCTTCTTGCACAATTTTACCTCTCACTTTGTCAATCTTACCTTGCACTGCTGTTTCGTCTTACCTTGCACTGTTTCGTCTCATCTTGTGCTGCTGTTTCGTCTTACCTTGCACTGTTTCGTCTGACTTTGCACTGTTCCATCTGCTCTTGCATGCTGGCAATCTCACTGCGCACTGAGGCAATCTCACCTTGGACTTTGACTTGCACCTCAGCCATGATAATGCCGAGCGTGGACTGCGCCTGGCAAGTGTAGTTTTCGGATTTTCTGATGTTGCGCAGAGTCAGTATATTCTTGGTGAGTCTGTTCTCCGACACCTCCACGGCCACTCCCTGTCGCCAGACAAGAGCAGCTTATGAAATGCATTGTATCGACAAAAACAGGCGGCCAAATAAATACTACAGCAATAAGAAGCCGCGCTACGAGCGCCGACTGCCAAGTTTATAAGCTGGGAGACGCACTCCAATGCAATGGAGTCAAATGAGTTTCGTGTTTACACGTAGTATTATCTGCGGTCTATCTTTTTTTCGGTATTTTCGCAGAATTGAGGACCTTTTTGTATGAAATTTGCACCCAGATCGTTATTTTTTTTTTTCAAGTCGTTGTCGATGATATGCTCAGCGGATAACAAGGGAAAATTGACCATTTTCTTTTTATGACAACACGAAATTTTTAGACGTTATTTATTAACTTAAAAATGTTATATAATCGATATTTGCTCCAACTAATAACTCACCCGTTAATCGCCTAAATGGAACAATGTGTAAGCACAAACACAACGCTAACTGCCGTAGCAACGCCCGCCAGTCAATACAGCCAAACCACGCATTTTAATTGTGCTGAAACTGCTCAGCGCAGCTAGCGGCGACGTCTGAGAATACCTCCAAAAACGTGCAAACAATATGAAAGTACAGTCATCTCCTTATCACTGGCTATCTATATGTACAAAAGAAAAAACTATAAAAACATGGGAGACCTTTAGGATGTACACGTCGCACGAAATTAATACGCGCGAAACAGCAAAGCTGTCAGGATTCAGTATCACTTTAGTACATCGCTTGATATTTATGAAATAAGTACACCTGCAAAAGTACCTGGCTATGTACCTATCTAATAAAACAGAGCGCGAGCTACTGCCAAAACAAAAGCACGACTAGCGTATGTGTTTCAAACAGCGCATGCTAACGAGCAACTGGAACAGCAGGCAGTCATGTGTGCCACATATCTACAGCGACACCCACACAAGTACGAGTACCCGCACCCACTGCCACGCACGTAGGAGTACCCACTGCCACGCAAGCACGCGTTTCCACACACCCACGCAAGCGCCACCAGTCTCCAGAGCCCTGACAGGTGGCGGTAAAGAATGCAAGGGGCGGCAGTGACGGGCTCGAGACGCGGCGCTCGCGCGACCACGGCCGAAGCAAGAGAATGTCGTGATCTGCTCAAGTCCAACAAGGGAGTGCATTACTTTGGAAGTTTGGCCTTTTCGAAGTTTCAATTGAGTTCGAAAGCGAGTAAACAAGGCGGGCTGGCAGAAGCAATCGCGATGCGATCGACCGTATCATTACACTTAACACTTGCTATCGATTCAAGGATCACAGTGGCATCTCTACGTCCTGCTGTCCCATGCTTTCCCAGCAAACGGCATAAAGATCAGTGCAAAGCCACAATTACAGGCGCGGTAAATCTCATTTGACTTACCTTCGCATATACGAACGTTGCACAAATATTACTCGATACAGCAAGAGCAGCGACGGCATGGGTTCAGCCCAAAGATGCGTCTCATAGCCAATTCTAGGAATGATGATCAAATGAAATATCAGTTCTATAAGGGTGATACTATTCCTCCACCAAAAGGGAATCTACGGCGCTCATTCCTTTTGATATTTGTAATGGTGGATCAGCAGGCGAGGGCCGCAGCCTCTTTGTTGACTCACAACGGCGGCGATGAACAATGAAGAACTGTCAGTACAATACTTTCGGGGTCATTTTTGACGGCGGCTTACAGTAGTTTAGCAAGAAATACTTCGATAAATAAAATGACATTGCGGAAATTATAGCTAAGTACCTTTTTCCACTGCACGTAGGGGACGGGTGAGCCCGTGGCGATGCACGTAATGTTGAGGTTATGTCCAGGCATGACTTCGTACACAGGGTCCGGCTTCACACTGAACTGAGGCAGCACGCGGCGAACTGCCGAGAAACAGAACACAAAATAACTTCAGTTTTTCACAGATACACTGTCATAAACGTGGCGTAAACATGAATATTACTAAACTCAAATTTATTGTCCAGCCAGCTAGGTAAGTATGCGTCACTGACGATAGTCACCTAGGGATCTAGGAGATGAGAATGAAAAGACAGGTAGTGTAGGAAAAGTATGTTAATACGTCAAAAAAATGTAGAATTCACGTACCTAGGCGCTATTACGCGCATATTATTTCATCACACCCAACTTCAGCGGAGCACAGTAAGAATTGAAAAAAAAAATCTATATAATAAACACATTTTTTAATCACTCCGTCCCGATCTGAAAGAGTCGACAGGAGAAAATTCACGCCTTAACTGTCATCAAATACAGTAAGTTCCTTGCATATGCTCGAGATTCAACTAAGTACTTCTTCGTGTTTTTTTCTTGAGCTTTGCAGATAAAAACTTCACTTCTTCAGTAAACTGCCTCCCTGAGAAAAATCTATGCACGCTGATGTTTCGTGCGTAGTGAGGTGTGACATCGCCACAGACACTGCAGGCAGAAACACATCATTCGATAAAAGAAAATGAAAACAGCTTTGAAGTTTTTTCACACGAATACAACGTGTTACAGTTTCATACTACCATGCAGCTTGCTATTACAAACTGAAGTTTCGGTTTTACACTTGGAAAATTTTGTCAGTTTCTGATGCATCTCGATGCATCACCGACTTATTTCTAAACCGAGACACAAGAGAGCATCGATATGCAGCATCATCATGACACACTGTAACGAACTTTTCTTTACTTTCCTTCGTTATCTCACACACAGTGGATACACCTAACGAGCTATTCCTTTTGCATTCATTCTAGAACGTTGACGATTTGGTAGCGTGAAGATAGGGAAGTGGTCTGTGCTACGGAGGAATGAATCATCTCTCGCCGGCCCAGGTCAATCTCGGATTCTCATAGTGCTGGCTGATCCTGTTCTTCACTACCGGTTATATTATTAGATGTTTAAGCTTCACTAGACACACCTATGGTGCTTCACTACCAGATTAGGTATATTACTAGATGTTTAAGCCTCACTAGACACAACTATTGTGCTTCACTACCAGATCTCCAAACTTCTACAGTTAAGAAAAAAGGAATACCACGCCAGGGGCATTTACTGCATGCGAAATAAAACAAGATTATTGTTATCATTACAGTAGAACTTGGTGAAGCGAGTCACGATGATGCACCAAGCACACTGATGATGCACTTTTATGTCTAGTTGCTGGGGCAAGTGATGATGCATATTAGTGAATCAAAATACGTCAAAATTTCTCTCAGTGCTGCTATTCAGATGTTTCAGATGTTGTATAGTAGCGTTTTTTTTTTAATTTTTGAAGTTTGCTTTCGACTTCATCTAGTCTTCTCGGTCTTCTTTGATCGACTAAAATATCTTCACTTAGAGATGATGCTCTTCACGCGGAGCAGACTTCAGAATTGAAGAGCGCATTGTCACTATTTTACTGGGCTCAATATACTCTATATATGAATATTTTCTTACATTTCAACGTTCAAGACATGACAAAATATGTTAATTCTGAAGTTTAGGACGACATAGAATCTAACTCACCTAGACTTCCAACGATTATAGAAGCTCTTACTCATAAGGTTAGGTAAGCCAAGGACTGATTCTGCTAACGTTCAAATTATGTTCTCGTAGCAATAGGCTTACATTTGAAGGCTAGCGGAACCAGCCATGGCCTTACCTAACCTTATCAATAAGAACTAGGTCGGTCTGCAAGTTTCACGGTAGAGCGAGGTTTGTTGAGACGGTTGGTAGCAGCAACAAAAATATTTGGACCGTTTATCTCTAGGAAACCGTGGTTTTACCCCTCGTAGATGTTGAGAGGTTCAGTGAAATAATCAATTTTATTTTCCATAGAGCTTCCCCCCCCCCCCCGGGCCCGGGCCTGCTCTGTATATCTACAGGCCGATAGTCTGACATTCCTTTCGTCAGCTTAACGAGAATTTTGTCGTGATAACTGCATTTTGGTAGACTTAATATTTTTTGTCGTTGTAAACGTCGAAATATATGAATATACCAATCTATAGCTAGGATGCAACTGTGGCTGAATTTTTACCACTTTCTAATTTTTTTTTTTTGCTTTATTGTTAGGATGCCAAAAGTAATGACACCAACGCGCATTCGTTGCTGTCATTTTTGATAGCGGAGTACCCTAAGCCTAACAAATAAGAGAAAAAAATAGAAGATACCTCGAGACTTCAACTGTGCCGCCGCACCTAACAGAAACTCTTCCGCATTCACCAATCCTCAGTACAGTACACGGGATAAATAAGTTGAACAAGAGGAAAACGACACATGTAGGCTGTTGCTACGCCTCTAAGCCAAAGACATTCCAGATCCAGTCGTGGCGCACGCAGCAAGGGAGTCTTAATTAAATTATCAGGCGTATAACCGTCTGCCATGCAAATAAGGACGACACTGGAAGAATTCAATTCCTTTTCGATTGGGGCTCGTTGATCAAGACAGAGGGCAAATGTTCCAAAGCTGATCTCAC
>LQNS02278070.1:41709446-41719892 GCA_001587735.2 Parhyale hawaiensis
TGCTTGGTCTGAGGCGTTACGGCCCTGCTTGGTCTGAGGCGCTACGGCCCTGCTTGGTCTGAGGCGCTACGGCCCTGCTTGGTCTGAGGCGCTACGGCCCTGCTTGGTCTGAGGCGCTACGGCCCTGCTTGGTCGGAGGCGCTACGGCCCTGCTTGGTCTGAGGCGCTACGACCCTGCTTGGTCTGAGGCGTTACGGCCCTGCTTGGTCTGAGGCGCTACGTCCTGCTTGGTCTGAGGCGTTACGTCCTGCTTCGTCGCCATGCTCGTTTTTAGGCTGGCGTCGGCAACCTTGTTGCGAACAAAATACACCCGAACATCGCCGTATTTGTCCTACCGTGTCCCCAGGATATTCCGTCGACCCTCGCACCAGTGCAGTGTATACACTGCTGCTGCTTCGGCAAGGTGCAAAATATCCGTGGAACACTGCAGGAACAAGCGCAGCGAAGCGCACACTGCTCGCCACTGCTTGGGTGTATTTAGTTTGGAACGAGGTCGCCGATGCCAGCCTAAAAACGCGCGTGGCGACCGAGTAGTCCCGTAACGCTTTGGATGCGCCGCCTCGTTTCTCGCCTGCGTGCGTACCGAATATCTCCCTAGTGTTTTAGTTGGGACACGTTTCAACTTCTCTGTGCACATCACTCGCTCTGTATAAATAAGGGTACGCTCGAGCAGGATATTTCCACATTCATTTTTTTTCTTTTTTTACACGTCAGAAATAATATATGCGACCATTTATTTCCGTTTCGCTCTGTTGTCAGAGAGGCTTAAGCAGCCCAAGGGAATTATCGACAGATGCACAGCATATTACATAACGGCAAAGTAAAAGTTGACTGAACGTGGCGCTACAAAAGCAACACACTGGAGGCTGCCGTTACATGAGTAAAACTTCTGTCACTGAGAAGTCCGCAGAACAGTTCTACACTGATCGACAAACCCGCAAAAATTCGTACATTCTGTGAGATGACACGTGATGTGCCCACAAAAATCTGATGGTTCATGCACAGAAACTGAAAGAAGCAATGCAATCGACATAAATGATACTAACATGAATATGTAGGAACATATATTTCCATAGAGTTAGCAACAAAATTACTTGTCCATCCCTTCGATATTCCACATTTTCACAACTTTCTATAACAAAGCGTTTCTACAGTCCTTCATATGTTTATCAGTGTGTGAAAATTAAAATGCAATTGAAGTCTAAAAAAATGCGGAAAGAAGAAAGTATTTCTAAAACTTCTGAATATATTGACACAGTAGGAATACGTGAATATAAATAATGTTAAATCAAGCACTCTAAGAGCTTATACCAAAGCCAAGTAAGGCATTGTGAAACAAAATATTCATATTCGTCCTGAAATTAGGATGGCCTGAAGAAATCCAAATTTGATCATACGTAATTTTTTATATTAAGAACAGTCCCTGTAATTTTCTTGAAGATCCGGCCGTGAATTTTTGAGCTACAGTATGTTCTGACGAACACCAAAAGAAACACACAAACGGACGAACCGATCATCGCTAAAGCTTGGTAATAAATTTGTGCCTTTTAACATTCTCGCAATTGCTGCACATTTTATTAAGCTTCGTTCACAACTTTTTGTGTTATGTTACTGACAAACGTAGAGACAAACCGACTGACAGATCACAAAAACCTGATCCGCTGCTTTTCATCATAAATTCCTATTCCTAACTATTTGAGTTTTGCTACCAAGAAAATACATGGAGACAAGCAAACAAACAAAGGGTTGGACGGTTCTTCATCAAACGTTAATCATCAGCTGCTCTTAAGATATCTAACATTCTCTGTAGCTTCCATGAAGATACGACCATAACTTTTAGCGTTATCTCATTGAGCGACAGACATACATAACCTCTTTGGTGGTGGTAATAATAAATAGCATGTTTTTTTTTATTTTCACTTTTTTCGGCCGTCGTCTCCTATCATTTTGATGGATTTGACCAAGTTTCTGCAGGGATATTCTCCAATTCTTCAATGGATACGCGTTCTAATTCCTGGAAGTTCTCTGTGGCCTGACGACTTAACCTCACTTTCGAATGGATTCAAGTCAAGCCATGGCTAAACTGTTATATCTTTTCTAGAAGCCACACAGTTACAGTTTCAGTCGCATGTTGGAAGTAGTATCTTACTAAAAAGTGAAACGTTGGGCAATAGGGCAAGCCTCTGAGCAAATAAATTCACTTTTCATCCAAAATCTTGATAAAATTATCAAATTAAAATTTCAGCTCACCCCTCAGGAGCCAGTTCCATGAGTCGGGGACTATTTTGTCCTGAACAGCTGCGAGGTACTGGCCGGACATCTTCATGTTCTTCCATTTGTTAGTCCGATCGAGGCGACGTCGCTGCGTTAACTGGTCAGCCGTTTCGGTCCCATTCAGCAACTTCGCCTCGACTAAGCAGCGTGCCCACGGGTCGTCGCTCTCTCTGAGGTGTTGGGAGAGAGCGCGTTTTTCCATTTTGAAGCAGTCCTCTACGCTGATGAGGCCACGGCCCCCCTCTCTCCTGTTAATGTAAAGTCTGTCTACACACGATCTTCGGTGCAGTGCTCGATAGATGTTCATGAGCTTTCGGGTTTTGATGTCCATGTCGGTGCAGTCTTTCTTTGGCCAGTTGACAATGCCACCAGAATATCGGACTACGGGGACGGCCCAGGTGGTAATGGCCTTGATAGTGTTGTCCCCATTGAGGTGTGATTTCAGGATGAGCCAGAGTCGGGTGAGGTACTCCTTCCGAATGGAATCTCTCATCGTTCTGTGGAGAATTGTGTATACTCCATGACACCCAGGTACTTGTAACCTGTCTCCTCGATATCCTTGATGGTACCATCTTCGATGATGATTCCCTCGGACGCAGAAACCTCTCCTCTTTCGAAGTTAAGGACTCCACAATTGTTTACACCGAACTGCATTTTGATGTCTAGGGAGTACTGATGGACTATATTAAGGAGCTGCTCTACTTGATACTCTGATTTAACGAAGAGCTTCAGGTCGTCCATGTATAGCAGCAAGAGGTTGAGCTTCATTGTACGACTGTAGTTGTAGCCCTGGCTGGCCTTATTCAGGGTCTCGGAGAAGGGGATCATGATCAGGACAAAAAACAGTGGGGGATAGGGAGTCGCCCTGGAAGATGCCCCGCTTGATACTCACCTCGCCGAGGTGTTTATTGCCGCTTGTGAGCTGCGTTTTCTAGTAACGCATGATCGCCACGATTAGGTTACGAATGTTGCCGGCAATGCCGTAGATATTCATCCATTCCAGGATCCAGGAGCGGGGGACCATGTCGAAGGCCTTCTTATTGTCAACCCAAACCATGCTTAGGTTTTTTTTTTCTTTTTTGCTCCTGGCGTCTTTCGTGAGGAGCTCGTCGACGAGCAAGAGGTCCTTCGTGCCCCTGGTATTCCTGCGGTATCCTTTTTGTTCGTGGAGTAGGAGCTTCTTCGAGTCCATGTGTTGATAGACTCGCTCGTAGATTATGCCTCTTAGCACCTTCCACAAGAGCGGGAGGCACGTTATGGGGCGGTAGTTGCTGACCTTCGTGCCCTTAGCCTTGTCTTTCTGGATTAGGACCGTCTTCCCTGTAGTCATCCAGGTGGGCACGGTTCCGCGTTGCAAGCATTGGTTGAGCTGTGCAGCAATTCTGGAGTGCAGCAAAGTGAAAGTTTTGATCCAGAAGGCCTTGCACCATATTGGTCCGGGTGCTTTCCAGTTCTTGGTTTTGCTCAGTTGCTTTTTGAGCTGTTGACTGGTGATGGTAAGGTCTGGATCAGCTGCGACGTTCTTCACCTTGACGTCGTGGAGCCATTCTGCGGTATTTTTGTGGCGTACCTCTTTTTGCTCCAGATGTCACTCCGGAATCGGATGCTCTCTTCTGCGTAGGATGAGTCAAAGCTCGTCTCTAAGGGTTTGATAAAGGCGTTTTTGGTTGGTGTTGAATAGCTGGTTCTGATGGAATCCAGCTACTCTGGCCTCGAAGCGTCAGACATTGTTCCTTTTAGCAGATAGCCACTGCTTCAGAGTGTTTTCCAAGTTCGTTAGTCCTACTTCGATGCAACGGTACCTCGATTCGAGCAGCGCCCTCTTTTCCTCGTCGCGGTGATTTCCTCTATGCCATTTGGAGATCCAGCTGAGATGTTTCTTGATCTCAGCAATGTTTTTCTCGAGGCGGTGCTTCCAAGGAGGATCCTTTCTCCGTTGGGTTCGTTGCGGTCGGGGTTGTACCTCAAGGATCCTCACTGCGAGGTCTGCTCCAGCTTTGATGAGGGCGTTCGTCTCAGTGATGTTGTTGGTGTGGACTTTACCAATCACGGAGTTGACGCGGAGAACAGCTGCTCGAATCTTCGGTTCCGGCAGATGTCGTAGGCTGGGATGACCTTTTGGCGTTCTTTCTAAACTGGAGTTCCGTAGTAAGTCTCGTAGCTCCAGCAAGTTACTCCGCTGCTTGTCGGATAAATCTCATTCTGTTTCTTCGTCCATCGAGTCGCTCAGGCTCATATCGTGGGCTGAAGAAAGCCGAGGCCCACGTGGTGGCGACTGGTTGGAGTCGTCCGAGTCGATCTCAGATGGGACGTAATTCGACAGTAGGGTATCACTGAGTTGGTGGTTAGGGTGACCTGGCGTTGTTTCTCGCTGGGGTTCCGAAGTGAGTCCCGTGGCTCCAGCGAGTCACTCCGCTGCTGGTTTGACAATTCGGGATCTGTAACTTCATCTTTTGATTCGCTCTGGCTTATATCATGTGCCGGTAAGTGCCGAGGCCCACATGGGAGCGACCGAGTGGGGTCGTCAGAGTCTATATCTCAGACGGGACAGCGCCTTCGTCAGAGGTTCCCTCCGGTGGAATGGAAGGCCGCCTAGCAGGTTCCTTAGGTGGGAACCTTGGGGGTCGGGTTGGAACTTGGCGTGCAGGTGCGTCAGCAAATGGAGAGGCAACTAGAGGCTCCATCCGCGCAGCGATTTGTAGCCGTAGCTGTTAACTGAGGAGGTTTTTGCTGCAAATTTACCGGATTGACCACTAAGAGAAACCTGTGGCAAATTGCCCGCGATGCCTCTTTCGTCCCACAGCTGCTTGAGGCGCTTGAGATAGCCTCGCCCTTCGTTCTTGCTGGCGATGAAGCAATCTCACAGCACAACTCGGTATTCCTTGGACCACTTGTGGCGCGTGCAGCGTTGCGTTGTGACAGTCGAATCCTCCGCCCCCGGCGAGAAAGGGGAGTCCGCTACCTCACACTCCCCTCTCCAGTAACATTCACACTAGCGTCAGAATCCTGCTAACCGATGCCGACGGGTGAGTACCGCGTTCACGAACGGCCCCTGCCTCATCCACAGGAGACCGGACGAGCGAAGGACCCAGTCTCTGTCGGGCCCATTAACGCCGTTAGAAAGGGTATCTCGATAGTGTCGCATTTGCATGGTTGCCTGATAACCCTCAGGCGGCGAGCACCTTAGCGTTTGCGAAGATGGATTGCCTTTCAGGGCTAAGGAGTTCCATGTATCCCAAGCGGTCGAACGCATTCAATGAGTTAATTCTTCCTCCTGCATCAGCCGTTGGCATGCTCATTGGCTACCTTCGACTTTGATGGTCCTCTTCAGCCATCAGGGGTGCTCAACCCTCCAACTGTAAGTTCGTACGCCTGGTTAAGCTGAGATTCACAATGGCCAACCGGGGACCTACAGGAGGTTGACTGGGTTAGCCGCCAGTGTTTCGGCAGGTTGCCGTTGGCCTTTGATGTTCTAAGGCTCATCCAGCTTTATGATACGCATTTCGTCGCAACAGGGTCACCTTAAACACCCCCTCCCCCTGTGTTCGACTCATACGCCCCCATGGATTCACGGGCCGGTGGTCGACAGAGGGTTTGCCAGTTATCCCGCTGGCGGTCGCTGTTATTATTGGTAAACAATGTATTTTGCTGATGGAGATAGCAGCCATTAGAGTGATCTTCCTGTTCACGCCAAATCATTGACACACCAAACTTCGTGTGAACATTACTTTCTGCACTGCTACCAGACACTCAATGTCTCCACACACGTGAGGCAACACGCATGAAGAGCCCATGACTTGTCCTGGTCACCTATGCCACAGTCAAAAGTACCCCTGGTCAACTTGCTTCATGTGGCTTTCCTTTAGCAAATGAGAATTCCCAGTACATGTAGCAGTACATATCTGTTTGGATCATTTTTGCACTGCCTTGCACTCATCGTGGAAAACATTTTAGAAATTAAATATAAACATACTATTAAGCACAAGCTTTGAAGTATAATGTATTAACTGACAAACTCAATTATATATAAGCACAGGATAATAAATCTGGGCAACACTCAAAAAATTACAAGAGATCTGTATCTTATTTTACGTGCACAATGACATAGGAAACCTACTTCTGACCTTCTTTTGCCGAAAGCTTCTACAGTGATATTTTTGAAAAACCATGCCTTATTCAAGAGAAAGAATGCCAGAAATGAATTTCCCACGTTACTGTGCATCTAAAAATTGGCCACAGATCTCTTATATTTTTTTGGGTGTTGCACAGTGTAAGTAACTTTTGGTGAAGATCCGTTCAAGCGTTTGTTGGTTTGTCTGTCTCTTTTTTTCTTGGTAGCATATCTCAGGAAGTTATAAATGGATCTTGATAAAATTTGTTTCAATTG
This sequence comes from Parhyale hawaiensis, assembly GCA_001587735.2. Lineage (NCBI taxonomy): Eukaryota > Metazoa > Arthropoda > Malacostraca > Amphipoda > Hyalidae > Parhyale > Parhyale hawaiensis. The sequence continues at coordinate 41,716,108 of LQNS02278070.1, forward strand.
TTGGCTATGTTACAGATCAAAATTTTGTCTTGATTTGTTGGACCGTTTGGATGTCTCTAGGTTTGTCTTTATGTCAGTAACATAATGATATTTGCAGGAATAACTAGAAATGCTATATCACAAAAATGATCAAATTTTGGTGATAATCGGTTCGTCCGTTTGTGTGTTTGATAATATGTTTGTCAGAATATAACTCGGAAAGTTATGGATGGATATCAATTTGCTTCCCGTTGCTTTTTTCGTTACATTTCCTTGTTTGGCAGAGGTATGTGCTCTCAGAGTGCTCTAGCTATTGCATAAGTTAGCTTAAGCTGCCATAGTATAGGTATTCTATGAAAGGAAGAGTACGGGTGATATAGCATGTCGATAGAAACGAAGAGCTTATGCAAGAAGGTGTTCCTACACAGGATGAACGGACACAGGAACACCAAGTCGGGAAATAAGAGGAAGGACACTGCGAACAAAGAAAAGAGTATGAAAACGAAAGGGAGCAAAGTGAGCACGAATAAAAGAAGGTCCAAAGGCTTGGCTAAGGTAAGCAAGCAATGGGGACCTCTTGGGCTTGAGGCCCCGACTCCTCATAAAATAGCATGGGCAAACCTAACATACGTCCATGCGTTCCAGTGCACTACTGTATATTATACCTCGACAATGCACTCTACGAGTACTATGCCTGGTACCCTGTGTATCAAACATTTTGATAATGTAAGTCACCACAACTCTTTATGTCGATATAGACTTCACGACACAGTTTCACAATGTTCTCAGTTCAAGATTTAGTTTACTTTGACGTCGAAGTAAAAAGTCTCTTCTGTGCTACTCTTACTGAGCTTTTTATAGTAGATTGTACTGCAGATCTCCGTATGACGATGGATTAAGAAATATAACCATAACTATTTCCTGCTTTGCGGAAGCCAATAAACATATGTCTCAAGGATACACTCAGCTCTCTTGTCTCTACCATAGTGATGTTGACATCTCAATGACAAGGCATCACCTTATTGCACCAACTTATGTTGATTGTCATATTCTCGAAGATATGTACGTAGATATTCTAGCACGTTAATCATACACACAATATTTCTGTTTTCAGACATGTTGCTAGAAATTCACATCTTATATTTTCTCCACACAACATATTCTTTTGGAATATAAGTTTTATATTCTTTTTCACTCACTTCTTTAACACATCATCTACTTAGGACTGCGGAAAGTGGAACGGTTACTTTCATCTCTAACTGTATATAAATATATGGCGTTATATCCATATTTGAAAATTTTTGCAGAGCGTTTCTGAAGACTAGGTCAGAATGTGGCACACTAAGCATTCTTCATCGAAAATTTACTCACAGCCAGACAGAGGATGACAACATTCCCAGCATTATATAGAACTACTACCTACTACAAAGCAGCAGAACGCCTCCCACTATAGATATATCACTCATATGGATGATACTAAACTATGTCATCCTGCCACGAAAAGAGCTGAGCTCCAACAAGACCGTGACCACCTCATGGAATGGGGCACAACGTGGCAGGAGTTTTAATGTCGACAAATGTTCAGTAATGCACTTAGGGCCGGAGAACCCTTCAACCCAATTGACAATGAACGGTACAAATCGGCTACTGTCACCCAACAATGTGACTTGGGAATAACTATTACAAACAACTAAAGCACAGTCAGCAAGTTAACTAAGAGTGTAAAAATGGCAAGCAGAGTATTGGGATTCATCACCAAAATTGTGAATACAAGTCCAAGGATAACATCATTCCCTTGTACAAGGCACTGGTGCGACCACACTTAGAATTTGCTGTTCAAATCTGGTTGCCACATCTGTGTAAAGATACCGACAAAATGGAAAAAGTACAACGCAGAGCAAAAAAAAATTTATACCTCAGCTGCGAAACAAGCCGTATGATTATCGCCTAAAAGTACTGGGCCTGATCTCTCTCGAGCAAAGATGACTAAGGGGGCAACTACTAGAAACATTCAAGTATTTGAATGGTTTCAACGACGTACCTACACGGGGCTCTTTGAAAGAGACGTTAATGATCGCTTGCGAAACAACGGTCTAAAACTCATGCATAAAGCTCGAAGAACAACCTTAAATGTCAGCAGTTCTTTCTGTATTTCATAGTGAGCATTTGGAATAGATTGCCTTCCGACGTTGTCGGTGCGGAGACAGTCAACGCGTTTAAAATTCATCTTGACATACATTGGGAGAGACATCCTCCACAGCTAAGAACTCCTCCTCCAGAAGTCGCAAACTCTTAACGGCCCAAGCTTCCGAGGCCACCTTAATCCATCTTCTCCTCTCTGCCACTCCAACTACACAGTTTGTCGTCTCTAAGCTCCGCATATCAGCGGCTATTGATCATGCTTGTGCGCAAGCATGACAGTCTCTTTGGCCGAGCCTCTTCTCCCCTTTTTTCTTCATTCATCGATATCCTACTGGCATAATGGCAATAGCTTTTAGAGGGCCGGGGCATAAATTTCGGTGTCTCTTTGGGAATGGGCCTGTTGGCTCGTCTACTGCCGCCTATCTAATCTAATAGTACTCACCCCGGACGTAGAGGTTGATGAGTTTGCTGAACGCGGTGCCCACGGCGTTCTCCGCCACACACTCGTACTTGCCCCCGTCCTCTGCGGTGCTGGCGCTGATCTGTAGACTGTCTGCTCGAAGACAACGAAAATGCCGTTAGGTGGCTATGGAAAAGAACTGCTATACAGTAAAATTAAATAAGAACAGCATAGACCATGAAACCTTAGGGCAAAAGTGGCAGAAGGTAAATCATAAAAGTTAAACGTAACATACATGTTTAGGTAACATAAGGACGTTTTCATCATTATACGAAAACGTCTCTTCAATATCTTGACAATGAAGTGGGTAAATATTTTTCATTACGAAAAGTACCAGCCTGAGCCTCCTCTAAACAAAATTATTCATTGCTAACGGAATATTTCAGCGAAAGCAGAAAACTCTTGAAGGTAAGCGTTCCTATGTAGGATCACCGCGGATAGGCCACGAGACTAAAGAATCAACAGAAATATGAAAGATGAAGTATAAAAAGTACAGTAGACCATGTGGTGTCACCCATAAGCAACTGTAAATAAGTAGATGCAAACCTTGAAATGATGAGCTTCAGCGTAACCAGGCAATATCGATTTTAGCCAAACGTGATACTATGTAAACTGGGCTTATTTGTAAGGTCCCGTCCACACTACGGCACATGCATGCGTGGGAAATGCCTATGTGCGATTTTTGCAGAGCGCAGCGAAAATCGCACGGCACGTCCGCACCGGCACTGCGTAAGCAAGCAACGTTCGATCAACACAGATGTTGAAAACTTCCTTGCTGTGCCACATATTAAACCAACGAAGTTGCCGTTTTTGACAAGGAGACTTGTTTTTCTTTAAGGGGATCATTTAGGCGAAAATGGTCAAAATTATCAATTTTCTGTTTTTTGCTCAAAAAGTGTCTTCAGATATGGGGGCATTACGTCCCAAATTTTTAGGGGGCTAGCGGCACTAGAACCCCCCAAAATGGGGGGGAAATGGGTCCACAGGGGGTCCAAATTTGCTTTTTTTTTTTTTTTTGCTGCAAAATCATCAGTATACCAAAGGCTATTGCATACCAAATTTCTAGGGGCTAGCGGCACTATAAATGAAACATGCCAAAGGCATTTCCTTTGGAAATACTGCATTTTATAACAAAAAAAAACATAAAATTGCCTCTATTGAAAAATTAACATTTTCAGACTAAAAAAGAATAGAACTGCCTCAG
>LQNS02278070.1:41768152-41805830 GCA_001587735.2 Parhyale hawaiensis
GCAGCGTGGCAACAGCAGCAGCACCGTGGCAACAGCAGCAGCACCGTGGCAACATCAGCACGGCACTAGCAGCAGCGTGGCAACATCAGCACGGCATCAACAGCAGCGTGGCAACATCAGCAGCAGCAGCGTGGCAACATCAGCACGGCATCAGCAGCAGCGTGGCAACATCAGCAGCAGCGGGGCAACATCAGCACGGCATCAGCAGCAGCGTGGCAACATCAGCAGCAGCGTGGCAACATCAGCACGGCATCAGCAGCAGCGTGGCAACATCAGCACGGCATCAGCAGCAGCGTGGCAACATCAGCAGCGGGGCAACATCAGCACGGCATCAGCAGCAGCGTGGCAACATCAGCACGGCACTAGCAGCAGCGTGGCAACATCAGCACGGCATCAGCAGCAGCGTGGCAACATCAGCACGGCACTAGCAGCAGCGTGGCAACATCAAAACGGCACTAGCAGCAGCGTGGCAACATCAGCACGGCATCAGCAGCAGCGTGGCAACACCAGCACGACATCAGCAGCAGCGTGGCAACATCGGCACGGCATCAGCAGCAGCGTGGCAACACCAGCACGGCATCAGCAGCAGCGTGGCAACATCAGCACGGCTCCAGCACCCCCACAAGTCCCACGTTGCCAGAGCACAGGGAGCGAAACGGTCGCTAATTTCACGCGGCGCTACGCCTCTGCCACGGGAATATCTCCCGGACTCACTCGGTCCATTTAATATTATGACGTAAGGAGCTAATGACTGCGCTCAGCTGACACACACACACGCAAGATGGCAATGTGCTCTTTTTTCAGTAATGATATTCACAGGACGTGGCACTACGTTGAACTTGCTATACTGAGATATACATAGATTGAACTAGAAACGAATTTGACAGACCAGTATCCCAGAAAATTTTTCCCACGGTATTGATGGCATTTTTATAAAAATTACAGCCTTTGTGTGCGTAGCTCTCAAACTGAGAAAGCCCCACTTGTGGTGCAATGGACAGAGACACACTCGCTTTGCACTGACTGTTACTGCATTGAAATACCGTTAATAAGAGTCAGCATTTGTAGCTGCGCAGCGAACTGCGCAACTTCAGAGACTTCAAAAAACTGCGCAAATGAACGGGGATATTCCTACGTACATACTCTCTCTGTCCCAAAATATTTAGTTGTTCCTAGAGATATGACTAAAAACAAACCACCTCGTTCTTCCTATAAAAACACGTTTAAAAAAAAAAAAACGTCGAAAAAAAAACATTAATTTTCGTTTTCTTTATATTGTGTTTTAAATACTTCAGCAAGGAATAAAAACATTTTCTGAGTAATCCACTAAGACAGTATATCTCTCTCACATAGTTTTTTATGTATTTAGGACAGTTCCAATTCCCTTTGTGACATACTTTACGGGGACCGTCTCACAAAAAACATTTAAGTTTTCAATGTTACTTTTTTCGATATACGGTCGCTATAGCTACATCAGACAAATATGCAGGCCAAGTTTTAGGCAGTCAGTCCAGCCCTAGAGAAGGGGTGCCCCCTCCTCCCCGAGAAGTAGTTGTACTTTTTACACTTCAAATTTTATTTTTATTATTGGACGAATAATCCTGGAACTTGGTCCACTACAGATGTGTGAGATTGAAAACAAATGCTGATTATATTTCTGTTCTTTTTCCCATAGAAAACTAGTTATTCAAAGAAAATAGAGAAAAATTCCGTTTATGTGAATAACTCGTTTTCTATGAGGAAAATAGGAAAAATATCGAAGCCTAACCTATATTTTATCTGACTTTACATATCTGTTCTCTGTTCCAAGTTTTATGAAGATCTGCACAAAAAAAGAAAGTTTTTTTTTAGATTTGGGGTGACCTAACTTGGAAATTGAGTGCTATCGACCTTGAAGTTTAAGCTCTTATACGATTGGGCCAATCTTGAAATTTGGTACACATGTGTAAAAACTGAATAAAAATGTGGGTCAGACTCCTGTACTTTTCCCCCATTTTTCCCATAGATAACGTGGTATTCATAGGAAACGAATAACCCCCTTTTTCCCCGCTTTCTCTGAATAACTCGTTCTGTGTGGGGAAAAGTACACGAGTCTAACATATATTTTTTCGATTTTGCGTACCTCTACCAAGTTTCCTGAAGATCGACCCAATAATAAAATACTTTTGGGGGGAATGGTATGCTAACCCCACCTACTGCAGAGAGGTTTTTCAGGATACTTTTTTTTTCAAACAACAGAAGGCTAGCTACCAGTCAGACAGACACGCAGGGAAGTTTTAGGCAGCCAGATAAGGCTAAAGCACGATCAAACGGTCAATCTTTTCACGAAGTTTGTGTTTGCCCAATAATTTTGATTGACAATCACACGTACCGAGGCCACGATTTTGATGATTCATACACATCAAACATATTGGCTAATTTTTGTCACAAACTCGCTGCAGTTTGACAGACACAAACTTCAAAAATTATAGTTCACTATGTGAATTTCATTACTATTTGTACATGGTTTCATTACCGTAGTCAGTGAAATTAAACCGCGTGATGATTTTTTCAATGTTTGATTCCAATTTCTGGACAGCGGGAAGCCTGTGGCAACAATTTGATACAAAGTAGCTAGTAAATAAATGTAGCATATTTGTCTAGTTACATCAGTTTCTTGTTTCTTTATCATTATTAAAAACAATGGAGCACGATCGACATTTTGAAGCAAGAAACTGATAAGCACACTCCGAATTGAAATAGAAAGTAAAAAAATTAATCAATAAAAAAATCAAAAATTAATGTTTCTGTCGTCTGAATTTGTGTATTTTAGAGGGGTCAGTGAGTGAATTATTAGCTCTACTTTTTGCCAGTAAAGGCTTAATGAACTTTTACACGTCAGTCAGCTTTTACAACAACTAAAATAGCTAAATATCTACGACAATAAAGTACGGGTGGAAAGTCTATTAATAGTTATGGAATGCTGAATTCGCTTGTCGTGGCCTTGAAGTGATTGCGGCTCCTGTTTGATCCCGTCTGGGCAGGGTACCTAGTGCTTGTGTTTTTACTTCTCGGTTACTGTGTTTGTTATTGATCGTGTAGACGTGGCTTAAATTAAATTCCCTCTATCATTATAGAAGGATTGAGCACGGACTCGAATCCTTCGCTCGTCTGTTTCAGAAGTCTCAGCCTCAAATAACTAGACAAAAGCAGCTGTCTTGCAGAATAGAATTAAAACTTCGATTAAGCACTCAAATATGAGCGGAAAAGCCGCAAAGGCAACAACGTACAAAACTACGGCGGTAAAACGTGAAGACAAGCAAACGGCCACCTCACAAGGTCTCTGGGCAGGCAGGCAGGCGTGCACACACGACAATAAGCTCCACTTTTGTTCAGCATATACGACTTTACTGATCCGTAAGGAAGAGTCTTAACCATAACAGGGAAGTCCCAGCAAAAAGGGCGTCAGAATACGGCGCAAAGCCGCAATCGTCATTTGCTGCATGCAGAGGACTCTCATACACCGCATGAAACAAATGAAAGTTTGGCACAAAGAGCTGTTAACTCTTTATTCGTCACGGGAAGCATTTCATTGCGCTTCGAATGATGCTATTCAATTACAAAAGGTGCCGCACCCACACAACAAATGAAAAGAACATTTCTCGCATGTATGTGCTGTCAAAGCTCTAAATTTCGTGAAGACCATTGCGTTACATTTCGGATAGCGCGGTTCCTGGGATTTATTTGCATTGAGAATAAAAAGGTTATGCGGTAACGCAATCGATCGAGTGATAAATCCGTCACACTCGAGTATCAGTTTCACTAATATCTTTGTACATAGTAGAAAATGCGAGAAATAACGTTAATATTGTCGATTTTACGAATTTTTCTACTTTGCCGATAATTCAGCCCTAGGTATTGCGCCGCATAATGCTCCCCTTGCGCTCATACGACCCGTGAAGCACTGCCCTTTTCAAGGGCGGACCGGCGCGAGGCGTTAAGTTTTTAAAAGGGGAGCACCTTGGGCTGGCGCATTACCATTTTGTTGTGCCTCTATCTTCAAAACGAAAAAAAAAATCTCACAGGGTTGTTGCTCATTAAACCATTGCCCAACATTTTGGGATTTCACACTCGACCTTCGGATTCCCTATGGAAACTAAATGATACTTTGAGACCTTCAATATTGTCTATATGATATGTAAAAGTACATTTTTATGCAGTGTGAACTGATCAATAACAACTAGATTAAAGACCTTTTTTCACCAATCATCCAACTTACTGAATGTTTCATTCTTTTCACGTATGTTACTACCGAAACTACCGTCGACTGTTCATCAATGTTCGTTCGCCGACGTAACATGTATGGTTATCTGCCCCTTAAAAGTTAATACGGCAACTACTATACGCATCGCTTAGTAAGCACTTTGTGTAGGGCAAACATTAGGAGAACCAAGGAGAGAAGTAAACAAAAAAGTGCAGGAGGTCATGACTGAACAAAATCTGGAAATGAATGTACAGTATGTATAGATTTGAACTTACATTTTCTCAAAATGATGTGAGGGAGATGACGAAGAAAGAAGAGAAGAAGATAAAAACAAAGGAAGATAACTAGTAGAATTTTCAGTTCCATGTGTACTATTTCTGTTCAAAATTACAATAGGAGTAAACATGTTTTTGCCTTTTTTATGCTAGATTTGAGCCACTTGAAACTATTTTTGTTGTAGACGCAGTGAACTTATCAGGGGCGCATCAAAATTACTCACGGATACATTAAATTTGAGGCGCAGGGGCGCAGGCTCACTTGCAAAAAAAAAAAAAAAAAAAAAAGAGGCGCGCCCACCCCATGGTCATTATGATCTCTAATATTCGATGCTGCTATAAGTTTCGTAGATCTTCTTGCGGTGACTATCACGAACGAGTATTGAATAGAACAATGCTGACGCAGTAATTATGCCGTCGCGAACGACTCAATTTTAGGAGCAGTAGAGGATAGCTGTAAGCCCACTGTTATGATTTTATCAACCGTGACGATGTATAATTTTGCACTACGACACCGACAGCAAGCCCGTCCAACTAAAATTTTTTGAAGGAACGAGGCGGGATCTAGTACGCACCCGTCGGGCAGGACATCTGAGGCGCTACGGCCCTACTTGGTCGCCATGCTCGTTTTTAGGCTGGCGTCGGCAACCTTGTTGCGAACAACATACACCCGAGCAGTGACCGCATCGCCGTACTTGTCTTACCGTGTCCCAGGATATCCCGTCGACACTCGCGCCAATGCAGTACATTGCTGCTTTGGCAAGGTACGAAAGGTGGAACTCTGCAGGAACAAGAGCGGCGAAGCGTACACTGCTCGCCAGAGCTCGGGTGTATTTCGTTCGGAACGAGGCCGCCGATGCGAGCCTAAAAACGCGAGTGGCGACCGAGTAGTCCCGTAACGTATCTGATTCACCGCGCTTCGTTGCCAGCGTGCGTACCGAATATCTCTCTAGTTTTTTAGTTGCACACGCTTCAACTTCTCTGTGCACATCACTCGCTCTCCATAAATAAGGGTACGTTCGAGCAGGATATTTCCACATTCATTTTTTTTTTCTTTTTTTACACCACATCAGAAATAATATATAGGACCATATATTTCCGTTTCGCTCTATTTTCAGAGAGGCTTAAGCAGCCCAAGGGAAATATCGACAGATACACAGCACATTATATAACGGCAAAGTAAAAGTTGACTGAACTTGGCGCTACAAAAGCAACATACTGGAGGCTGCCGTTACATGAGTAAGATTCTGTCACTGAGAAGTCTGCACAACAGTTCTACACCGATCGACAAACCCGCAAAAATCCGTACATTCTGTGATATGACACACGATGTGCCCACAAAAATCTGATAGTTCATGCACAGAAACTGAAAGAAGCAATGCAATCGACGTAAATGATACTAACCTGAATATGCAGGAACATATACACAGAGTTAGCAACAAAATTACTTGTACACCCCTTCGATATTCCACATTCTCACAGCTTTCTAAAACGCAGCGTTTCTAAAGTCCTTCATATGTCTATAAGTTTGTGAAAATAAAAATGCAATTGAAGTCTGAGAAAAATGCGGAATAAAGAAGAAAGTAATTTTAAAACTTCTGAATATATTGACACAGTAGGAAAACGTCAATATAAATAATATTAACTTGAGCACTCCAGTAGCTTACACCAAAGCCAAGCAAGGCATTGTGAACGAAAAATTCAAATTCGTCTTGAAATTAGGATGTCCTGAAGAAATCCAATTTTGATCATACGTAACTTTTGATATTAAGAACAGTCCCTGTAATGTTCTTTAAGTCCGGCAGTGAATTTTTGAATAATGCTCTGACAATAACCAAAAGAAATCAACAGCTAGTTAGACACACAAACGGACGAACCGATCATCGCTAAAACTTGTAATAAATTTGTGCCTTTAACATTCTCGCATTTGCTGCACATTTTATTAAGCTTCGTTCACAACTCTCCAGTAGCATTCACACTAGCGTCGGAATCCTGGCTAACCAATGCCGACGGGTGAGTACCGCGTTCACGCACGGCCCCTGCCTCATCCACAGGAGACCGGACGAGCGAAGGACCCAGTCTCTGTCGGGCCCATTAACGCCGTTAGAAATGGTAGCTATCTCGTTTCTGTCGCATTTGCATGGTTGCTTGGTAACCCTCAGGCGGCGGGGAATGATGACCCTCCGGCGGCGGGCACCTTAGCGTTTGCAAAGATGGACTGCCTTTCAGGGCTTAGGAGTTCCATCTACCCCAAGCTGTCGAAAGCATTCAATGACTTGACTCTTCAGCCTGCATCAGCCGTTGGTCTTCTCGTTGGCTACCTTCGACTTCCATGGTCCTTTTCAGCCATCAGGGGCGCTCAACCCCTCCAACTGTACGTTCGTACGCCTGATTAAGCAAACAGGTTGACTGGGTTAGCCTCCAGTGTTTCGGCAGGTTGTTGTTGGCCTTTGATGTTCTGAGGCTCATCCGGCTTTATGATACGCATTTTCTCGCAACAGGGTGACCTTAAAAAAACACCCCCCCCCCGTGTCCGACTCATACGCCGATGGATACACGGGCCGGTGGTCGACAGAGGGTTTGCCAGTTATCCCGCTGGCGGTCGGTGCAATTATTATTATTGTTGGTAAACAATGTATTTTGCTAATAGAGATAGCAGCCATTAGAGTGATCATCCTGTTCACGCCAAACTTCATGTGAACATTACTTTCTGGATACCAGGCGCTCAATGTCGCCACACACGTGAGGCAACACGCATGAAGAGCCCATGACTTGTCCTGGTCTCCTATGCCACAGTCAAAAGTACGCCTTGTCAACTTTCTAGTTGTGGCTCTTCTTAAGCAAATGAGAATTCCCAGTGTATGTAGCAGTACATATGTTTGGATCATTTTTGCACTGCCTTGCACTCATTTTTGAAAATCTTTAAGAAATTCAATAAAAACATACTATTAAGCACAAGCTTTGAAGTATATCGTATTACGTGATAAACTCAATTAAATGTAAGGACAGCATAATAAATCTGGGCAACACTCAAAAAAGTACAAGAGATCTGTTGCGTTTTTTATGTACACAATGACATGGGAAATCTATTTCTGACTTTTTGCTGAAAGCTTCCACAGTGATATTAAAAAAAAAACATGTCTAATTCAACAGAAAGAAGGCCAGAAATGAATTTCCCATGTTAAAATGCATGTAGAACTGGCTAAGATCTCTTATACTTTTTTGGGTGTTGCACAGTGTAATTAACATTTGGTGAAGATCCGTTCAAGCGTTTGTTGGTTTGTCTGCCACTTTTTTCTTGGTAGTATAACTCAGGAAGTTATAAATGGATCTTGATAAAATTTCTAGCAATTACTGCTGGCTATGTTACTGATCAAAATTTTGTGTAGATTTGTTGGTCCGTTTGTATGTCGCTAGGTTTGTCTTTATGTTAATAATATAATGAAATTTGCAGGAGTAACTAGAAATGCTATATGGCCCAAATGATCAAATTTTGGTGATAATCGGTTCATCAGTTTGTGTGTTTGACAAAATGTTTGTCAGAATATAACTAAGCAAGTTATAGATGGATATCAATGTGCTTCTCGTTGCTTTTTTCGTTATCATTTCCTTACTTGGCAGATGTATGTGCTCTCAGAGTGCTCTAGTTATTGTATAAGTTAGTTTAAGCTGCCACTGCTACTCAAACTCAACATGGGCATCCGTGGAAAATGTTTTGGATGGATCGAAGCTTTTCTGACAAACCGAACCCAAAGTGTAATTATAAATTATAAAGTGTCTAAACGACAGTCGGTACTCAGTGGAGTCCCACAAGGCACCGTGCTTGGTCCAATACTCTTTCTTATCATGATAAATGATATGGGCCACCAATGCAAGTTTGCCGTTCCCTCATCGTTCGCTGATGACACACGGATATTAGACCTAACCAACATCTGTCACTGGACATCGGTTAACAACATAACCTTCAACGGATCAAAATTTTAACATTTACGATACGGAAAAAACTTCTCCCTTACTGAATCCACGTCCCACACGACAAGAGATGGAAGCGAAACCGAGAGACAAATTGTAAGGGATCTTTTGGTGAGAATACAAGATGATGCCACTTTTGAAGATCATGTGGCTCGAGTTGTTACCGTAGGCAAGAAGTAGAGCGGATGGGTGTTTCGAACTTTCTCTTCACGAGAGGCACACACAATACTCACCTTATGGAAACAACTGATACTGCCAAGGATTGAATACTGTTCACCTCTTTGGATGCCAAGCAAACGGAAAGACTTAGAGCGCCTCGAGGCAATTCAGAGATCGTTCACTACCAAAATCCGAGGTATGAAAGATTTAAACTATCACGAAAGACTGGCTCAACTTCAAATGTACTCAATTCAAAGGAGATTCGAGCGCTTTTACAGTCACATATATATATATATATATATATTTGGAAAATTCTAGAAGAAATTACTGTCAATGTCAATAGGCGAATCCAGGCCGGACACTCAAACCCCATTGATCACTCTTGTGAGGTGCGCATTCCGATCAAAACTGGTGGTGATGCGAGAGCCACAAAGTATTCTTATAGTTTCGTGGTCCGAGAGACGAGATTATTCAAGAAAATGCCTCGTCACATTCGAAATGTCACCGGTACAGAGACTGCGAAATTCAAACACTTATTGGACGCATGCTTACTGAAAGTGCCAGATAAACCTGCTGTAAGCGGCTACGTGAACTGTGGGGATAACTCGCTGTTAGCCACCCCGCTGGTCACGGACTGCAGCATCACCTCTGCACAGGATGGGCGGCGTGTGTAACGTCGCCTGGACCTCGTCCGAAGTATCATCAAAGGCATGGTATAGTTATTCTACGGGTCTTATGGGTCATATAGCATGTCGATAGAAGCGAAGAGCTTATGCAAGGTGTTCCCACAGGATGAACGGGCATAGGAACATCAAGTCGTGAAATAAGAGGAAGGATACTGAGAACAAAGCAAAGGATACTGAGAACAAAGCAAAGGATACGAAAACGAAAGGGAGCAAAGTGAACACGAATAAAAGAAGGTCCAAAGGCTTGGCTAAGGTAAGCAAGCAATGGGGACCCCTTGGGCTTGGGGCCCCGACTCCTCACAAAGAAACAAGGGCAAACCTATCTAACGTCCATGCGTTGTAATGCACTACTGTATATTATGCCTCAACACTGCACTCCACGAGTACAATTCTTGATACTCTGTGTATCTAACATTTTGGTAATGTAAGTCGATATAGACTTAACGACAGTTTTCACAATGTTCTCACTTAAAGTTTTAGTTTTCTTCGACGTCCAAGTAAGAAGTCTCTTCTGTGCACACTTACTGAGCTTCTTTATAGCAGATCGTACTGTACATCTCGGTATGACGATGCATTAAGAAATATAACAACTATTTTCTGCTTTGCGGAAGCCAATAAACATATGTCTCAAGGATACACTGAGCTCTCTTATCTCTACCTTAGTGATGTTGACCTGTCAATGACAGGGCATCACCTTCTTGCACCAACTTACGTTGCTTGTAATATTCTCGAAGATATGTACGTAGAAATATTCTAGCATGTTAATTATACACAATACGTAAAACAATTTAAATCCGTTGTTGTAGTTGTTATTGTTATTATTATATGTATATTTACATGCTTTTAGGGCCTACGATTTTTCTAACTGCATAAATATTTTTGTTTTCATACATGCCGCGTTAATAATCGCCTGCGAAACAACGGTCAAAAACTCACGCATAAAGCTCGAAGAACAACCTTAAATGTCAGCAGTTCTTTCCGTATTTCATAGCGAGCATTTGAAAGAGACTCCCTTCCGACGTTGTCGGAGCGGAAACAACGCGTTTAAAAATCATCTTGACATACATGGGAGATACATCCTCCACAGCTAAGAACTCCTCCTGAAGAAGTAGCAAACTCTTAACGGCCAAAGCTTCCGAGGCCACCTTAATCCATCTTCTTCGTTCTTTCACTCCAACTACGCAGTTTGTCGTCTCTAAGCTCCGCATATCAGCAGCTATTGATCGTGCTTGTTTGCAAGCATGATCATCTCTTTGGCCGAGCTTCTTCTCGCCTTTTTTTCCTCAGTCATCTATATCCTACTAACATAATAACAATAGCTCATAGAGGGCCGGGGTGTAAATTTCGGTGTGTCTTTGGGAGTCGGCCTGTTGGTTCGTCTACTGCCGCCTATCTAATCTAATAGTACTCACCCCGGACGTAGAGGTTGATGAGTTTGCTGAATGCGGTGCCCACGGCGTTCTCCGCCACACACTCGTACTTGCCCCCGTCCTCTGCGGTGCTGGCGCTGATCTGCAGACTGTCTGCTCGAAGACACAACGAAAATGCCGTTAGGTGGCTATGGAAAAGAACTGCATAACAGTAAATTAAATAAGAACAGCATAGACCATGAAACCTTAGGGCAAAAGTGGCAGCTGGCAAATCATGAAAGTTAAACGTAACATACATGTCTAGGTAACATAAGGAAGTTTTCATCATTATACAAAAACGTCTCTTCTATATCTTGACACTGAAGTGGGTAAATATTTTTCACTATAAGAAAAGCACGAGCCTGGGCCTCCTCTAAACAAAATTATTCATTACTAACGGAATATGTCACCGAAAGCAGAAAACTAATGAAGGTAAGCGTTCCTGTGTAGGGTCACCGCGGATAGGCCACGAGACTAAAGAATCAACAGAAAGATAGAGGAGATGCAAACCTTGAAATGATGAGCTTCAACGTAACTAGGCAATATCGATTTTAGCCAAACGTGATACTACGTAAACTGTGCTTATTTGTAAGGTCCCGTCCACACTACGGCACATGCATGCGTGGGAAATGCCTATGAGCAAATTTTTGCAGAGCGCAGCGAAAATTGCACAACAGCGTCCGTACCGGTACTGCGTATGCAAGCAACGTTCGATTAATACAGATGTTGAAAACGTCCTTGCTGTGCCACATCTTAAACCAAGGAAGTTACCATTTTTGACACGGAGACTTGTTTTTCTTTATAGGCTGGATGAAATGACAAACAAATCACTGCGAATGCAGTTTTCTGTCTGACTACGGTCCCTTGCAAAACGTGCTTCCAACTCACTGAGCGGCTAACGTGTTAACAATTCTTTTTGTAGACACACATTTGTGTTGGCGAGGACACAGTAAAATATTGGGACGATTGGCCCAGAGAACACGTCCAAAAGACTGCCGAGTGAATCCGCCTCAGGCCCCATTCGCACACGTACCACACCACACCTCGCAACGCCACACAACACGTGTTGAAGCTCATTCGGACATGTGCAACGCCACACCAGGCAACACGCTAATGCTTGCTGTTCGGATCCAGCTTTATATCTGTATTCCTTTTCTTCAAACGCTCACAAAAGAATCCAATGTCATTTGAATGAACTTATGTTTGCCATATTACTTACAAAAAAGCACAGCTATTTACGTGTGTGGTACAGTTGAATAAAAAATTTAGTCCTCCACATCTTCATTTCATGAAATAAAACCAGACAGGTCCAGTCAGTACTTGTCAGATGCCTGCTTTCAGCACTCAAGATCCGTCGTTAATATTATACTAGTGAGACCCGTGGAAATTCCACGGTCGGTTAGTAAATGTCCTCACTTTTTATAGTGAAACAATCTAAGTTTACGCTATTATAACTCATTTTAGTTCACCTAATGCAGCTGCTCAACCTAACCTACCGATAAATAGCGCCTGTTCCTTAATCCTAACGAACTGCCTAAAACCTCAAGTGCGAGAGTCGAAACATGGCACGTTGCTCCCTATCCTTCCCCTGGCACTGCTGTGTATGCAGCTCCGACTTATCTAATGTTATCTTAAAAAAAACTTCTTAAACTTCGAGCTGCGGCAGCTATTCCACTACAGCCAGGACCACGTGCTCACTTTAGACTCGGTCTCTGAATTACCTCTGAGTTTCAATTCACAACTGTACAATAATCGATGTGTCTTAATAGATTCAACCGTTATCATGCGTACAGAAACAACTCTTCCAAGAACGTGAAGCGCTTCCGTGTTCCAAATTGAAAGTCACGCAAAAACTATGCGTCATTGCAATGCTAAACTAACTCAAAAGTTGGAGGTACATGCTCCCAAAGCTTGGTTGGTATAACGTACAAACTGCCAGAAACGACTCATACCTCAGATCTTCTTTTTAGTGGCATAACAATGTCCAGTCAGATACAGAATTGCGTGGCAATGCAACTTTTACGTAGGCGTGCGCACGCCCCAAGTCACCTTGTACATGCACAACATATTTTGACACTATATTACGGGTGAATCTTGGAGAAATCTTACCAGCAAAATTTTCGCCCCTGTATATCAAGATAGAGATATAAAAAGAGCATAAGCAAATATTACAATCTCGCTTTTAGGAGGTACTTTTCTCATTGCTTCTCTTCTATAGTTACACGCCTTCGCTATCCTTTGTTTCTCATCGTCTGAAGACAACATTATTTAGACTTTCATATTTTTAACGTTTCCATTTTGAACGGTGTATTTGATGATTTCAATTCTACTACGAGACCCGTGGCTGCTTTATACTTGATGTCCGATAGCCTGCCAATATAATACAATACTCAACCCATTAAAAAAAACTGATTCATGTCGCTGTAAGAACTTTTTCCGTTAGTTTACATCATTTCTCTAAACACTAGAGTGTCCACGCTATCAATAATGACAGCGAAGAATTTGTGAGGCCCGTCTTGTGTTGCCTGTAGCATTATCGCAAAGATATTGAGGCAGAGCCTTACATCTATAAAAAGGAGCTCCCTGTCTGTGTAGTACCGCATGTTGACGGGACATGTTCTTCATAATTTCTCAGGTTACCAACTATTTAGGGTAGACGGTTGAGCTCCCTTCTATACATGTAAGGCTCTTATTAACTTCCTAGTGTAAGATGATGCGCAACTGCCGACTTGAATTAGGGAACCGCACAGATAAGCGAGCAAGGCTGATATAACCCAGCTTTCTTTTGGTGATACACAAAAAAACTATGTTTTTTTTGCAAGAAATCAATCTAATCTAATACAAAGAATGACCGTCGTGTGTTTATTATATAAATATATATATATATATTATTTATATGTTTGGTGTCACGCTCTTAACGAAATGGATAGGCGGAAATTAGCCCAGGTTGGAGGCTCTGGTGCTCCTCTCAAGCTCCATTAAAAGTGATAGGCAGAAAATAGGCCGGGTTGCAGAAGATGGCAAACGTATCTTAAGCAGGGACAGATGAAATTCCAACAATGAAGACATGGCAGGCTTAGTCTGATTTGTACGAGTATTAGCTTCTCCATACATCGAATCTACGGCAAAGTATAGGTCGACCTTAAGTCTGAATGCATTTCTTTCATTGCCGAAGTTGAAATCGTAGCACTGAAGATGTTTGAAGCTTCCGTTAGCACTCTCATGTTTCTTGATTCGTAGTTTCTTCCCACAGATGATTTCATTGCATGAGCTATTCATCCCACTTTGATGCAAATGTCAACGAATTTGACGAAACATAAGTTTTCACGGACAGTAGACACATTATTTCTTCTAGCTTACCGTTTTCCTCTGACGAAGCAGTTTTCTCTTCATAGGTCAAAAAATTTGAGCAGCTCAAATGAAACAGACATTTGAGGTAGGAAGAAGGTATCAACGGTATCTTTGATGCGGAGCGATCACATTGTATATAAGCTGCTATTTTGTTTAAGTTTGTTGGAGTATTTTACTCAAGATGTTACTTCTGCCTGTCTATATAGACAGAAGAAAATTAAGAAGTAAATAAGAGAAGAGGAGATTCCGCACCGGCCTAGAGGCATTAGGCAAACCTATAGGTTATTGCGTGAATTCTTCACGCACGGGTCCACTAGTATTGCTAATAAAAACGGAGCTCTGTATCCAAGATACTCGAGGGTGGCATTAACTCGGACTCAGAAAATTTTTCCTCAAGAGATAATTTGCTCTGTTGAAAGAAGAATCCAGAATGTGGAGAAAATAATTTGCTGCCGTGAAATCAACGTGGTCTTTACGCGCCTGCAGAAATCTCAAGAATATTTTACCAGTTGCCTCGATAATTACCAAAATAAGAGTATCAGCTGAAGTTTGAGAGTACACAATACGATGGAAGATATTGTTTAGAGAAGCTGTATTCATTTACATCGAGTGGACTACAATATCCACTATATAATAAAACACAGTTGTTGGTCGCTTGCTCCCTCCCTTGCTCCAATGTTGGTCCGTCTCTCCGTCACGCAGTTAAGAGTTTAATAGGAGAAAATTCATGTACTGAAGAACAAGTTGAGGTACCATACAATTTCATCGCTCGGGTTACCGGTGACAAATATAGCTCAGGATCTCCGGCCTCTGGATCCCGGGTTTTGGATCCCCGCTTCCATTGCTGAATGATGTCGTAGTAGTTGAATCTTCACATTGGGCAAACGCCTTTTTATATTGAATCTACATCGCAGCCAAATTTCGACGCCTGAGGTCAACAATCAGTTGGTATCCACAATACGGTGAGCGCAGGGCATTTCCACTGAATTCTTTCGACTGAACTATATGTTTCTTAGTGCAGCTTAACGGTTAATCAATTCCAAGCTGATATTCACTCCTTATCTTGCAGGGGGGATATTTTGCTATCGCAAAACTCATGCTTGTACAGCTTGCTTTTCACTAATAGAAGATCAGGCCTGCAGAGATGAGACCTGTAATACAGGAAAACCTATACTAGGAACCGGAACAATCAAAAGCTCAATCACAAAATTTTTGCCGTCATTTTTGACGGTTGGGCCCTCTAGTTGTTAAAGAAAAACCGGAATCAGACATACGGTTCGAGTGCCATCATCTGAAACCTGGAATATTTTCTATCAGTTTTTTATGAAGCTTGGCAGGATGACCACAGTTTTCAAGCATTTGAATTCACTGTTGAAACCAAGAAGGCCAGAGCTAATTTTTGCCTATCTATTTCGTTAAGAGCGTGACACGAAACCTATAAATAAATGAAAATATAAATATATAAACACACGACGGTCATTCTCAGTATATGAAAAATGCAGTTTAGAATGATGCAGTTGAGAACAGCTTCGTTTGAACCATATTATGGCTACGATCGGATTTTCCCATATTTGGATCGGTATGCAAAAAAATGAAATTTGGTATCATGGTAGGCATGATACGTGCAAAATGAACTCCATGTCTTTGCTTCGAAACTGACTGAAATATTTTCAAGTGTGAGATGAAAGAAAACAGCTGTGGTTGAACTTCCTTATAGCGAAAATCACAGAGCTTCTCACAAGTTGAATTTTTCCCTATCCTTATTTTGAAGAGCGTAACACACGAAGGAAGGAACGAACGAACAACGCTATTAATATTATAGATATTCAATAGCAACTATATAAATTGCTGATCAGCTTTATTAATGTACAAGAAAATATAACACTGAGCCAGATCTCTGTCTTGTTGCACCGTGTTGAGCCTTGTTGCAGCGTGTGTAGTGTCTTGTCTATACGCAAACGTGTTGAGCGGTGTTGCATCGTGTAGTGTGGGACACGTGCGAACGGCTCCCGTCGGCCCGTCGCACGCGGTAGGAATAGCACAGCGCGAGGCACGGATACAAACGCTCGTGCTTTCGTTGCGTTGCGTGGTGTGGTGCATGAGCGAACGGGCTTTAGAGGCAGGTTCACACGGCAGCTTCTGTTTCCCGTATGCGGTGAAACGTTTTCAAATATTTTGTTTGTGAATATTGTTGACGAGCGCATTTTACATATAGTGCGATTATTTCAATGTTAATTTTTAGATATTAATCTAAAATAAAAAGTTTTACAGTAATTTCATCTAGTCGATAAATCCTGTTTCAATTTCAATCAGCGTCAAAATATTTGGCGCCAAAAAACAAGTGGCCAAAAAACCATGGCGCCAACAAATCGGAGCCAAAAAGTACCTCACCCCATTTTTTCTAAGTGCGAAGAACACAAAACTATATAGCGAGTACCCACCCTGCCTATTCGCGGCCTAGACCGTGCGAAAGTATCCATCAAGTTTGGAACGTTCGAAAACGCACGAAGATGCGACTTCCCGAAAGAAAGTCGCAATGATCTGCGACAACGCAACAGTGAGGACACACTTAATTCTGCCCTAGTGTGAAAGGGGCTTCAGTCTCTAGCTCACTGCGGATGGAATCAACAGACGTCAGTTGATCACACGACGCAGGTTATGCACTATGACAGGACAACCCTGATCAACGTAAGCAGCTGAGGCTGTAAATCGAATTTACCTTAAGCAAACATAGGAGTGCATGCTTAATACTGTGAGCGGTACTTTATAGCATTTGAGGAAAATAAAAATTACAGCAAATGACCACCTTCACTCGTGTACTGAATACGTCAGGATTATCTACGCCAAACTGCAGTGGCATAATATTGATGTTGTATTACATCAAACCAGCATTTTGTCCATCAAGGACAATAAGTAGTAAATTCAACGGCGATATATTATAAATAATTTCGATGCATTCTAAAAACTATTCACGCACGGTTTCCTAGCAGCTAAGGGTACAGCTCAACACAATTACTGTATAAGAAATATAATTTATTTAATATCTAACAACAATAGGAATGCGCATTTCAATTTCTGTATTGATACGAAAAAGAAACTGTACATACCTCTTATCTCATGTTTAATTTACAAAGCATCTGCTTTCAACAGACCATTTCACTTTGAAGGCAAATACGTTAATCAAAATGTTACGCTGTTCTACCTGGTCTTCGGCGTCAAAGCAGCTTCTATGTTAAAAAATATTCACGCTAATCCGAACTACGTTAATAGAGGGTTTCCTATAACTGCTAAATAATATAGTAGCTGCATTAATTTTTCCATTTGGATACACCAACACAGAACTTGTTGCGATTGATATATTGTTTCATTAAATCCACAATTCAATATTAAAGCGAGTGTACAGAGAAAGAAAAAATCTTTCTACGTCCCAGTGATAAATTCAAAATCTTTTTACCAAAGCACGATTGCGCAGGCAAAGATGTAAGATTTCCGATAAGCGAAAAACAAAGGTAACTTGCCGAGTCTACAAAAGAGAAGGTCGGTCGCTCGGTCAGGTTGCGACTGGCACCAATGGAGCGCACAAGAACAGACCATTTGGCTCATATTGTTCCAACACATCTCGTATTATTGGCACATGCCTTACGATATGAGCCACCGTCTTAATAAAGACGCTTTGGCCAGCGATAATGACTACAAGATACGCCGTACCAAATCTTCCAGGCGCTTTCCTCTAACGAAATGAGTGACACAGAGAAAGAGAATTTCCACGCACCTGAGTCAAATAATGAGGCATTCTTCTGAGAACGCAAAACAAAGGGGATAAAAAAAGAAAGCAGACAAATATAGTACACAGAGAGAGTAAGATCAAAGGTTGACAAGGAATGGTTGATGTATTAAGGATATCTAATAGGCTTGCAACGGACCTCCGTGGCGAAAGGTTATTCAGTACTTGAATTGTCAGTACACTTTTACTAGAAATATTGCAATCGAAGATCTATATAGGCATTTATGTGGTGGGAATGAGATTTCAAAATGCACAGTAAACATATTCAAGAATTTGCAGAATTAAAAAGTATATTGATAATTTTCAAATATACGACTGATGCGTCTGCAGGAGAATGAGTACATCTCTTTATTCGGTTTAGTACGAGAAGTTTTACCAAGAGCTTCGTGTACGTTTCGTGTGCATTGAGACACGCGAGTAGAACAGATGAGAATGTGATGGGCGCCAGAGTGTCGTAATAAAAAATTCGACGAACTGAACACACACGACAGGAAAAACACGTAGAAAACCATTCGTCATGTAGCTACGAGACACAGTATGGCATACGCTCATATTGAGAAATGGTACATCTAAGAATATTATTGCGCGCGATCGTACACGAACTCAGGGACCGGCGCCGTCAAGGGGATTGTCTCCCTGTATGTCAGGATAGGTTTACAAGATGGCTGCCGAAGAGCAGGACCACAGCACACCGTTTTGCAAGGTGCCACATACCTTCGCAGTTGCAGAATGGGAAGTTCCCTTATATTATCTTCTGCAAATACAACTATAAAGTAAAACAAAACGTGTCCAATGCAATGCCGCATTGCTCATGAGCGCAAGAGGCAAAAGGCTTTTCAACTCTAGAAAAAACTCGAGCAGTTTTTTAACGGTTGGCCAAGGCTTAGCACGACGTTTTTTATGCAAAGGAATAAGAGAAAAGAATTCCGACGCGGCTCATCCTTGTTTGCAGGCGAAAGGCGTCAGAATTTTTGGTTGTAGTCGTCCATATTTGCCGAGTCTAGCGATGTTATAGACAGCACCCTAGGAAACTGCATTAAATATTAAGCGAGCTGGCTACCTTTAAAAAATAGGAAGCTTCTTGTACAGAGACCGCCGCTCGCGCAGATAGAAGTGGTGAAAATTTCTCTTGAGAGAGAGAGAGAGCACCGGGCCAAACGGTGCAAGTGGAAGCGTGGCGGAGTGAGGGAAGTGTTTCATAACTGCTTGGTGCAGTGCACAGTAACGGAGAGGTGAAGTGAGATATATGCTACATAATTGGGACGGTGCAGTGCACAATAATGGGGAAGTGAACTGGAAAGTGTTATACAGTACGGTATCAAGCCAAATATGAGAGCCAAGCACAGTAAACAGACTACACCGTAGATATGTGCTTCTCGAGTTGGAGAGGAAATGGTACACAGAGAATGGACACAAGCAATGATATACAGACGACATCCAGTCGTGGTGACCACAACCATACAGGATGGAACTTTACATCAGCTACGCACCATTGTAAGTACTGTATATGGGAACTAAATCAGTTTACCGCTCTCTAAACACGACACAGTTTCTCAAGGTAGGAAAAGAGAAAGGATGTGTAGTCTGTGAAGCAAAATACGGCAGTCAAGCACGGAATACTGTACAAAACAACAGCTTTTCGGGAAAGAAAATGGGGAAAAAAGATTGTAAGTAACAGCAGGAAAGCTGAATGGTAGCACATCGGGCGCGATATAATGATGTCTTGAAGATCCAGATTATAAGGCTTAATAAGCAACCTATGAGGGCGAGCGAACCTAGCTAACCTCACAGAACCCTAAGGCCTTTAACCTCTCCGATGCCCCTGAAAGTTACGCGCAAGGGCATCCCTTGAAATGCGCACTCTGATAAAAGCGACCACATACAAACGAAGCAGATAGTTGAGTTCGAAACGTGACTGATTTGGTGCAGCAATTTCTCGCGATTAATTCAGCCATCGCTACGGCGATACTCGCTACCTTTTTTCATATTTTCAGTCGTAGACACTATAGCCAAAGTAAACCTGAACCGCAATTTTCGTACCTACACTAAACAATCATAAAGTTACAAGTGGAAATGATAATATGGGCACGACTTGAACGTAACTAGGTACTTAATGTTAAGGCAGATTTCACACTGCAATCGAATGAATGTGTTCCCTTAGCAGCGTCCGAATGCGTGGCTGCGTCCATTTTAATTAACGGCAGAAGAGTCAATAGTGTTTTGAGTGCAAATTCATGCCAAATTTAAACAAAATATCTGAAACTTTACAAGTGACATTTTCTAAGCCAGCTGAAATGATGGGGAACATTGTCGCTTATCTTTTGGTATCGTAGCTAGGGTTATGTTTTAGGGTCCTGGGCTGTACAGTGGTGGCCAGGCAAAAGAGTGTCGAGTTGTGCAGTGAACTACGGCCAAGTTTCTTACTTACATTACAACTATGTTACTTCACATAGAAGCATAAGTAAAAGGAAACGATCAGCAAAGCATTGCTACTCAATAAATTCTCGTAACGCTCGGGTGTACAATCAAAGAATTCCGTTGACCGATGCCAAGTATGAACCTATACAACATACTATTTCCACCTAAAGTACATCGAAGGCTCACTTGCTGTCACAGACCATCGATAGCTCGCCGGCTGGAGTTTCAACCCAACATCTTTTTCCTTCTTGTAATCGGTATGGTTTATTACCAGGAAGCAAAGAGTGTAAAACGGGACGACTCATGGGAAACTAATATCGAAAAGTGACGTCATATATGAAGTCACATCGACGAAGCTAGGGTTAAGCAGCCTATGAGTAGTTTAGTTAATTTCACCAGAAGAATCATCGAACTTGCGAATTTTATCCCTTAAGCACTTAAATAAATGAAGAGAATAAGTACTAATTGAGCAATAAACAATTACCAATAGAAACTTGCAGTGGGGGCTGGTGGAAACTTTCCCAGCACTGACGGCAAAACCTGGGCCGGGATGGCGCCCAGATTTAACTTCTTTGAAGTGAAGCCTCATTTACACTTCATATCCAGTTCACAGTGCTCTTCACAAAATATAATCGTATCACCGTATCTTTTCGATTTAATTCAATTTCTCGCTCTTGACTGGCCAGCTACTTGAGCTGCACCCATACACAAAACACGGTACAAGGGTTCTTGTCAAGTACAGAAAGTTTGAGCAATAACTGTTCCTATGGTATCGCTGGTGTCAAGATTAGAGTACTGCTCATATCTTTGGTTAGGATTAAGAACCTACGAAGGACTGAGGTCCGACCTTCAAATATTTCGACTTGTCATTGTGACGTCATTTCGCTACATGCGGTCACGGCTAAGTTTTATTTTAGTCCCGTTGAGACCTCCCGTTACAGTCTTTACTTCCTGGTTAATTACTAACAAATGACTCGAGTACATTCATCTGAATGTTTGCTATACGCCGACTTTTACATAATTACAATAATACTAGTTTTTGAAGTCAGATTGTAAAATAAATTTTACGAACACTGCTTTTACACGCTAGTGCAGGTACCAAAGATATACGTATGCATATCGCCAGGGTTAGCTTCATATAGATTCCCTTGGCTTACGCAGGGAGTACGACTTGTGCTGACCAGCTTAAAGTGACTAGTTATGACAGTTAGCTGCCTCAGTGGACAGTCCCTGGCATTATTCGCGGGCCGTCCGGCTTGTGGTAAGCGACCTGTAGTGGCTGGCTGTAGCAACTAACTCCCTGGGCTAGCGTAGGGATCCCTCTTCACGTGACAGACTAAGGCAGACCCTAAAATGATCGAGGGTGCTGCCAGCGCTGTACTGGGTCCGTTAAAGCTTTAACAGAAGGATCGTGGGAAGACCTGTGGGGTAAGTCCACG
This sequence comes from Parhyale hawaiensis, assembly GCA_001587735.2. NCBI lineage: Eukaryota > Metazoa > Arthropoda > Malacostraca > Amphipoda > Hyalidae > Parhyale > Parhyale hawaiensis. The sequence continues at coordinate 41,789,889 of LQNS02278070.1, forward strand.
CCGTATTCAGTACGTTAAGGCTAACACGTTCGTCCTCTTTGTCGTGTGGCAGACTGCGACAGCGATCTTCTCAACGGCTTACCTCTCAGATGTGACTCGCCCTTCAGAAATTATATACCGTAGCTTACTTCTCCATAACAAGGAAAAGTAAGAGGTAACTCGTTTATAGTACATGCGGACACTCAGCTGTGACCTGCGGAGACCTAAGAGCTACCCGAGTCCACCGCATGCTAAGGGGTTATTAAGGTAAGTGCGTGAGTGTATAGGCTGGCGAGCGGGAACCTGGCGCGGCCTGACACACATGAAAAATTAAAGAACAAAATACTACTGCCCTGAAACGCATATATAAAACAGGTAAACACGCAGATAAATTTTATAAGAACAGAGCTCAATATCCGTACGACCAACTGATCGAGAGAACACGTTCATTGGACGGTCGAGTGAGCGGGGTAGAAAAGCCGGCGTCAAAAATTTTCACGGATCAAGAGTCGGAGTCGGGAACTAGCGAGCCCCGTTTAAGCCCGTGAATCGGAATCGGACTTTTTCCATCCGACTCCAAACCTCTGCGTGCCAGGTTGCCGTTAAGAGTGTCACGGAGATGCTTGAAATTATCAACATACACACTCATCCTCCTTCGCCGCCAGCAGTAACACCACCACCACCGCACCACCACCACCGCTCAATTAATGCAGATAAAAGTAGGAAGCAACACGAGCGCCTGATTACGCTGGCCTGTTCCTTCACCTCACACATGCAGATTTAGACAGAAGAAATATAAAACATTAAAGCTTGCGCTGCACAAATACCGTACGTAAAAATTACACACAAAGCCTCTGCCGTGAGCGCCGTGCACACACACACACACACGTACCTACACGCACATCGCCGGTCAAAAATCCATATTAGCGCTGGTGCCCATACGCGCAATAGTTGCCCATTTTTCAATAGTGCACGTTATAAAGCCTGTGTAATCTTCAGTCATACTTCGGTTACTTTTCTTGTAGCCTGCTGTAGTGTAATGGTATCAAGGCTCTACATGCAACAGTACAGCCACGCGAGGTTTTACGGGTTGATTTTTTAAAAGTTTTTTGATAATTACTTTTTACTATTTACGATTTTTGTAAGAAACTGGGGATCAATTTGTGGGTCTAAACGAGGGTTATAAGACAGCATAAAAGAAAAAATTTCAGCTTCTAACCATAGCTGGTAATAGACAAAAAAAAACGAGCATCCCGTCAGGTCCCGTTATGTCAGGCTTTTCGGGACACTTGCTAAAAAAAGGTCCAAAAATGTGTTTTAAAATTTTTAGAAGCTCAAATGTATTGTATGATGGTTAGAGCTGTTCTTCTTGTATATTTCGACTATGTTAATTGTTATATGAAGTTTATGAAGCCAAATGCACCTGAAGATTAAGATTAAATTATGTTATTACTGTCGTTTTTTTCACTAGTTTCTAAAAATTTCTCAACCCCATTCTACACAATTACAGGCCTGATATGCTGATTTGCAGTCAGATGTCATTGACAGTTAATCAATGTCGGAAAACTGCCCACAGGATCGGTCGGTAACGAAGTATTTGCAGCACTTGGGAATCTTCTGCTGACGTTCTGAGAAGCGTTGCAATACAGAGCATTATTTGGGATGATGTAGATTCCAGCTACTGTCCTGAAGCACAATATCTTTCCCACACTTTTCAATGCGTGTTACGTGTCCTTTCTGTCGTAGTTTCTCCATAAAGCATAACTAAAAACAAGTCAATATTCCTGCGCTGTAGTTACTGACAAGTTCAATTCACTAGTAGTATACAATTACTGCGTTTTTCATGTAAGTACCAACTATTACTTATCATCTGGAACAAAAATGAATGTCTTAGTGATTATTAAGACATTTCAGATGCTTTAAATGGAACAAATTTCAAATGAAAACGTTTTACTGAGTGTCCAGTTATACCTTCACAAGGTGTCCCGAAATACCCAACGTTGCGAAAATGGCCGCGATTTTGTTTGAAAGAGGGATAGATAAATTCAGATTATGAGGTTCTAGGGCAAACTCCCTGATTCTTATCATATCAAAATTCATGGTCTTCCGCCTTTTAGATTTTGCTCCCCAGACAATAGCACGGGGACCTTTGAAAAAATAAAAAATACAACTTTTTTATAGAATTTTTTCCTTGCGTCTGCATGACCTAAATTGAATGCTTACTATGCTGAGCAAATAGTGAAAATTTCAAAGTTTGATGTCCTATTTTTAGAGTGGAGAAACTCCATACAGTTTGGTTTTTACAGCCCTCAATATGCATCGTGGGACAACTGTCGCGTAAAACCACGCGTGTCCCGAATAGCCCCGCGTGACTGTAATTTCCATTGGCGTGTTCGTGCTCGGTAAGATCAGATATGGCTGGTTGGGGCTCAGTACCTCTCAGACTGTTATCGAGTAAGGCCACGCTACGTTGCGGGCTTAGGGTTTCCGCAAGGACTCTAGTTTAATCACGATGCCACAGATAACACTACAGTAAATAAGACTGCAGAAAACGAATGAACGTCCACCTAATTTTTTTTTAGCCATTTCTCTCTAAGTGGCTAAAATTATGCCAAAGCTAGGTATATATGCATGGGAGTTACGAATGCCATTTCGTGTACAAACTTTCTACGCAGTTTCCTTTGCGATTCCAAACGCACTCAAGTACGTTCCACGGGTATTCATGGCTGCAGTTGCTAGCTATTTGTACATCTTAACACAACAAAAACCGTGAGACACAAAGAGTATATAAAAGAGAATACAAATATATTTCATGATTTAGTTTTAAACACTTTGGAGTTCACGCATAGCAACTCAATCTCTCTTCTGCTAGTGATCGAGGGAGTCCACAGCGCTTTAGTTCGTGCAATTTATGAAGCTCTTATGGTGCCTAAATATACAATGTTTTCAATTAGTTTAAATAAGTAAAATTTTATAGGTAACGGTCAAAAACGCGTATTTTGGAGGCTGATTATCTTCTGCTTGAAAAATAAAAAATAAAATCGACACTTGAAGGAATCACAGGCCGTAGCACGAGATAGTTTAGTAGAGAAGAAGAGTTTCTAGCTCTCCACATGTAGCAATGACATGATGAACAAGTCGACATGTTAGAGCGCGGAAAAGCCACGGAGTTACATAGAGCATGCACAAACTAGTTTACATATATCATGAATAAGAACGAAGCACAGAGTATTTGCTTGTATTGGCCACAGTTGTCGGCCAACTTGAAAGGTTGATATTCATATTCGGGGAAATTTTCAGCAGCACAGCAAAGGAAAATGGAAAAGTCAGCTCAACCGCACGCCCTAACTGGGAGACCCATAAGCGCTGATTCGCGCTACAGATAGATGCCAACTGGTTCCAGAGGAGCACGGCAGCAGCCGAGCACAAAACACCTAGAGCTATGGCACCGACGCCGGGAGGCTCTTATTCGACGACCTGCAACCCCCNGACCATCCGTATCTCTTGTTAGGGTCAGTGCCGTCGTAGCGGCATCCAGGCGATACAGTAGACACTGACCGAGCACATTAAGCGCAACAAGAGTTCACCCGGCAGGCAGGCGGACGCGAACCAGCGACCTTGAGGGTCAATAGGGCATGCCATAGCACCGTGCTGAGGGAATGGTGGCTGAAAGCTGATAATGCTGTGGCGCAGTGGACTTAGACGTGCTTATTTCAGACTTCTGGCTGTACAGGAAAGAGGCTTGTAATGCTCTGACGCAGTGGACTGGGTCACGCTCACTTACTTCTGACGAAGATAATGCCGTCAGGAGCAATGCAACCTTCACGACACAGCAACGACCACAGGCATGAACATTGAACAATGAAGAGCTGTCAGCACAATTTTGTAGTCGTCATTTTAGGCGATCGGGTGCACAAACGTTAGCATATTCAATAGCGAGCACCCAGCACCGCTGGCCTATTTAGAACTCTCTTAGAGAAGCAGTAGTTTGATGCCGAAGGTAGAGAGATGGTCATATCGACACAGACTGCTGGCGCCCACAACAAGATTTGTTTTTAGTGACGCAAGGCTCAAAAATTATACGCAAACAGCTTATGTCTTTAGGTGAGAGCATCAACTAATCCGGAGTGTTTGTAGAAAAATATTTAAAGGAAACTGAAAGTCCAAGAAAATTTAAACAGAAGTTTTTGTAGAAACATAGCGCGCACGCAGCATAGCATATTGTCCATGAATAGCTTTTATGCCGAGGTCACACTAAGCAGTCACATATCTGTACAACTTAATTCCAGGGTGCACAGCTCGCAAGTCGTTCCAATGAATACGTGAAGTCAGTAGTATAGATACGGTAGCATGAACGATGTGCGAGTCGCACACGTCGGGCGCGAAAATCAAGTAGAGCTCCTGACCGGCGTCACTACAGCTCAACTTTCACTTCGCTACAGCTTGCTTCGAAACTACAGCTTACGAGGACTAGCCTGCGCAGGACGCATTATGAGGAATATCGTGGCAATTCTACACTTAGCTACTTCAAACGGTCTCATTGTTATTTTGAGCGAGTTAGAACTTTTGAGCGCTAAAAGCAGCCGCCCACTTCTCTTCTCTCTCTCTGTATGTAATACTTCGGTGGAAAATAAGTTTGTAAACTGTGGCAGAGCTCGCGTCGACCGCCAGATGTAGACAGGATGCCCGAACTAATGGTCCAAGTTTCGTGTAAGAAAAAAAAAAAAACTCGGCCCAACAAAACTAAGCGAAGTCATCGGCAGCAAAGAGCGGAGGCGAAGGCCTCGACTCAATAGGCTTATCTGAAAGCGGGAGAGGGAAAAAACCGCAGTCGTGATTGATCACAATATTTGGGAAGCGATTGGCACGCAGCATTTCAAATCGAGAAACTTCAATACAAAAGTATGAGGGGCAAACTAGGATCTTTAACGAATACTGACCCGCAGAGCGTTAGTTCGACATGTGTATTTTTAGGTAAACCGAAGAATTATGGAAGTGTTTGCCTAGTTAATATATTTGTGATGGGTACATATTAACACTACTCTGATATTCTATGCATAGAGAATAAGTGTCATAAATAAAATTATTGGTTTATGAAGCGAAAACAGATGCTTGTTTGCCGTAAGAGTTCGGTAAAGGTAAAATAAATGCTGAGCGCAAAATTATTCATTGAGACTGTCAAGCATCTTGACGTCCTTCATCATTTATTTTTCATATTAAAAAAGTTAGGAGTGGCGAAGGATGTTAACAATTTCCGTAGCTTATAAGAGCAGNTAGAGTTCGGTAAAGGTAAAATAAATGCTGAGCGCAAAATTATTCATTGAGACTGTCAAGCATCTTGACGTCCTTCATCATTTATTTTTCATATTAAAAAAGTTAGGAGTGGCGAAGGATGTTAACAATTTCCGTAGCTGATAAGAGCAGCAATTCTGAGCGCTGAAAAAAAAACACAAGCTAATATGTTCATCACAGCAATTCAAGACTTTGCCGTCCACATTAAATATTCATTTTCATATAAACAATAATATTGACAGCAGGACTCGATAAGACTCGATTGACTATTAGAGAATAAAGTGGCACTTCTTGACTTCAGATAACTCGTAGGAATAGGGAAATAGATCAGGGTTCCGTGAACAGGCTGTCCGCATCCCGTGAGGCCGCGAAATGGAATTCCATTATTATTATTATCATAGTTCTCTGTTTTTAAAATTCGCGGTATTATTAGCAATGTTATCATAAATTTACTTACGTTCTTGAACAAAAAACAAATTATTCCTTCTAAGGAGTGCGAGAAAAAGGATGGGAGCCGACAAGTTAGTTGAACTCTGAATTATTAGTGGCCGGGAACTGGCGATCGATTATCTGGTGTGGGTGACAATTATCATTAGGGGCGAAAGTGAATGAACTTCGGCATCCGCTATCAACCATCCACCTGTGCCATGATTATTGACGGCAAAGGTATATGGTGCAAGAAGCAGGGGAACAAACAAATCGTTAAAGAAGAAAAATAGTGATTCTGCGACCAAATTTCATCTGTATTGTCGGGTCACGATGCAACCAAGCATTTCCTGACAAGTACCACACTAACACCACACGGAACCAAACACAACATCCTAGACGCAACATCAATACCACGAGCGTCAAATAACACACATTTGTATCACACGGTACCAAACACGTCCTAGACGCAACACCAGCACCACACGACACCAAACACCACACCACACCATCTCTACAAACAAACGCAATACCAAGCGTCTTACAATCACCGAGCAGCCACCAAACCACAGGAGCAGCAGCAGCAGAAGGAAGAAGAGCAAGGTTGTGCCTCGCAACGACAGCATCAGCAGTCGAGCGGCTTCAATCGTTAGCGGACTCGCATGTAAGGAGTTCCATTTAAGGAATCCTTGCCATTGCAGTATCCATTAGAAGTCTCAATTATCGGCAGCAAAAGTGCAGGAAGCGGACATGGTTCTTGCCTTAGTAACGGCGCTTTTTCCGGGTCGGATTTTAAGAGGTGACAGCAAGAGCACTCGAGAGCGTTCTGAGAGCGTATTAAATGGCACAGACGAGACGGAGATGATTTTTGTTATTTCGCTACACGACAGAGAGAGGCTGAGTGCGACTTGAGGGATGGATTAATGAAGGAATTATGGGTATGAGACGCCATACACGAGACGGAGATGATTTTTCTTATTACGTAGCAGGACAGACAAAGAGGGGCTGAGTGCACTTGAAGGATGAATTAATGAAGTTATTGTGGGTATGAGATACCATGCATAAGACGGTTCTTTTTATTAAGTTGCAAGACTTGAAGGATGGATTATGGAAGGAATTAAGGGTAGGAGATGCGATACATAAGACAAAAATTATTCTTCTTACTACGTTGCATGATGGAGGCCGAGTGTGACTCGAGGGGTAAACTGTTGAAGGACTTCTGAGTACAAAAGAGGTTGAGATGATATTTACAGGTACGCGACTGATCTACGAAATCAAGTAGCAAAAACTGCGGAAAAGACAGAGTATCACCGTCTTCAGAGGGCGAATATTTGCCCAAAATAAAAGAAACTTTTTGTCAGCAAATGAGCTTTGCTCTTTGACGTGGAAGCGTCGCCTAAGCCAGCGAAAGCGAAGACGAGAACAGGATACATTCGTAGCAACCTGCAAGTTAGTTAAATGTTTGGACTGAAGGCCGTAGACTTTTCACACGACAATACGACGCGTCTACAGAGAGTTGCCAGCAAGTGCACGTGCATCCTGATGTCGAGGATCTTTAGGGAACTTGAAGAGTAACAGTATACAGTGATGACGCTTCGCCACAGTGTAGGTAAGGACGCTCGGTAATGCGGTGCACTAGTTCAGAAAATGTACGGCAACAATAGAACAGAATATGGAAATAATCAAAGACTCGATGAAGAATAACACGCCCAAACAGCGTGTGCATGCATGCCATGGCGGATACTCCACAGAAGAACAAGAAATAAACAAGTAAATTTCTAGAATTAAACCGACCACTCGTGTGATTGGAGAAAAAGAGAGAAGGTTCTCGGTAGAATGGAATATTTATTGGATTGAAGCTTTAGAACGGTTAGTAGAGTCTTGAGGCGGCGAATGGTAGCACTGGTGCACGCCGCACACTCCAGATTGCGCACTAACAGCTTTGTTATTGCCCGCAATACTGGCCACTTCATTGCAGGCGCGGGGGACCCAATTGCAGAGAGCTAAACTTCACAGCCGCATGGGATCGCCAGAGCATCTGGTGAGCAAGTGCATAGTAACACATCCATGCACCTGGTGGCCAGCTCCGGTGCACTGCTGTAGGCATGCACCTGTACATACACATGTTGTGACTGCAGCCAACCGATCATGTGCATAGCTTTGTGATACCGCAGTTGTTGCTTCTAATGAAAGGTGGCCACTTAAGGTCCAGTCACTAGAGCAGACGTTGGCGGCCTCCGGCCTTTTCTAGTCTCCTGACGAAGCTGGCCGCAGCTATCCGTAAGTGACTACCTCTGCTTATTACTACCGTAAATAGTCACGTGCAGCAGAGTACGCAGTTGCTGCCTGCTACACTTGTTGTAGAGTAGTTCCGCATACAGAGCAAGGAAAAAGTCATTACTTCTCAAATTTGAATGCCGTACTCATCGTGTTAGAAAAGCGTACAGTTCCCTGAGGTGCCACAAACTTTCATACCAACATGGGGTGCAATTTACTAGCTGAATAAATAGGAAGATAACTTTGGATATTCCAGTTCTGCCAACTCCGCCACGGGAGAACGGAAGCAAAATGAGACATGCATTCACTGCACAGCGATATCTTCTCTATTACGGTAATAATAAAAATAGTGTCACATGGAACAGGGTGCAAATACCCTAGTCTACACGTTTGACACTTGTGAGCTCTTTGGCGAAGCTAAAGTCGTGCAAGAAGGCTAGAACTTCTAAAGCCAAACATCACTAGAGAGCAGAAGCTAAAAAGGATATACAGAGCTAATAAAATATAGTGAAACAACATAGACTAATAAAAAATCTTACAGCTGAGGGTTAACGAAAGTCTATACTTGATGAAAATGAGCCATGTTAAGCTTGCAAGAGGAATAAACGAACCACTGAAAAGTCAAAATTCAATAAATGTTATTAGAGGAAAAATCACAAACCAAAGGGCGGTTGACAAAAGCGACGGCTTTCCAACTGGCCTCCAGAAAGAGGAAATCTACCTGAATTCCCAATACAATGCATCAGTTATTCGCAGCTTCCAAACAATGGTAAAATTGAGCACAATTAGCGATGTACGCGACTTCATTTACAATTGTCCCTCATTTGTTAGCTAGTCAATAATTTTCTCCACATCTCTGCATCATCCACAGACTGCATAAAAAAATCTCTCCTAAACAGTCAAACATCTAAACTTCCCCTAATGGACAGACAGACACTGGGGAAATGCCATAAGTAGGCAGCAGTGACTGGCCTGCAGCAGTAATGGTCACAGATACAGCACAGCATCGGCCAAGGATCCATCCGAAGATCCAGGGCAGGTCCAGCAACTGATGGATTACCAACAGACACCCAATAAATCATTTGCTAACTTTGTTGGATAAAGAGGGAAAGTTGAGGGGAGTAAAATTGGTCTTTTGGAGAAGTGAAAGATAAACGGAACTGACGGTATCTCTGACGAGACCCCCACATGCTACCGCTGCCGTTGTAGACTTGAAACTTTCTCGGCAAGCAAACACCTTTTTCCTGGGCTACCTCCATTCAGGTGCACCATAGTTTGTCTACCAGACGTAAATTCGTAATTTCAAAGGCATTAGCCGTTCGTTAACATTCACCCACCGATGATCCATTTGGAGCGTATTGCTAAAGTTGTATCTCTTCCACAAATATTGAGTCACGAAGTTATTCGGAGCAGATGACAGAACAACGTTGACACTGCAGGGACTACGAAGATCTTAATTTTTGTATTTGCATGCGTTTCGTTAGCCTTATCTGAGCAGCCAGCGCAGCTTACCACATGTGAACAGCGGGCTATTTGTGACCAAGGAATTTAAACAGCGTTTATTAATACCTTTGGTCAGATGTTAGTAGGTGGAGGCCCTTCCGAGTAACACAATGTTCAAATTTTCAAAAGTTTACGATAACACTTGAGAAAAATATAAACATAACTGGATACAAACTACGACAAGTCTGCATGCATAAAAGATACAGAACAGCGGCTACTGTCAACAGATGTATTACTTCTATGCCTACTACACGTTTCTGGCGCACTGCTTTTAGAATACAGCGTCGTTTCTCGACAAGCACATTTAATTAACATTAAATGATTTAATGAGCTTGAAAGGCTGGGCGCTTCGTTGCATATGCATAATAGCTGATGCAATCAAGTGAATGCAATACGTGTAGTCGACGACAAAGCAGACTGGCAGAGTAGTAGTAGTAGTAATGGAAGTTTTTCCCAGCGCTTCAGTGGCACACTGCCTATATCGCGCCGAACTATTCCTGTGTTTAACCACAGGCTCATGCGCCAACTAGGGCGCGTTTTAAATTGTCAAAGATTTTTGTCTCGGCTTTATTGCCGGTAGGTCTCAGAGTGGTCAGTGCACTACTGACAGGAAAAAGGCGCAAGTAGAGCATCCCCAACCCCCGGGCGCGGCTGAACGCTGTCGCTCAGTTACGCCGCACAGGGGAAGGAAACGAAATACAAGAAAGTAGAAGTCTAGCGGGTTATCCAGTCGGTGGAGCTAGCCGTCGGGTGGAGGGGAAACAGAAGGGGAAGTATTGTTTGAGAGCCTACCTAACTTTACAAAACTAACCTCGTCAGCAGGAACTGCGGCCAGATGCTACATCCCCTGCGGAGAAGGCACTCGGACCCAGACTGGCAGAGCAAGCTACCCAAATGGAATATGACAAAATATATACTTTTAAAGCATCACTCTTTCACATCGCCAGAGTACTTGCACAATTACTACAACATTCAGGTTTCTCCTTAACTAGAACATCCAGTCAAGGAAAATTTGTTCAACAGAAAATTTGGTAACAAACAATTGAGGGAAAGTTTTCTACGGATGATTCGATCGGTGCTAGCTAAGTTAACCACTGGAAAGCGATTGCGTTGGGGTTGCGGTAATGTTGCCGCAACAAGCAACGTTACAATACTGCTTAATACTCATGTTTGTGTTACAGGCGGCGCGTAAAACTTCACTACATAAAATATTGCTGAGTTAGTTTAGGTTTGGTTTAGTACGGTAGGTTGAGGACTAGTGACGCTAGGCCAGGTTAGGTAGCGCAAGACACATACACTAGCGGGAAAATAAGAGAACGATTTTCATTATTTCAAAATAAACTTTAACCATGTAGAGTAGGTTAATGAATCTTTTGATGGGGCCTTAAGGAATGTATTTAACATATTTCTACAAAATATCAGGACAAACATAACTATATTTAATACATTAGAGCAATCTAACANGCAAGCAAACACCTAAAAGGACCCGATGGAGGTAAGTCCACGTGGTATCAAACAGATGGTCTGCATTTAAGCATTAAAGTTTCCGTAATCGGCAAGCAATTGTAAGTGGGTGGCTACTAGGTAAACCTCGCAATTGCTAAAGTTGCATCTCTTCCACAAATATTGAGTCACGAAGTTATTCGGAGCAGATGACAGAACAACGTTCATACTGCAGGGACTACGAAGATCTTAATTTTTGCCTTTGCATGCGTTTCGTTACCCTTATCTGAGCAGCCAGCGCAGCTCACCACATGTGAACAGCGGGTTATTTGTGACCAAGGAATTTAAAAAGCATTTACTAACACCGTTGGTCAGATGTCAGTAGGTGGAGGCCCTTACGAGTTACACAATGTTCAAATTTTTAAAATTTTAAGATAACATCTGAGAAAAATATTATAAAAATAACTGGATACGAACTACGACAAGTCTGCATGCATAAAAGATACAGAACAAACAGAACAGCGGCTGCTGTCAACAGATGTATTTGTTCTATGCCTACTACACGTTTCTAGAGCACTGCTTTTAGAATACAGCGTCGTTTCTCGACAAGCACATTTAATTAACATTAAATGATTTAATGAGCTTGAAAGGCTGGGCGCTTCGTTGCGTATGCATAATAGATGATGCAATCAAGTGCATGCAATATGTGTAGTTGACGACAAAGCAGACTGGCAGAGTAAGCTACCCAAATTGAATATGACAAAATATATACTCTTTGTGCATTACTCTTTCACATCGCCACAGTTCTTGCACAATTACTACAACATTGAGGTATCTCCTTAACGGGAACATCCGGTCAAGGAAAACTTGTTCAACAGAAAACTTGGTAACAGACAATTGAGGGAAAATTTGCTACGGATGATTCGATCGGTGCTAGCGAAGTCAACCACTGGGAAGCGATTGCGTTGGGGTTGTGGTAATGTTGCCGCAACAAGCAACGTTACAATACTGCTTAATACTCATATTTGTGTTACGGGCGGCGCGTACAACTTCCGTACATAAAATATTGCTGAGTTAGTTTAGGTTTGGTTTAGTACGGCTAGGTTAAGGATTAGTAACGCTAGGTCAGGTTAGGTAGCGCAAGATACTTAGGTTACATTAGGTAAAGACAGGAACATTCTAGGAGAGCCACAGCTGAGTAACTTTTGCTTTGTGTGCTGGGGCTGCATCCTGTTGAAAGCTCCACTCTTTTTGGCTGAACAAAGAACTGGCCAATCACTTAACATAATCTTCAAGAATGTCATCAATGTACACATAAGCTGTGGTATAATCCGTCTTTCGCAAGATTAAACTCCCTGATCCTATGATAAGACACATCCCACAAAACCATCACTAAGCAGGAGGGTCCCCTCTTTTTTGGCACTGTGAGCATATATCATTTTGACGATTGAAGCCCTCTTCTACAATGAAAATTTCCTCCTCCTTGACAAGGATATTTCTGTGAGCTACTGCGTACCTGATCATGAACTGTTTGGATCTTTCCATTCTCGACTCTTTTTCAAGTCGGAGTTAACAGGTGGCCAGCGGACCTTCGATAAGCTCGCATCTTAGGTCATCTTTGATTAACCTGGACGTTGATCTTGGTAATATTTCAATCTCCTTAGCCATGATTTTCAGTTTCCTCGTCGGATTCCTTCTGATTCTGGCTCCAACTGATTGAGCCTTTTTGGGAGTCCTCACAGGAGGACGACCTAACCGAGGCATGTCATCGATGGTCTTATGTTTCCTAAAGCATTTTATGGTGCGGCACACAAATATTTTGGCGATACCAAGCAGTTCAAGCAGCTTGAAGATTGCACTCTTGTCATGCCCTGCCATGCGAAGACAACAGCAGTAACTCTATACTCTTTGGCCCTTTATTCCGTTGCCATATCTTATTAATTACTAGAGTGCCCGCGCTGTCAATAATGATAGCGAAAAATTTGTGAAGACCCGTCTTGTGTTGCCTGTAACATCATCGCAAAAATATTAAGGCAGAGCCTCACATCTATAAAAGGGAGCTCCCTGCCTGGGTAGTACAGCGTGTTGACGGGACATGTACTTTATGATTTCTCAGGTTATACCTATTTAGGGTAGACGGTTGAGTTCCCTTCTATACATGTAAGGATCTTAAACTTCCTTGTGTAGGATGCTGCGCAACAGCCAACTTGAATTAGGGAACCATACAGATAAGTGTGCAAGGCTGAACAACACCCAGCTTCTTTCGGTGATGCACAAAAAAGCGACGTTTTTTGCCCGAAGTCGATATTGCTTCTAATAAATACGGAGCTCTGTATCCAAGATACTCAAGAGTGGCATATAACTCGGACTCGGAAAATTTCTTCCTCAAAAGCAAACTTGTTCTGTTGAAAGAAGAACCCAAAATAAGTGGAGAAAATAATTTGCTGCCGAGAAATCATCGTGGTCTTTACGGGCCTGCTGACCGCTCAAGAATATCTTACTAGTTGCCTCAATAATTAACAAACTAAGAGTATCAGCTTAAGTTTGGAAGAGAGTACACATCATGATGGAAGAGATTCTTTAGAGAAGCCGTATGCATCTACATCGAGTGGACTTTAACGTAGTCAAAGAAAGACCGGAATCAGTTATACGGTTCGAGTGCCATCACCAGTAACCTGGAATATTTTCTACCCATCAGTTTTCTATTAAGCTTTGCAGGATGCCCACAGTCTTCAAGCAGATGAATACACTCTGAAACCAGGAAGCCCAGAGCTAAGTTTTGCCTATCTATTTCGTTAAGAGCGTGACACGAAACCTATAAATAAATAAATAAATAAAAATATAAATATATATACACACGACGGTAATTTTTAGTATTAGATTACTTGGAATTACATGGACTAGACCGTAAGTATTAATTTCAACTATATATATTTATTTCTGAAGTTTTAATTATTAAAAATTTTACTAAATTTTCTTAAACAGAATTTAGGTCTGAACAAAGCATTTATTCCAACAAGGTATCCCTTTCGGCTTAGAGTGACAAACACTCAAATATTTCATACTAGAGATCCCGCCCTGTCATAAAATGACAGCGAAGAATTTTTGTTGACCTTCTTCATTGATCATACATTCGTTATTACAACCAAGGAGCTTCTATAGACAAGCTCCTTGATTACAACAGCTAACCTAAGCACCCTGAGAAGAGCGTTTACAGCTTCACAGCCGCTCAGTATCGAAACTTTTTTTTTCTCTGAAATGGAAAAAATTCACCGATTATTGTAGCCCGATCAGTAACGCTCAAAGTAATAGCTCAGATTCGGTATTGTGGATACGGCAGGCTTGCCTTTGCAGGTCCAATGGTTTTTGCTTAGCGAAAGCAGTTTCATCGACCATTGAATTAAATTTGGGAGAAAAAAATAGCTAAAGTAACGAAATCATCTGCGAGAAGAAACTACGAATCAAGAAGCATGAGAGTGCCAATGGAAGCTTCAGATATCTTCAGTGCTGCGATTTCAACTTCGGCCATGCAAGAAGTGCATTCAGACATAAGGTCGCCCGATACTTTGCCCTAGATTCGATGTATGGAGAAGCTAATACTCGCACAAATCAGACAAGCCTGCGATGTCATCATTGTTTGAATTTCAACTGTCCCTAATTAAGATACGTTTGCCATCTTCTGCAACCCGGCCTATTTTCTACCTAACTGTTTTCAATAGAACTTGAAAGGACGACCAGAGCCTCCAACCTAGGCTAATTTCCGCCTATCTATTTTGTTAAAGCGTGACAGAAAATGGATAAACCGATAAATGAACAAACAGATAAATACACATCGGTCTTCATTATATTGCGGATGGCTAACGAAAAAATGAAACCGGACACGATCACGAAGTAGGTACTGTGCAGGTATGGTATAAGATAGTCTTAGCTTGCTTAAATCAGTACTAAGCTGTTGTAAGAGAGGAAGAGGAAGGAACACATAGTAGACCAAGATGAACGTGGAACTCATACACGGATGTGTTTCGACACAGGATCGACAAGCACGGGCACAACAAGTCAAGAAAGAAGAAGAAGAAGAACAGACGAAAGTACGATTAGTAGGAATATGGAATTAGAAGGAAGCAAAGTGGGCACGAAAGACGGACGTCTCAACGGCCTAGCTACATGGCTAACATAATGTACAGAGTCCTCTTGGGAGTGCTGCTCCCCATAACATCGGAAGGACGAACTTAAACTAACCCAACCTAACCTAACCCCATGGCCCATCCTATGCTCCCTGAGTGCAGTAGTAGGTACTGTACTTCATTGATCTGGACGTCGGGAATAAAATTCGGACTTTTTTATGCCCACTGGTTCGTAAACGGTCAGACGAAAGGGATCGTTAGTTTGACACCGCATTTGATTAACAGAAGGAACACGGCAATAAACAGAAAGATTTGCCGCAAAGGAGTGCGTTGGCCATGAGCAATTATACGGGCAAAACAACCTAGAACCCGGTTTTACCATGCGCTAATACCAAGATAGTATCCAGCGATGCTACATTAACACATCTCCCCATCCCTCCCCCCAAAAAAGAACTCAATTACAACTTTAATGTTCAGAGAAAGCTATGGAAAGTTTCCAATCAATCGCGCCACAGATTTGATGGGAGAAGGCACTCAATTCCCCAAAATCTCAACTTTGGCAGACTCTGGAAAGCAAATCGAACTACCAAACGCGAGCCACTAAAGCTGCGATCAACACCCCACTCGCCTCGGCGTCTCGCACAGCAGAAGCGGCGGCGGAGGCGGTGTTTGACTCCGCCACCAGACTGCTTTTCACACAGCCAGATTACCTCATTTTCTACATCAGTGAGCGCATTTCTTTGCCTCCCGCCCTTGGGCTCCATCGTCGCAGCGCCAGGAAGAAATATTGAAGGAAACTGCTTACGTTTGCCAATGACTCATTTGCCTTTCCAGGCTGCTTTCTATAAATGAGCTCGAGGATGGGAGGAGGCTGGCTGATGGCGCGCGATGAGTTTAG
>LQNS02278070.1:41805982-41830860 GCA_001587735.2 Parhyale hawaiensis
CTTGGGCTCCATCGTCGCAGCGCCAGGAAGAAATATTGAAGGAAACTGCTTACGTTTGCCAATGACTCATTTGCCTTTCCAGGCTGCTTTCTATAAATGAGCTCGAGGATGGGAGGAGGCTGGCTGATGGCGCGCGATGAGTTTAGGAGTACACGGCAGCAGGACTGGTGAGTCTTGCTCCAAACATGAATATCGTTTAATGAATTTTTCAACTGTGGAATACATGAGCGCGTAAGAGTCTATCAACGCGCTCCATATACTCGCAATACTCCTACGAACAGCTGCAGCGATCGTTGGGAATGTTGATGATAGCAGTAGCCAATGATTCACAAGGTTGAGGGATTCTTAGACAAAAATAGCTCACGACTGAGCTTTATTCTGCATAGAATTTACTTGGCCTTACAAATCGCCGCAGCGAAGCGAAAGTGGCGCTGTACAGGCGGCGATGCGGTGCGCCCCTGGGTAATGTCTGCTTAAAGACAGTCAGACTGAGTCAGTTCCTGCCCGAGTGTCATTGCGTTAGGATGTACTACGCTGCGGGCTGTGTATTTCCGAGAGGACTACGTAATTTCTCTTCTAACAAAACGAACAATTCACACTAAGTAACGTTATTAGAAACAGGAATATTCATGGTAATCATACTTAAGAAAGATACAAAACACACGCCAGTTTTTATGAACACCAAACTTAAAATCCAAAGGAATAAAGAAACACTGATTTGTTTGAATATTATAAGAGAAAACAGAGGAAACGAAAAATTAGGAGCAGCATGCCTCAATAGACCACGAGACCAAACCTCGTCTTCGTCACCGCGACAGCTAAAATGGGCTATTGCTGAGTATCCTTCTTCGGACACAGCAACGGTCGATACAGCAAACACTTGACACACAAGGCAACTTGCTGGCAGGGCTGAAGGTCAAACTGCTGTTAGGACGTGAAGCCTGCAGTTTGCCAGCAGGCAAGCTAGTTGGCTAGTTTCTCTAACTGCTCAAATTTGCACGTAGTCTATTCAGTGTTTGTGCCTCTCAACTTGGAAAAGGCAGAAGATGTAGCAAGTGCACTGTGAAAACATTCTATAAATTTTACGGATGACAACAGAAATTAAACAAAGGTGACGCAGAATTAATGGTTATTATGTTCTAAGAGAACTTTTCAGTTTTTTAAGGTGGATCCGTAATTTTCTTTAGAAGAGGTAATTTTACGGCGCAACTGTAAAGCATCTGAGACTATTACGGGAAAAACGAAATCAAGCTGCGAACTGGTTTCAGGTCCCATATCGTCAATTCAGAGATTTTTTTCTCGCTGTGCCAGGCACATCTACGCCACACACACAAAGAAAAACATGGTGTACAATGAAATCTAAGACATGAGATAAACATTTGACAGAAATAACGCAATATAAACATAGAGAACTGAAAGAAAAAAAAACGTGCTAACACTCAAAAGCAATGTAGAAAGAAAGAGCGAAGACGACAAGCTACAAAAATACAGTAACGAACAGACGTAATCCCCGACGCTGTAGCCGCAAATCATACCCGGTGCTTCCACAGCATCGACTCGGTCGTCTTAAGGCTGCTTAGTGCTTCCTGTGAAGTTCTCTGCCCCTTGATACCCGGGCGTAATGTTTTAACAAGAATGTCACCATAAAAAATGTTAAGTCCAGTAGGAACTTTGAGAGCAAAAACAAGCAAGAGAGAAGGCACACAAGCATAAAAAAGGTACAAAATATAATAAGCACATGGACCAGCCGAGCCAGAAAGAAAAGCAGCTCACAAAAAAATGCCAAGATAAGAAAAAGTAGAAAAACAGAGGCGAACAATGAAGACGAGGCAGGAGTGTAGCGGCGTAAGGCAAGCGGCGCAGCAGCAGCAGCAGTGAGGACCGATACATCAAAGGGCACTCGAGGAGATTATGGAGAGACCCCATAACACGGCGAGTGTGCTTCCAGACGCAACGCAAGCGTCTCAGTAACAGACTGGGGCTTTGAGGTAACGCCTTGANGCAGCAGCAGCAGCAGTGAGGACCGATACATCAAAGGGCACTCGAGGAGATTATGGAGAGACCCCATAACACGGCGAGTGTGCTTCCAGACGCAACGCAAGCGTCTCAGTAACAGACTGGGGCTTTGAGGTAACGCCTTGACGGATGCCGCAGCATGTACCAGCCTTGGTTGACTTTGCTGCAGCATCCAACCTGCCGCTCTGTAGTGACTCTCTGCGACCGGTTTATCGAGTCCTCAATGATTTTGAGGCGGTGGAACAAAGACAGCTGACGAGCATACAATATGCGAATCTGGAGAGCACGGACCATAGTTAACTCGTGTGAACGACGAATTGCTGTTCTTTAGTGGCTCGTCGTCAAAAAATTATTAATTCCCCTGGGGAATTTGAAGCGACAGAATACAGAGAACTGGCTAGTATGCTGTGTGAAAGTGTTGGAAGCATTGGCTGACGTTAAATAAGGTGAACCACGGAGCATGTCATTCGTTACTGACTACATTCGTAAAATTTATCGAGTTCTTCGGTGAACTCTTAATTGACGAAACATGCGGAAGCCGTACGCATTAGTGGCACCACGACATACCTGGCCACTTAGCGCAAGTTTTTGTAATGTTACAGCACTGTACGACAAAAAAAAAAGAGAATGTGTTCAATGCGCCGAATCCTGTGACAGAACTCTGAACAGAGGTATTCACGAGTTTATCGCAATAGAGTAACAAATACATATATGGCGAAGCTACCTATGAGCCTCACTTGTAAGAACCCATTCACGAGTATTTAGAAGGACTGAGTCAAACACTTACAATCAAGCACTGCATTGTGAATGAATATTAATTAGCCTTATTGGAAACTTGACACTCATATTGAAGCTAAAAAAAAAACATCGTTTGTCTTCAACCTGTACTCATGAGCAAAAAAAAAGTTGTAGCGAGCAGCGTCAAGATTAGCTTTCCTGAGACACATTCGGCATTTGAGGAGATTGTAATGAGTTTATAAAAATAGTTTTTACTCACCATAAAATCACGTAGCTACATGGTCAATGTACTAACTCTAAAATATGAACAAAAATTGTCAGCCTTCTAGACAGACTACTGGAGATGCCGGCAAATTCAAAAGAAAGAAGTGAGCTACTGTTGGTAACAGCATCTCCAACTACCATCAGGAGCGAATGGATTAAGCAACAAGAAAGCATTAATCATACCTATACATGAACACCACAATAATAGCTCGGTCAAGTTCAGCTTAAGACTCTTAGACAAGGTATGATACGGTCAGTACAGACAATAACTATCATACCTGCCGAGATGGTGCTTGTTCCATGCGTATAACTGAACTTTTCAAAATAATTGCATTTCCGTGTCTTAGTTAATAATTTAACATTATGATTCAGCTCGAAATAAAATCTACTGTCATGCACTATTACCTATAATTTTTACTACAGTCTGACCATTTTATCAAGGCAGTTCGGTCGTGGTCAAATTCTTCTATAGCGGTGCTAATTCCATGGATATTTCTGAGATTTATCGCTATGCAGGTAGTGGGCGGGGCTAAGATATGGGCCGAACAAAATCTCAGAAATACATAATTGGCAACGCTATGAGAGGAATTTGACCACGACTGAACTGCCTTGATAAAATAGTCAGACTATAGTATAAAGATTTCCTTATTAAAAAAAATACTCACCGGAGCTGAGTACCGAGAAGCGCGGATTGCTGAGGTCGATGGGTATATGATCTTTATACCACGTAACGTTGGGTTTGGGGTCACCGTACGCGTCGCAGACGAGCAGTGCGGTGTGTTCGATCTCAACCGCTTTTGTTTTGGGTTCCGATCGGAAGGAAGGGAAGCCAGGCGGCAGTTCGTTTCCTGAAATGAAAATCATCATCAAGATATTAAAACAAGGCTTGTAAAATACTTAGCTATAAAGCACATATCACCGGTCATAGCTGTTTCTGCTCCTTCGCAGAAAAAGATAGAGCACTTCGAAAAATAGGACGTAAAAGCTAAAACAGTAAAAGACGGTCATAGAGATAGCGAAAGTGACCTTCGTATGCTTCTAGCATTAGCAAGCACGCACTCAAAACCTAATTCTTTAGCGCACAATAAATGTTGACAACGGAAAGATGAGCAAGATTGTTTTAATAATTGCACGAGCTAACGTCATATAAAGAACGAGGTCGACATCTCATTCTTCTTAAAGTTTGAGAGTAAAGACGTACATCTACATTATAGGGCTATAGGTACAAATAGGATGCCAGCTCCCATACTGCAGGTAACTAATTCTAAACAAAGCAAACAACGGAAGTTGACGAAAAAGTAACAGATGTTCTGCTACTGTCATCAGGTAACACCTTGTCAGTCATATGTGAGAAAAAGGACGACACGCCATTTGTAAATGAAAGGCGTAAGATTCCATAGGTAACATAAGCTCGCACAAATATGAAATCGCTGCTTGTCTTCACACAAACCAAAGCAACTACCCAAATTTGAAAGGGAACTTGCCAGGAAGGCGATCAAGTTCTCCGTCTACTTAGAGTGAAACACAAAGTGCAAGTAGTTTACAGGGAATCATTCGTATCCTATTTTCGGTAGACATTGTCACTTTAAATGAAATACGTTAAAGAAGGACTCAGCATCCTTCCTCTCGTAATTCTTGAGCGGATTAGAAATTCTGAAAAATTATCCACGCCCCAACGTTTCAAACAGGAACACTTATTTCCCAATTTGCATACGTCCCGGTTTTTGCGAAAGCGTATTCTAGAAATGTGAGGGATAACTCCGCATGTGGAGAAGCGATGGTTCGCCGATCTGAACGGCACGGGTACAGCAGACACAGCATTGTTATGGTACGCACTGTATTGTTACGGCGAGCACTGTATTATTGCGGTGCGTATAGTATTGTTGCGGCGAGCACTGTATTATTGCGGTGCGTATAGTATTGTTGCGGCGAGCACTGTATTATTGCGGTGCGTATAGTATTGTTGCGGCGAGCACTGTATTATTGCGGTGTGTATAGTATTGTTGCGGCGAGCACTGTATTATTGCGGTGCGTATAGTATTGTTGTGGCGAGCACTGTATTAATGCGGTGCGTATAGTATTGTTGTGGCGAGCACTGTATTATTTTGGAGCGTATAGTATTGTTGTGGCGAGCACTGTATTATTGCGGTGCGTATAGTATTGTTGTAGCGAGCACTGTATTATTGCGGTGCGTATAGTATTGTTGCAGGGCGTCTGGTATTGACATATTATTGCTGGTGGACGCCTAGCTTTGTTGGGGTAAGCTTAATTTAGCAATGACACATCTATTACCACTGCATGTATGGTTGTTAAGGCATGAATAATTTATCTATGACAAACATAATATTACTACGGCATGTTGAGTATTGTAACGAAAAGTATAATATTGCTATAGAAAGGACAGTTTTCATATGGCAAGCAGCGTTATTAACAGAATGCACTGCATTGTTACGGCACGCATAATATTGCTACGACGCACACAGTAGTGCTACGGCAGGCAAAGTACTGTAGTAGATAAATAAAAGGAGCATGGTTTACTAGCGCTGCAGATAATACACCCGCCTCGAGTAGAATCCAAAGTCAGTAACATAGACAGGGCGATGAGCCCAGCAATTCTAAGCCGCATCACGCCAAAAGTTGATTATTAGCTACTGCTCAGCAGTTCTACCGGCAAATCTTCGAGGGCACCAGCGCGCTATACAGTATTACTGGACGGAAAATACGGTGCCAAAGCACGTCAAAGAGATTAAAAAGGAAAAGAGAAGACAAAAGAAAGAGACACTCGTACGTGGAGCCCCCGCCGCGGCCCCAAACGGGAGTACGTACGAGTCCCGTGGAATAGGTTGTCGACAGCTTGTCTCACGGAACAGAACAGGGAAAACATAGAAGACCTAGGTACTTAAATTCACAAACTAAGCGCATCAGCAAGGATTGCAACCAGATGCAACAATGCTGCGGTAAGGCGCTCAGCTAATCCCTGGAATCGTACGACGTCCAGATATTCTGACAGGGACAGATTAAGACTAGATAGTTCTCAGTAAACGGACCAAGAGGCTCATTGCCAGAGACCAGCCAGGACTTATGCCCCAGCCCTCTACGAGCTACTGCCATTGTCAGTAACATTTAGATATCGGAGAAAGAAAAGAAGAGAAAACTCAGTGAAGGAGCTGATCTTGCAAGCACGATTTATTGCTGCAAATCCACGGAGCTCGAAGACGTTAAGTTAGTGCGGGCTTGATAGGTACTGGATGAAGTTGGCCTCTGAAGCTTTAGCCGTTAACAGTTTGTGACTACTGAGAGAGGTGTTCGTGGCTGTGAAAGGCGTCGCTCCCAATATTTGTCTACACGAATTTCAACGCATTGACTGTCTGCACCGACAAATTCGGAGGGGAGTGTATTCCAGATATTCAGCAGGAAAGTACGGGAAGAACTGCTGGCTTAGAGTAGTCCTTCCTTCGAGCTTCATGTTTCAGTTTCTGGCCGCTGTTTCGCATTAACCTCTCTCTCAAAGAGTTCTGTTGTAGGCATGTCGTTGAAGGTATTCTAGTGCCTAAAAATTTCTAATAGTCCCCCCATCAGTTGTCTTTGCTCCAGAGAAATGAGTCTCACTTCTAGTATGCGACACTCGTACGGCTTGTTTCGCAGCTGAGGTTTCAATTTTCAGTACTCTGCGCTGGATACTTCCTACTTTCATCGATATCATTGTGTAGATGTGGCAACCATAGTCTGTCCAAACATCCCCTAGAAGGGAGTACTGGAGTACTAACCGGCAAGCATATCATACCACGAAAAATTGCACCGGCCTACACTTAGTAAATTGCAGCGTAAACGTAGACTATGTGTGCAGCTGCAGCATACAACAGCACGTATCCAACCAAGCCAAGCAAGCAGGCGGGGCTACACTGCAGCACCAGAACTGTACGTACGGCCCATGTAAGGCTGTGGGCATGACTGGCACCATTAATAAAGCAGCAGCGGCAGCAAAAGACGAGTAACGTACGGCGATGGGAAGCAATAAATACCCATGAGAGTGAGGTGGTTCTTCTGAGTGGGCACTATTGGACGCCAGCAGAGGGGTGCGGCGGGGACAGGCGGCCGAAGCAAAAGAAACAGCAATACAGCGATAATGTAAGCAGCCCATATTATTTTCATAGGTAAACAAAAGGGAAATTTAGGAAGCGACTGAGCAAGGGGCAGGGATTTACAAAACTCAAGCGCGTGTTGACAACATTAAATAGACGATAAAATAAGCTACAGAAATCGATAAGGGATGGGTGGGTGTTTGCTGAGGCGAAGCGACGGGGAGGAACAATCAACAAAAAAACAAAAATCCCATCATTTTTTCGACAGGTTCACATAGCCACATGGTAAAGATCATCAACTACGAACGGTTTTGCTCAGCTACACCATTGATTGAAACTATTTGCTAGGCAGCTGAGGCGTGAGACATATAGAACCCTTGCGCTACGCAAGGGTCACATCCACGGGTGAATTCGTGTCGCAATTTGTAACCGCTCACATACAAAGAAGCTTCATTTATTCCAGTCGGATCAAAGTAAATATTGTTTCTTTTTTCGGGTTACATTATTCTAAGCAAGGCTCAGGTTGCAACTCGAACCAGTTTCACATCAACTTGAGGTGTAGTTGAATATGGTAATGTTCGCAAATAATTCTAAGTGAGAACGAGTTACATACAACGAAAACTATAGAACACCAACAGAAAATTACCAGCTGAGTTATATGCACCGAAAACTATGAAACGCAACTAGTAAAATTAGCAACAAAAACTGGCAACGCTTCAAAGCCAAGGACAAAAACTATGGCGCAAGGACCAAGGAACCGTGAACACTCCCGATACCAAAGCCGGACACTTTGATCGTATGGATACCAGAGAACGGCTCTCCCGTGCACTGGGAGAGGATTTCAAAGAAAACGATAGGGAACACTAACGGCCTCATCGCTGCATCCGCCCGGTCTGGTACAACCCAACTATAAAAGACGTGCCATGAAGATTGAATTGTTTGATGATACCAGAACCAAATAAACAGGGGAGACAACCAAAAACGGAGGGGGCTCAGGAGCAAAAACGAGGCAGGAGTGAGAGAGAGAAACAAAGAAAAGTTCTTACAACTTCGTTGTAGCGGCTATGTTCCGTGAAACAACAACTTCAGTTCACTGCGACTGCTAACTAGTACTTTGCACCAGTAACTTCAGTTCGATGTGACTGCTAACTAGTACTTTGCACCAGTAACTTCAGTTCGATGCGACTGCTAACAAGTACTGTGCACCAGCAACTTCAGTTCGATGTGACTGCTAACAAGTACTGTGCACCAGCAACTTCAGTTCGATGTGACTGCTAACAAGTACTGTGCACCAGCAANGATGTGACTGCTACCAAGTACTGTGCACCAGCAACTTCAGTTCGATGTGACTGCTAACAAGTACTGTGCACCAGCAACTTCAGTTCGATGTGAATGCTAACAAGTACTGTGCACCAGCAACTTTAGTTCGATGTGACTGCTAACAAGTACTGTGCACCAGTAATAGATAGATGAAAGCGATGTGATAGATGAAAAACTACAGCGCAGTAGTAACCTCAGTTCCATGTGACTGCTAGCAAGTTTTGTGGAGCAGCAACTTCAGTTTGACTCTGCCACTAACATGTGCACAGTATCACTGATGCAAACAGGTCGCAAAGGCCTGGAGCTGTAGCCTGATCCCTATTCAGGGGAACAAAGATGGATGACAAAATTTAACAAGACACAGAACTGCAGCCATAATCCTACACGATCCAGAGTGTTAGCAGGTATTGACCTTCCAAACAACGCTATTCTTAAGGATAAAAAAGCAGCTCCGCGCTTTAGGAATAAGATACTGATTGAAACACTGCCCCCATATTGTTCATCTACACCATTTTGGAAAGTTAAACCCGACAAGAACTTAGTTTCTGACGTAATAGAACACCATGCATCTGACTGCAGTAGCTTCCCTCCTAGTTTGATAATTAGAGTCGAGCTCTACAGCAACTTACTAACAATTGCATGAACATTGACAAGTGCATGAATATTGACCCTTACGTGCCTACTCTTGGTATTTGTCGACGATCTAAAGAATACCGGTAGTGCTATTAAAACAAAAAGTGATGTTTTATTCCGGCACAAAAAGGCACATTTTGACACCTACGTTCGCCAACAAAATACGAAATAACTAACAGAAGAAGGTGCGGATTTTTTGAACTGTATGTGAGAGAACTTGAGGTCTCCCACACGTCCCTTCGCTTCCAGCAAATAAACTAACGTCAAAAATGTTAGCAGAACTGCTTCTGTGATCAATTCTGACTCACGTTTGTAGACCCAAAAAGTTCTTCTTTCGAAAGAAAAATGAAAGGAATAAAAATCCTCAATTACTTTTATGGAGATTTTGGAATCCGAAAACTCGGAATCGTTTAGACAGGACGCCGTCTCCGAGGAGCATGAAATGAGAGGTTAGTTCGCTAATCCCCAATGGAGAATGATGAGGGATCAGCCGTAGAAAAATAATAAAATATCATGGTTTTCATGTTATGGTAACGCTAATTAAACAGGCAGCTCGCAAACGTGAGCATCATTTGACACATCAAATGCTTGAATTTTACCTTATACATTTCACGAGGCATCTTCACGTCCTCCGTGGACTTACTTAATAGTGCACGTGTTGTCTCTCCATCACTGATTGAAAACGAAAACATTACGAAATTAAAACAACGCGCCACTTCTTTCCTTCGTTTTAGCTTATTATTAACTACAGACAATAAAATCAAGAAAAGTATATAATGGCTTCATGTTTTAAGCAAATTCAATCTTAAGGCACCCTGTTATATCGACATTATTATCTATTATCATACGGCTGTTGGACATGGTATCTGCATTCTGTATGTTAGAGCAAAGGTACGTATAAACCCAAACGGGTAAGACAGACAAGAATGAACAGTAAAGGTGGGGCGGGAATGTGGGTGTGTCCTATGTCAGCGCTGACAAGCAACTCCGCACAGCGCACTGCCTGACACTCTACCTGTAATCATATTCTCAGGTGGAATTGTGTAAACGTGATCTAATCAGTTTACATTTATAAACAGTTACTAGCTGCAAATTACGTAAAAATGAAGCTGAAAGTTAATAAGGTAGCTGTACATCATGCACACGATGCAAAGCTTGACTACTGCATAATTCGATTGGCCAATCGAATTATGCATCAGATACACTCGCCCATAGATACCATTTTTCACTTACACTTCTATTCTCGCCCTCTAGGAGGTACATACAACTGTCACCAAACACTCCTCGAAGTATGGCGCACATGTCGCCACTAGTAAGTAAGAAAATGAACGATCGCAACACTTTAAGCGCTTTTTTCCTACTTTCCTTTAGTTAATGCGACCAGCCATGTTTTTGCAAGACAAGCCGCCATCATTGCTGTAACGACTTGAAAATTACAGTAAACGCATGTCTCGGTTGCTGTGTACCGCTGATTACGCTATAGTAGGCTGTCGGATGTTCATTTTTTTTCAAAACGCACATAATTTTTTGTCTATCTGGCATACATCACAAATAGAAGCACGTATGAAAACAACTCCAAGTACCCAGGCGAGTGCAAAAAAAAAAACTGATCAACAACCAAATATAAGCATCTCGCAGTGTCGATCGCGGCCGTAAAAAAGAAAAGATTTTCCACAGATCTCAATTCTCAACACGCATGCGAGGCTTAATGATCACTAATTTCTGTGTCCAATATGAAATATTTCAAGTCCGTGGCAACACAACAGTCTATTACGCAGTTCAGACAGCGAGCCTAAAGCGAATCTAATTACTGTCATTAGTCACGTTCACTGGCGATAAGAGAGGAATAAATCTACTGTAAAATCCCAACCAGTGAAATAGGAACCTGTTACATACACCAGACCGTATATAAAGAGTTTCTTGCCGGGTTCTAACATTATACATAGTGCAAAAAACGCCACATTACTGGCTTCCTAATACAAAAAAAAGTTCAACAATGAGAGCCAGAAATCGCAACCTCTAAGTCCTGCAATATTATAGGTTAACATCTAGTCAATCCAATCCAGAGCCAATAACTGAAGCCGATAACACGTAGTCACATCATTAAATCAGTGGGTTGTGGCCCTTTTTTCAACTAATTTGAATAAGGCCTACTGAACATCCTATGATATGTCCAGTAATGTATAATGTTTTTTCGAAATCCTCAGCTAGATCCGATAAAGCATGTCGTACATACTTATATAGATCAAACGATGCCTATTGAAAACCCCTACCCATCTTCCGGGTTCCATAAGACCTTTGTAAGTCTCGTAACGGGTTCGATAAGACATACGTCCCCTAATGGGTTCGATAAAGCCCCATTTCAATAAAAACCACCAAAGCGGGATGGTCCCAAGCGAACCCAACACGACTGGTACCAAAAAGAGCTCAGCAAGACCAACTCCTAAGTCGAGAAGAAAAAGTCCCGGGAGAAAACTGCAGGACGAATGGTGGGTAATTAGCGCTTCAAATTACTTGGTAAAAAACCCCACGGAGCTCATTTGGATCAGATTTGAAAGGAGAAAAAGGAACGAATTAAAATTTTGATTGGGAGAAGAGTTAGATTGAGTTGAGAAGAATTATGACGATCTCCATTAGCGCGAGGATGACGATTGAGAGCAAAAAAAAGTTGGGCTGATGGCAGTGAGCAGCGAAAAAACAAAGGAGAAGTAAAGAAAAGTGTGGACGAACTGACGAGCACTGGGCGCTTTATGAATTCTGAAGGGAAACAAACGCTGCAACGCGGCAGTTAGGGCGAGATAGCCAGGGAAAGAAATGAATCAGTGTAGGTTTGGTTCCGAGTGTAACCGATACAAAAAGAATACTCTAGTTAAGCCAAAATTACGTAGTTTTACAGTATATTGGCCTTTGTGACTAAATGGTTAAATGGTTCGTACATTTTATTTTGCCCNACCAGGGAAAGAAATGAATCAGTGTAGGTTTGGTTCCGAGTGTAACCGATACAAAAAGAATACTCTAGTTAAGCCAAAATTACGTAGTTTTACAGTATATTGGCCTTTGTGACTAAATGGTTAAATGGTTCGTAAATTTTATTTTGCACGTAACCGGTATGTGGAGAATACTGGAGTTGTAGACATTAAAATTGTGCAGTAATATGTTCATATTTCAGTTTTAATGCCTAAAAATACTAGTGACTGTTCAATGTGGAAAAGTTTTCTAATAAAATAAGGGTATTGCACTGTTCTGCATGCGTACGTATTACTGAATGTGACGGTGTGGTTAAGGGATTACCTGTTCTAAAACTCCTACCCATATGCTCAAACACTCTAACCCTCAGCGCGCGCGTGGATGATCCAACGTACGCAGACCCACACGATGGGCAACAGTATTGGTATACAATAGAGGAGAGCATATGCGCAGGTAGCTTATCTTTGAACAAAAACATTGTTTAATCCTTAAATTGTTCACTAAAAGAATTCGAAGGTGAACACACATAAAATACTTATTTGTTAGTGATATCAAATCGGTTTTCAATTTCTCCGACTGAGGGCCGAAGAAAGGGAACGAGACAAAAATCTTCTTTTTCTCTGCGGTCAGCACTACAGTTTTGGGAAAGAACTTACTGTCTAAGAATTTCTTAATGAAATCATGAACTAAATACAGCGGATACCCATTTCTCACAAAATAATCCTTTAGAAAATCAAATTCTAAATCAATCAAATTGTCTTCGCTCTGACCTTGATTTTAAAATGCTGTTATATTATTTGATGAAACAATTCACTCAACATGAATGAGATACAGTTGTACGTCCACAACTGAATCTCCAGAAGACAAAGAATCAACTTGCCTCATAAGGTTAAATGACGCTATGCTTCCACGTAAGGAATGATATTCAGTGGCATAGGAAAAAATACAATGGAGGTGATAGGCTATGAATTATACTGGATAAGAAAGTGTGAACAGCGCCCTTAACAGCTGTAGCTAGTTGGTTAATCAAGACTGTACAGTGAGAATTACCCTGAAGCTTTTCAGTGAAACTTGGCAATTGAAATGTGAAAAAATTTTGATGATAAAATTGATACGTTTTAGTATAAAAGCTTAGGTTTTTGTTCCCTGGATAAATAGGGTATTGGAATTCGTGAAGGCTGCTTGTCATCACAGATAATTCAATTTTTAAAGTTCAAGTTTAATTCTCCACTGTCATATGTTTTCCGACCATTAACCCAACAACGCAGACTTTGACTACTCCCAATGTGTGTCAGGGTAGGGAGGGTAATCGTTTGAGCGCAGTCTTCTTGAACTAAAGTTTATTACTCTCTTGAGTGCTTTAATTTTCTACTCATGTCACAACAGAGGTTGGAATATTAACCACTCACTTTGGGTCAGGAAGTACAGCATTTCATGCTCACATTATTACATTCAAATGTGAGAAGAGGATTTTTTTCTCCGACCTTTTTCAATGTCTCTAGTACTATGAGGTCATCGGTAGTAAAATGCTATCGACCGTCTCAGTTCTTTCATTGGCCCCGTCTGCTTCAAAACTCCAACATTGATTGCAACGCATATCACTTGTTTAGCTTCGATATCTCATGACACCGTTGTGTCGGTCGGAACAAGTTGATAGGAGTTTTATGATGATGCAAATATTATATACACACAAGTTGCTTCAAAAAGGGAAGCTCTCTGAACCATGACAGTACCCACAGTAGTGAGACTCAACGTCAAATGTCAACTAATATCTGTAGATTTCTTCTGCTAAAAATTCACAATAATTTCATTAGTAACTATAGAGCACTCTGAGAGCGCATATTTCCGCCAAGCAAGGCACCGGTAACGAAAAATTCAAATTTGTGCAGAGACCAGGATTATCTTTGAATCAACACCAAAATCCAATCATTTATGCCCTCTGATAGCGTTAACACTTTTTCCAATTATGTTGAAGGTCCGCTCATAACTTATTGAGTTGTGCTGCTAACAAACATTACGACAAACATAAGTCAAACATACAAACCAATCAACCGATCTGCATCAAAATTTAATCATTTATGTCTTTTAACATTACTAAAAACTGTAAATTTCATAAAGAGCCATTCAGAACTTTTCGAGTTATTGCGCTAACAGGCACAAAATCAAACACAGCAACAAAAACACGAACGAACAAACAGATCATCACAAAAATTTTGTCATTTAGCTACTCTCCGTAATAAACCTAACAACTGAAGTAAATTTCATAGAAATCCGTCCATAACTTTTTGAGTTATGGCATTGATAAAAATGACACAGACAAACAAACAAACACACGGATGGACGGATCTGCAGACAAACAAACACACGGATGGACGGATCTTCACCAAAAGTTAATCATCTGTTCCCCCTATCATACTTAACAATCCCTGTAAATTTCACCCAACGGAATAACAAACAGACAAACCCAACGAAAACATAACCTCTTTGGCGGAGGTAACTATGCCAATTTCTATTTAATGAGGAGGCAATATTGCAGAGTACACCTAAAATAGGCTTTCAGCAACTTTTTTCTAATATTATAACGTGACACCAAAGAAGACAAAGTCTCAATTTTTCAACCGAAAGAATATAACACTCATTCAAAAAATCATAGGCGATTATTGGTTATTATCTAACGCCTCCCCTATGGGAGTTAGGTAATTGCACTTGAATATTCGATAGGGTAACGACTTGTCCAGAAGAACAATTTTAAAATTAACTACTATAAGACAAATATTGCGTTATATAAGGGCTTGTTTTTTATGATTTCACGTTTGTACTATGCTATAAAGACCGGTATTATGATAAATTCATTTAAAAAAATAGATCATTCCAAATAAATTTCAAACCTATATTTAACGTTCAAGCAAAGAAAATCTTAGTGAAAATGATCAACTATAGCAGCAAGTGATCTGCTTTAGTGCCTTCAATAGCAAGCACTTATGTTTATGAGGCTTTTGATACGTTACGTTTCAATTTGGAAAATTGCCGGATCAGCCTACACAGAATCCTGATAAAGGGCATAAACCAAGCACACTCTGATGCTATAACAAGAGGGCCTATCATTCAATCGTGGCTTGAAGAGTTCTTGATACCCAAACTATTCATAATTGACGCAGTGTCGAGACACCATACATATTATAGGTACCAAATGCAGTTTATAAGATAGCTGCATAGAAGAAAAAGGCACACTAACTGCTACGGCTATAATAACACACATAGAACACTGACATTTTTGTTTCCGCCAAAGAAAGTGTACATTTTGGTTTACTCTGCAACTAAATATATACAGATAATACAACTCTACTGAGCTGCTGTTCTTCCCTACCGCGTAATGTTTTTGCTGTACTCCTGCATTTCAGGGATAAATTATAAGTCAATATTTACACTAGGAGCCTTAGAGAGGGTGTACCATTAATTTAAATTGTCTTTAGCATATTTAGAGAGCAAATAAATCGATTGCATTGGATATAAATATTTAAAAGAGAAAAATGGGTAAAAATTTAAATGTCTTTTTCAAAATCTAGCAACTAAAACTGTGACTTAAATCGGCCTCATTTGAGTAAATCAACCAACCCTGATATAAATCTCAGGTACTGCGCTGCTTTTCCTGGAATTCCTTATCGAGAAGCAGTTCTTGGAACTCAAAGTCAATTTGTTGACTTTGTTGGTGAAGTCAATTTGTTGACCACACACGCTGACTGAGAGCTCTACATACAGTGGTTCGTGTTGCAGATAAAGACCCGCAAGGCTCCACAGGAACGCACGGCTGCAATCGACAACACATTATGGCATTCTTAGACGGCAGGCTCGTGTAACAACAGCGACCTACACACCGTCGCCATTTTTGGTTAGGTAAGTGCTCTATGGCAGGAGAGTATATAGGTATTAAAAACGCCGACGCCGCAATCCCGGGTATAAAAGAATTCAGGCAAGGAAGCGAACACCCGACGTCGAGTGTACAAGCACATCACTCTACCACTCCGCCAATGTACATACAGTACAGCGATCCTGCCCCAACACTGGAATGCAGCAAAGCCGCTAGTAGACCTACCTCTCATCAGACAAAACTCCTAGTAGACAAATTTTGAGACCGTACACGAAAAAACTCTTAAGAGACACAACCTAACATTGGTGGTAGGTAATATTTCTGATGAAAGTATAAAACAGGGTATAATTAACAATGTTTCTACTTTCTATGGCTACAAACAAAAGTGTTTGACTCGTATACTACTATACTTATTATTAAAGTCCTAGTGACAAAAAAATGTAATCTGAGAAACACCGAAACAGTACCATAACGAAGTTCGAACCTACAGTATTCTATCCGATGAATGAAAATAAACTTAAAAATTTACTAAAGTAAGATACTCCGTTTCATTACCTCAGTCAAGGAGGTTTTGTTTTTGTCGTGTTTTTATAAGAAGATTTAAGCCTCCCTAAGTAACTACTAAGCTTTTCTAAGAGAGAAAAAGGAAGGAACATATAGTATGTCGATAGAAAAACGGGGAACCCATGCACTAAGTAGGTCCCACACAGGATCAACGCGCATGGGAACAGCAAGTCAGGAAAGAAGAGGAAGAACAGACAACAGTAAGATCAGAAGGAGTATGAAAGTGGAAGGAAGCAAAGTGGGCACGAAAGACAGACGTCCCGAAGGCCTAACTAATGAATGGCTAAAATAACCTACATAAACCCCCTGGGGGCACTACTACCCATAACATAGGATAGACGAACCTAACTAACCTAACCCTATGACTCATCCTATGCCCCCCGAGGGGGTTTTGTCGTGTTTGTCTGTCAGTTTTCCTGTTTGTCTGTCACCAAGATTACTTAAAAAGTTATAAACGGATCTTTGCAAAATTTACAGGGAATGTTAGGCATGTTAACAGTAACAGATGATTAACTTTTAGCAAAAATCCGTTCATCTGTTTGTTTGACTGCCTATTTTTCTTAGTACCATAACTCAAAAGTTATTGCCGGATTTTCATGAAATTCACACGAGTTGTTAGGTATATTAGGAACAACAAATAACAAAATTTTTGGGATATGTTAGTTCGCTCGTTTGTTTGTTTGTTTGTTTGTTGCAGTGTTTGATTAAATGCCCATAAGCACAATAACTCAAAAAGTTACGAATAGATCGTTACGAAATTTACAAGAATTGTTGGAAATGCTAAAAGACATCAATGATTAAATTTTGGTGATGATCGGTTGGTCCGT
The DNA here is from genome assembly GCA_001587735.2 of Parhyale hawaiensis. Lineage (NCBI taxonomy): Eukaryota > Metazoa > Arthropoda > Malacostraca > Amphipoda > Hyalidae > Parhyale > Parhyale hawaiensis. Next base: position 41,823,262 of record LQNS02278070.1, read on the forward strand.
TTCTAAGTCTGACTTATGTTTGTCATATTGTTTGTTTGCAGCATAACTCCGTAAGTTATATACGGATCTTCAAGAAAATTACAGAAACTGTTAATACTATCAAAAGACACAACTGATTAGATATTGGCGTTACAATTTGGATTTTTCGTTACCGTTGCCTTGCTTGGCGGAGGCATGCACTCTCGGAGTGCTCTAGTTATAAAATGACTTTGGAACGTCAATTAAAATTGTTTTGATGATGGTCTGGCAACATCCCGCCGGTTATTCATATGAATCCACTCTAAGTAACAGGGAGACTCGTTACTAAAATTTGAGCTCTATTCCTCCCCCCAAAAAAGAATAATAATAAATTATACAGAAAAACTTTACGCGTGACACTGGAAAACAACATGGGCTTCGACAGGAAAGTATCCATTCAGAATAAATTCAGCAAGGGTATGATGGTCTGTGATTAAAGATGATAGCGTAAACTATTCTATTATGATCAATAAAACTTCACGCTCGGGCCACCACGGACAGGTAGTGCAGCCCAAATGAAACAGTATGCATTATGTCCGTACATAGAGTTTATTGCGACTAGAAAGAACAATGAGGAAATAAAATATTATTGTTTAAAAAATTGTGAACAAAATGTACAAAAGAAATCGTATAAAAAGCAATTATATTTCTAATCTTAAACTTACTAAGCACTCGATTGCGAGCGCTACATTATTATGGGTACGCTTTTTGTAATGGAAATACGAAATCATTGGGGTTGCAGTATCCCCTTCACTATTACAGAAAACTGCTGTTCTCTTAAAAGACAACACCTCTCAGTAGACAAGCCATGTCCGGAACGCAACCTTGCTGTATGTGTGCGTCTCAAAGCGACACCATCGCTATCTGACGCTCTTAAGTAGTTAACACGAGTGTACTAAACTAAACATTGCACTGCACTGTAATGTATAGAGAACGTGTGCACCACTATTGATAAACATGCCTGTGGATATGCCAACGCAATTTCCTGCATCATGGGCTAAATATATGACACTCACGGTTGGGTCACAAGGTGAAGTGTGTCACAGGACAATGAATATATACGGAAGTTAAGCGCCCTACCTTTATCCTGACAAACATAGCTGCTGTTTTATAATCTCAATTTACTTACAGCATGCTCTTCTAATTATTACCAGATGTTATACATAAATCTCGAAGTCAGTGTGTCATGAGTCGTATTGATTTTACTGATGTTCCATTTACGGTGTCAAGAGGGTTTTTAGGTAAAACGACATGACTTTATTCAAGATTGACTATTTCTAGACAAAAGCATGGGGTAGTCACTCAAAACAAAGAAAAGAACAATATACAAACTTAACTAAATCTATGTAGCGGAAGCTAAATCACAAGGGAAGTGGGACTCTATGCTGACGCTATTTGTAGACATTTGTGACACTTTTTAGAAACCAACTTTCTAATTCCCACATGTTCCATACAAGGAACGAGGGAATTATGGAAGCAGGAAAACATCACACACTCTGCCGAAGTATGTTGGTGGCAAGAGGCAATAGGCGGCGAAAAATAAGACTCAAGTAAGGCTTCCGTAACAAATTGCAAGCCTCGTCATAATTAAGCCAAATTTGAGTCCAGCTGCATGCAGTTGCCACAGTTAATTCTATGGGACCGCGCAAAAGTGGCCGTGTTGCAACATGGCTGACAGTAAAAAGCTCTATAAATATCCTTAATTGGCCTGCAACGAACCGATACTCACCGGAGAACCTCAATTACGGTGCCTATAAACACCAACCGTCTCTCTGCAGTCAAGCTAAACTTGATAATAGGTTTTACTAGCCCCCCCCCCCCAAAAAAAAAAAATGTGCCAGCTTCCTGACAACACGAATATACAGGAGTGAGTCAAGGCATTCGTCAGCCGGCCTGCAGACAACTGTCAGTACGTGAACACAAGCACAAACGTTGAACGTGCTACTGCTTGCCACAAAAATGTTTGTTCTCTAAATCCTGGTTTCCGCTCTAGACTTATGTCCACCGTGAGCTGAACAAAACGTCAGAACGGATTGAAGCTCCACTGTAAAGGGCAGAAAAGTGTACAACTTTCTGAGATCAAATTCACGGCAAATATGACGAGATCTCCAAAACTTTACTCCTGACACGTGTTATGCCAGATGACGAGGCGGTGAACACTGGTAGGTAGCAATCTGATTCGACAGGCAGGTGTGCTTGCAAGCACGTAACAAAACGCTCGAATTTTGCGCTACGTACGGGGCAAAGGCGCCTGACATCGACCCCGTAAGATACAAAGGGTGTCATCTATTGGCATACGATAATCTCATTAGCTTTAATGTGTCCTGAAATTCAGTTATGTGAGTTGGCGTCGAAATTATGTATTGGGTAACCAGTATCAACTCCACACCGATTACCATTGAGACGATATCAAATTCAGTCCTATTCCGCAAGATTCAGTTTGAAATTTAGGACTGAAGTAAAGGACAAGTAAAAGCTAATGAGATTAGCTGATCTCGCAGGAACTGACCCCTAACTCGAGAGATAAAACGAACCTTCAATAAAAACTTTCTTCTACATTGAGAAAGGCCCGGACGAAAGACCCTGCATTGCAGTACACTAACTGCTGGAAGGATGTTTCACATGTTTCCACTGCTTCAAACATCAGTTAAACTACGTGCGTTTGTCCTTTGAATTGATGTCCATAATGTTTTGCATGGACTGGACCTTGAATTTTACTCGGAGCTCATTGTATCAACAGCCGCCTTTATTAAATTCTTGGTTGAATTTCCTCGTATCAAATCCTCGCAGGGGCGGAAGAACATATACAATGGTGATTAGGTATTATAAGAAGATTTAAGCCTCCCGAAATAAGTAGTAAGCTCTTCTAAGAGAGGAAAAGGAAGGGACATATAGTACGTCGATAGGAAAACGGGGAACCCATGCACGAAGGTGTTCCCACACAGGATCAACGCGCATGGGAACACCAAGTCGGGAAAGAAGAGGAAGAACAGACAACAGTAAGGTCAGTAGGAGTATGAAAGTGGAAGGAAGCAAAGTGGGCACGAAAGACAGACGTCCCGAAGGCCTAACTAATGGCTGAGGTAATCTACACAAACTCCCTGGGGGCGCTACTCCCTATAACATAGGATGGGCGAACATAACTAACTTAACCCTATGGTCTATGGCCCATCCTATGCCCCCGGAAGGGTATACAATGGTGAACAAAATTAGAGAACTAAAGTCTAAAAATAAAAATATTAAGTTTATTATCTCCTCGATCCCTGTAAATTTTTCAGTTCACGTTCTTGAAACTAATCTTTGTATGTATGCTACTCTATAACTTTCATTGTTAGCAACAGAGAAAAAAAAGTCACAGTGAAATGATGCACAAAAAATAATGAACGAACTCAAAAACTTTGCATACTTATTAGCAATAAGTATTGATGTTAACGTAAGGCAATACAAGTATGTACGTCATAGCAGGCAAAGAAATTTTGGCATCTACGACCACCGGATTTAACTCATCTACCGCATCGCTCCCGCGTGATTTTGCTCCAGGCTTCCTAGCGTTGCTGCCACAGATGTGTCACTGTGGTTAGTTGATTTACCTCTCATGAAAAATTTCCCAATATTCTCAAAGGACTTGACGTCAGGTCGTTAAGCTAACCATCGCATGAGATGGATATTCTCAGTAGTCTTATAGTAGTAGTAGTAGTAGTAGTAATGTTTGAGCGGTATTACAGGAGGCATTGTCGTGCATGCACATACGTATGTTCAGCAGCAGATGATACGCAGGAACCATCACTACTGAACAATATTTTCGTGCTGCAGCGTTTACTAGACTCTGCAACCTCATCAATGGCCCTACACCAGCGGCAGAGAACATTCCCCATTCCATCACGCTTCCACCCTCAAATTTAACCACCTTTTTCACGTACTTGGGCAGCAACCTATCACCTCGATGTCGGCTTCCATACCTACTGCCTGGACGCGGACCCGACCGAGTTGAATTCACTCATGTCGCATAAGAAAAAACACTTAACTCTCCTCAGCTCATTCTCAGTGTACATAAAGTGTTCATCGGCGAAAGCAATCCTCGCTGTTTGGTTCTTAAAGCCGATAAGCGGGTTGACAGCAGGTAATCTTGCATTGGGCTCTCCATCGTGCAAAATATGAGACACGGCCATTCGGGCGACCCCCACACCAAATTCCCGACTTACCCGACGCGCAGTACCAGCTGTACTTTAAAAACGGTCACTCGCAAGGACGTTTCGCAGAAGAAGGGGATACAACAGTTTTTCACCTCGCAAGCCAGCCTGCTATTTTTCCGGCGTGGTTGATTCCTGGCGGCGTGGTATTCCACACTAATATATTCAACAATCGATGTATGAAACGTGTTACGTGCCGTCCTGCTGTGATTACTTGCAGAAGAAAGCTAATAAAGTATTTAGGTATTACTTCAGCCTAGCTTGCCGGAAATTTTAGCTCCGTCGCCAAATTTTAGCTCCGTCGTTCTATAAAATTACTCTCCTTCGTGTCTGGCAGAGCGCCTATATAGTGCATATACAGGGTGTTTTTTATTGTAAGGACAAACTTCAACCATAGGTAAAAAAAAACTCAAAATGAACAGATTTTCAGGAATGATAAAATTCCAATGATGAGAACATTAAAAAAAGTCGAGTAGAACATTCGTAACTGGTACATTTTTGAGGTGGGGCATGAGGGCACTGACTTATCAATTGTGAACTGATTGTTCTTAAACTTGCTCAGAATATGAATTTTTGAAAAAGAAACATACTTTGTTCCTACAAGTTTTTTTATTTAGCTCCTAGTTTTCGAGATAAATAGGATTTACATATAATATGTATATGCATATTTTGGAAACCTTAAATAGAACTGAATGAGTTTTCATGCTAGAATAAAAAAATGACAGTTTTGATAGTTCAACACCTTTCCGACCCCACCAAAGCAGTTTAAACTAGAGCACTCTGAGAGCGCATACCTCCGCCAAGCAATGCAATGGTTACGAAAAATGAAAATTGGTTCTGAGACTATGATTTTCTTTGTATCAACACCAAACTCTAATCATTTGTGACCTTCAATAGTGTTAACAGCTTCGGTAATTTTTTTTTTGGAGATTCGTTCATAACTTTTTGAGTTATGCTGCTAATATGCATTATGACAAACGTGTAACAAACCGATCTGCACCAAAATTTTATCATTTATGAATTTTAACGTTACTTACAACACCTATAAATTTCATAAAGATCCATTCATTATTTTTTTAGTTACTGCGCTAACAAGCATAAAATTAAAAACTGAGACAAACGAACGAACAAACAAGGGGATCGTTACAAAAATTTGGTCATTTAATGTTCATAATACATCTAACAGCTCATGTAAATTTCATAAAAATCCGTTCACAACTTGTTGAGTTTTAGCATTGAGAAAAATGAGACAGACAAACAAACAAACGGATTGGCAGATCTTCACCAAAAGTTAAACGTCTGTTCTTCTTAACATACCTAACAATCCCTGTAAATTTCGTCAAAATCGGTCCATAACTTTTTGAGTTATCTTGATGACAGATATGTTAATGGTTTCATTACCATTAAGGTGGACTCCCACTAGCCAGTTACAGTTGGCTCACCGTGGCTCTCTCCCACAAACGTTTTACAAGATAGACAGACGGACAGAAAGACAGACATACAATCAAACAGGCAGACAAGCCCGACGAAAACATAACTTCCTTGACTGAGGTAATTATTTTCACAATGAAAACTGCATGTACTTCATGGTTAGGAAAGATGTCTGCAGTTTCAAACTTAGCATTAACGTAATCACACCACTGTATGGCGGACACTATGTCGTCAGAGTTTACATCCGTGTCGTTTCGAAAAAAAATTGCAAGGGCTGTTGCCACCAGATTTTGACCTCGTGTGCAATTTTCAGAAAGTTCATGCAGCAGTGAATAAGGGATACAAACTCCTCCAAGCTGATTCTGTTCACAGATGAAGCGTGTTTCAGTCGCGCTGGTGTTTTTAACATTCACAATCATCATCATTGGGCTCAAGCTTAATAATCCTCCTGTCATTCACCCAAATAATCATCAACATCGATAGAGTGTAAACGCATGGGCAGGAATGTGGTCGGAAAACGTGCTGAACTACCAAATTTAGCGCTAACATTGGCGCGCACGTAGAATCCTACTTGAAACTTTAACTTTCCTCAGGTCATTATAACTCGAAAACTGAGGAAATTTGGGCAGTTTATCATTCCTGAAAATCGATGTATTTTGAGTTTTTCAACCTATGGTTGAAATTTGTCAGTACAAAAAAGAAACTCCCTGTATACGCACAACCCGATGGTGATAAGCACTCGGTTATAAGAACGACCTTCATAGTTTCTTTGGAGAGACAAGCGAATTGGCTCATCGTGCAGTTATATTTCCGAAATTACCTCTGTTATCAGTTTACTTGTCAGACAATACAATAGCAATGGTTATTCTTTGTGTTTTAAGTGAGAGGTATCGTGATTTTTGTAAATCCACGAAATTAAAGTTTTCGGAGAACCGATGTACTCGTATGAAGATAAGTCTCCCGACTGATATTTTACAAGAAGAGTTGAAACCACAAATGTGTAGGTACCTAATTTTACGAACAAGAAAACACGTTTCTAACAAGCTATGCTGCCTCCAATACACTTTGCTTCTTCTGGTAACTATGTTCGACATATTGATATTTAAACCTTTTTCTATATGATATATAATAAAAACTTTTATGTTAATAAGCCTCTGTTTTACTTTGTTTTAGGGCAGACAAAGAGGTGGCGTCACCTATACGCGGCAGAAATGAATAATAAAATCAAGTAAAATTTTTTGAGGAAATGACAAAGAAATTGATAAAATATTGATCAACGCTATAGTGCGCCTACAGATTACTAAATACATTATTAAAAAATTATTTTTTTACTGCCCCTTCCAGCCAGACAAACTACCAGCTGATGGCTTCGTCAACTTTAGAACGGCCCGATATGACCATCACTACAACCTTTTGAAGCAGAAATCTTCAAACGTGGCAAGAATGTTTGTTTATCATCAACTATTACCAACGTTACAAAACGAACTCATTCAATGGTTCTTTGTTGTAGCTCATTTGACTCGTTCTTTAATTTTATGCACCTTACATTTTTGACACATACACATTTACAGCGTACTCCTATCTTTTTTTTTCGCTTAGCTTTTTCAAAAGAAATTTACAGCATGCAAAAAGATTCATTTGAAGAACAGAGATCAGAGAAGAATAAAGTATTTTATTCGAAAAGTTTAGTTCCATCATTTTGTTCACCATTTTATATGCATGCATTAAACATATGCATAAAACAAATATACGACAGTCGACAAATTTGATAAAAATCTTAACGTTTCGGGAAATATCAGATTCCCATCATCAGAAGGTCGAATAAAATTCTAGAATGTAAAGGAATGATTAAAACGAAAGTTTACTACGTATGGATTAAGGGCAGTGTTTGCCTGGAGAGAACCAAAGGCAAATGACAGCAGCGCGCAACGGGGGTCCCTATATAAGTGACAGATGGCAT
>LQNS02278070.1:41831322-41843837 GCA_001587735.2 Parhyale hawaiensis
CGGGTAGGCCTCGGAGAGGAAAACTTTCAGGGAATTGATTTTATCGATAGTAGCCTTGCTATAGTAAGGGAGGGAATGGAAAAAGTCTAATTTGTGAACGGTAGGTTTAGCATACTTATACTTATATGCATAAGTATGACTATATACTGTAGATCAAACAATATAATAAAGTCCACTGTATATGTATTTATTCTTACTTTCTTTTGTTTATATACTATGGGTCCCCTGAAGTAAAAAGGTACAGCATTTAATTCAAGTTAACTTTTCGGCAAATTCAGCTCGCAAGAGCTGGAGTAGAGGGGTCGAAACTTCGAAGCGGATACGGATATTGCAACATAATTGTTGCTGGGCTGTAGCTTACTCATAAATGCAGAGTCTCTCAGCTACGCCTGAGACATAGTGGCATTTAGTGCTCACAGTTTCTTTGCACAGGTCTGTAAAACTGAGTCTGACCACAACAGAATAGTGGCCACCAAGGCGAACGATGAAGAGGCGCAGGAGTAAATTCTATGATCACTTTCGGTAACCAAGTACATTAGTAAACATGCAACTAAACACACATTGCCATTTTTTCCACTATATTTTGATGCTTTGGTTGATACATTTCTTGAAACACATACTGTATAGCAATAAGATAGGCAGAAATTCAACCCTCGAATTAACAAACCTAGAAATTAGAATGACAACCACTCCTCGATAGGGTTGGCAAAAACAATTATTTTTTTAAAATCAAAAGCAATGTTTTTTTTTTCTCAAACTTTTTTCTTAAAACTAAGCAAACCCGTATTTTTGATTTGCTTTTTTGGGGGAGGGGATATTTTTTTTTTCTAGTTCTAGGATTTTTATCCAACATTTAAAGGGTTTTCTGCTTTGTAAACATGTAGTTAGCTAATCATGAATAATCTTGGTCGCTTCATTCCAACTTCCTATTGTAGCAGAATGATTAAGTAATTGGGTTGAGAAAAAGCAGTTAGCAGAGTACCTACCTGTCTTTGCTATGGCTACATTTAATATCCAAATTGCATAGAAGCTATGATTTATCATTATTGCAATGTAAAATCCTTGAAAAACTTGAAAATACTTCAAATAAAACATGCAACTTGACAGAATGAGTTAGCAACTAACTAATTAAAAACAGTAATGAACTGAAGAAAAGGAATTAGCTATAAAATCCTTTGAAAAACACTTAAACACTTCAAAATAAAAAGAAACCTCGATAGAAATAGCTAGTTTCTAGCTAATTAAAATGAGCATTGCACTAAAGAAATGAAATTGCTATATAGCTACATCCTTTTCGTGAGCTCACTAGCTATCCAATAGAATAGAACTTTAACTACTACAGTACTTCTAACTTTTAGTAGCTGCAAGCATACCAGAATATAATTAGAAATGCATCTCTGAAATGCAGTAACACAAATCTCATTAGTTTATAGGTTTTTAATATACAAAAGCAATAGTTGACCCTAACTGTCCTAACAGTCAAAGGGGTTCCTAAATAGAAACTCATTAACTCATCCTTTTACTTGTGTAACAGAAATTTAATCAGTTCTAGAAGTAAAACTGTTTACTTTGCAATATTTATGAATAGAAACCAAAGAAATCGAATAAAAACCAAATAAACAAAAAATGTTTTATTTTCGTTGGTTTAAACCATGGTTTTTTATTTGAGTTAAACCAGCCGGTTTAAACCATTTGGTTCAAACCAGCCAACCCAGAACTGAAGAAAGTGAAATAGCTATAAAATCCTTTGAAAAACTTAGAAACACTTCAAAATACAAAGAAAATTCGGTATCAATGACTAGTTACTAGGTAATTAAAAGCAGAGTATTGAACTAAAGAAAATGAAATGGCTATATGCCTACATCCTTCTCATGAGCTCACTAGCTATCTAATAGCAACTTTAACTACTACTTTTAATTTTCAGTAGCTGCTAGCATACCAGGATAGAATTAGCAATGCATCTCTTGAATGAAATAGGTAACGCAAAATATAATGGTTATAGTTTTTTTTTAATAAACATAAGCAATAGTTGACCCTACCTGTCCTAACAGTCAAACGGATTCCTAAATAGAAACACATTAACTCTTCCTTTCAGTTTTGTAGATAAAATTTAATAATTCTGAGAAGTAAAACTGTTTATTTTGCAACATTTATGAATAAAAACCCAACAAATCGAATAAAAACCCAACACATCGAATAAAAACCAAAAAACATGTTTTTTGGTTGGCTTAAACCATGGTTTTTTATATGGTTTAAATCATATGGTATAAACCAGCCAACCCTGCTCCTCGAGTTGAATCTATAGTTCATAAAACGCAAACCAACTGTCAATTTCAAGCTTCCACTAGACGTGTCCCGTTGCAGGCGAAGAGATAATACAGCAGGGGCACTCGCAAGCTTTTTCTTGAAGGTCAAGAATTCAAGGCAATGACTGAACGCAAGTCGCTGGAACTGGCTGGTGAGAGCTTTCACAGATGGCGCGGCCACTAAAGATCACCAAATTAGGTCCAAAAGTATAAAAAAATGATTGATAGAGAAATGCGAAACTCATTCTTGCATCATTTAATTACGTACTCTAACGTATGTAGTTACGTCTCGGCGCAGTAGCAGTTCAAAACAGTCTCCTGTTACTTCCTCCAGAGGCCGAATCAATGATATACTACTTTCTGCGTCATCTAATATTGGAAGCGCAACGTGCCCATGAACGAATGGATGGATGAAAGGATGAAGTACCAAACAAAATAATAGCGATAGACTTTGCCTCCGAGGCTAACCACGATCTGCCGCAGTGTATTTTAGCTCTTTAACTCCGCGACGTCATCATCAGAGTCATAACTGCGCAATAATTTACCGTTTTGTCCGAATGGGAGGAAGAGCTGATGCGCGCTCCTTTTATAGCACCTCCGTGGATGGAGGCATATAGGGCTACACAGTAGCATTGGTCGATAAACGCATCACGTGTCTTGCTCCAAGCAGATAATATTTCTGCAGTCGATGCTACCTCTCTTATTTTTTTATTACCTGCTCTTCAATCCTTTCCACAAAATCAACTAGAGCATTCTGAGAGCGCATACTTCCGTCAAGCAAGATAATAATAACAACGAAAAAATTAAACTTGGATTTTATATTAAGATTTCATCATCAGCAACATTTGGTTCTTTGCGCCACCTCTTGACAATAACTGCTTCTGTAATTTTTATTAAAGATTCGCCAGTAACTCTTTGAGTTATGTTCTGACAAACATGTTGACAGACATTTGTCAAATACATAATCGAACAAACCGGTCATCACCACAATTTGGTCATTTGTGTCTTTTAATGTGTTTAACAATGCCTACAACTTTCATGAAAATGCGTTCATTACTTTTAGAGCATTGTTACTGACCAAATTTTTGACAAAAATAGAGACAAAAAAACAAACGGACTAACAAAACAGAAAAATTTGGTTATTTGTTCCTAGTAATAACCCAACAATTACTGCAAACTTCATAAAGATCGGTCTACAACGTTTTGAGTTAGGCTACCGAAAAAAAGACGCAAACAAATTTACGGTAGAACAGAACTTGACCAAAAGTTAATCAGCTGTTCCTCCTGACATATCTAACAATCCCTGTATATTTCGTGAAACTCAGTCCATATCTTCGCAGGCTATCTTGGTGACAGATAGACAAACTCGACAAAAACAGGACTTCCTTGGTGGAGGTAACAAGAGGCTATTCGCATCTTAGATTATTATTATATTCCTGGTTTTTACCACCGCACTCACGTCAGACGACGTGATCCAAGCAGTGAGACTCAGTTTATTATGTCGCATCAGTATATGAATATTTTATCTCTACATTCCTGCCGGAAAGTCTTAGTTGGCCGAGTGCGCTACTACTGGCGGGGGTAAAAGGCGCAAAGAACAGAAAGACATTGAAGCAGACGGTCTCTCTCGTGGCCTTCCACATGAGAGAGAGAGTAGAGGTGTCCTGCGGATTAGGCAAGGAGCTTCAATGGGAGGAGTACGCGCAAGCCTTCCCTGGGCGAGTAAACACATGGCTTTGTCACGTGACTGAAGCTGGCGTTTGGAGATCTTAAACTGGCTGAAGTGGCAGTGTCAGCACATATAGTTAAGGAAGATACAGACAGGCAGTTCTTCAATATTTTGCAAGACAATCGTGTCTGAAGATTTNTCCTTATGTAGCTATTACACATACATATAGCTATATACGTATGTATATGTATGAACTGTTGAATTCTGGTGCTTAATACGTAGTATGTACATACGTATGCATAGAAGTATGTAATACAGTATGCACTGTAATAATACTTAAAATGGGATATAATCAAGTAGTCCATAGCTTTAAGTCGGACTTGTATACGACTTAACAGGTTATTAGTACGACATAGCCGAGTTATCGGTTAAGTCGTACTATCGGTTAAGTCGACAGGCCTCCGCCCCGATGGTGTCGACTTAAGCGGGTTCTACTGTACTTTTAATTTTCAGTAGCTGCTAGCATACCAGGATAGAATTAGCAATGCATCTCTTAAGTGAAATAGGTAACGCAAAATATAATGGTTATAGTTTTTTTAATAAACATAAGCAATAGTTGACCCTACCTGTCCTAACAGTCAAACGGATTCCTAAATAGAAACACATTAACTCTTCCTTTCAGTTTTGCAGATAAAATTTAATAAAACCCAGAAGTAAAACTGTTTATTTTGCAACATTTATGAATAAAACCCAACAAATCGAATAAAAACCCAACAAATCGAATAAAAACCCAACAAATCAGACAAAAACCAAAAAAAACATGTTTTTCGGTCGGTTTAAACCATGGTTTTTTATATGGTTTAAATCATATGGTTTAAACCAGCCAACCCTGCTCCTCGAGTTGAATCTATGGTTCATAAAACGCAAACCAACAGTCAATTTCAAGCTTCCACTAGACGTGTCACGTTGCAGGCGATGAGATAATACAGCAGGGGCACTCGCAAGCTTTTTCTTGAAGGTCAAGAATTCAAGGCAATGACTGAACGCAAGTCGCTGGAACTGGCTGGTGAGAGCGTTCACAGGTGGCGCGGCCACTAAAGAGCACCAAATTAGGTCCCAAAGTATAAACAAAAATGACTGAAAAAGCAATGCGAAACTCATTCTAGCAACATTTAATTACGTACTCCAACGTATGTAGTTACGTCTCGGCGCAGTAGCAGTTCAAAACAGACTCCTGTTACTCCCTCCAGAGGCCGAATCAACGATATACTACTTTCTGCGTCATCTAATATTGGAAGCGCAACGTGCCCATGAACGAATGGATGGATGAAAGGATGCAGTACCAAGCAAAATAATAGATAGCTATAGATTTTGCCTCCGAGGCTAATCACGATCTGCCGCAGTGTATTTTAGCTCTTTAACTCCGCGACGTCATCATCAGAGTCATAACTGCGCAATAATTTGCCATATTGTCCGAATGGGAGGAAGAGCTGATGCGCGCTCCTTTTATAGCACCTCCGTGGATGGAGGCATATAGGGCTACACAGTAGCATTGGTTGATAAACGCTTCACGTGTCTTGCTCCAATCTGATAACATTTCTGCAGTCGATGCTACCTCTCTTATTTTTTATTACCTGCTCTTCAATCCTTTCCACAAAATTAACTAGAACATTCTGAGAGCGCATACCTCCGTCAAGCAAGGCAATAATAACGAAAAAATTCAAATTAGATCTTATATTAAGATTTCATCATCATCATCATCATCATCATCACCAACATTTGGTTCTTTGCGCCACCTCTTGACAATGACTGCTTCTGTAATTTTCCTAAAGATTCGCCAGCAACTTTTGCAGTTATCTTCTGACAAACATGTTGCCAGACATTTGTCAAATACATAAACGGACAAACCGGTTATCAGCACAATTTGGTCATTTGTGTCTTTTAATGTGTTCAACAATGCCTACAACTTTCATGAAAATGCGTTCATTACTCTTAGAGCATTGTTACTGACCAAATTTTTGACAAACATAGAGACAAAAAAAAAAAAAAAACGGACAAACAGAACAGAAAAATTTGGTTATTTGTTCCTAGTAATAACCCAACAACTACTGCAAACTTCATAAAGATCGGTCTACAACGTTTTGAGTTAGGCTACCGAAAAAAAGACGCAAACAAATATACGATTGAACAGAAACTGACCAAAAGTTAATCAGCTGTTCCTCCTGACATACCTAACAATCCGTGTATATTTCGTAAAGATCTGTCCATAACCTCTCCGGTTATATTGGTAACAGATAGACAAACTCGACAAAAACATAACTTCCTTGGTAGAGGTAACAAGAGGCTATTCGTATTTTGGATTATTATTATCATATTCCTGGTTTTTACCACAGCACCCACGTCATACGACGTGATCCAAGCAGTGAGAATCAGTTTATTATGTCGCATCAGTAAATTAATATTTTATCCCTACATTCCTGCCGGAGAGTCTTAGTTGGCCGAGTGCGCTACTACTGGCGGGGGGAAAAGGCGCACAGAACAGCAAGACATTGAAGCAGACGGTCTCTCTCGTGGCCTTCCACATGAGAGAGAGAGAGAGAGAGAGTAGAGGTGTCCTGCGGATTAGGTCAGCTATCTCGATCGACAGCCCACCTCACGGAATAGAAAGGGAAATATGGAGAACCTAACAACTTTAGGAAACTAACCTTATCAGCAGAAACTGCGGCCAGCAGCAACATCTGTCGAAAAGGTACTCAGGTTTGCCCTTGGATCGTATATTGGATACGGTGTTTGAATTTAACAGGACGGAAGAATAGATCATTCCGGTTAAATTTATAGAATGGGCAACTCCATGGTATCAAAGATACCCAATACGCACACGGGCTATAAATTTCAAAGAAAAGAGGTATATTTTTTCTTGGAACTTTCACTTAAGTATTTGGCCCATCGCATGAAATCTACACTGAAGCGCGCGCCCCCGATTATTAACATTCAAGCCTGGGAAAGCAGTTTCCGTACTTTCTGGCAGGCGATGACAGCAGATAAGGGGGCAGTGACTAAAACAAGGTCTAATGAAAGCTCCTTGGAGGCGACATCAAACTCACGCTGTTTTTCTTCAACTGTCAATAGCTGCACATAGCTACTGTCCATTCGAACTAAATGTTAAATTTCAATTCTCTAGTGGACTCGGCGAATATAACATTCGGCATCTAATTTACCAGCCGCCTCAAATTTCCATTCCGTCTTGGACAGTAATTTCTTGCCAGTATCTTCCATCAGTCAGCTTAATTGTGCTTCAAAAGTGCCTGATGTGCTATAGACTATTTAAGTGCACCGCAGAACTGACTGTCAGCCAGTCACTCAGCTAGGTTGGCTGCTGAAGTTGAGGCATTGGAGTAAGAGGCTACAGCCATATCTCAAGGCAGCAGCCTGCCCTAGAGCAAACCGAGCTTCGCCCCAGTGATAATTCCTCCAAAGGTTGACTTTTCGCCTATCAGTGTTCAACAGGGCGTGACAGGATCGCCACATCTTCAGAATGATAATATTTTCCTCTTCCATTCAAAAGTGGCAGAAAACGAATAAACCGCTAAACGCATAATAAGAAAAATACACAGTGGTCTTCAATGTAGTGTTTGACGGCGGCAAATAACTTTGCACAAACTGTGTAAAACTCGGAGCAATCTGTAACCCGTCTAATACATAGCTAAAACACTTTATGGCCACCAAAGTTGGGGTAATGGGGGTTGGAATCTACAATAATTTCCCAAAGCAGTAGGTGGCCTGTACCAGAGAGGCTGAGATTCGCTCTAGTAATATTTCCTTCGAGTTTGGCCCTATGTTTTCATAGCAAGTAACACGAACATAGCTGCTTCATGCGCTCGGATCCGTACCACGTATACGAAGTATGAAAATTAGTTCGACTGACTGCTCATCTACGACGCGATGAGAGACAGACAAATAAACTCGAGGAAAACATAACCTCCTAGGCGGAGGTAATAATAAAAGGGTAAGAAGGTCTCAGAGAACATATTCAGATGCAAACAATACAAACTACTAGGTAGAGTATTAATATTCATACACACACAATAAAGACAGCAGACAAGTTAACTGAAGACACCAAAACGAAGTCAAACGTCAACCTACGACGACAGCTACGGAAATAACCAAGAGAAAGATGTAGCAAATAGAGAGATAAACGTTGGGGAAAAGATAGAATACATAAACAACAGGAACATACACTGAAACACGAAAGAGAAGAAAAACATCTACATACCGCACAGTGAAAGCGACGAAAATTATCAAGCAAAACATTTAAAAAGCAGAGAAACATGAGAAAAAGAGAAGATAAAATAAACAACAGGGACGTGAATTGAGGACACAGGAAAGAAGAGAAACCTCAACATAAAAGGAGAGCGCAACGAGCGCCGCAGAACCAAAATAAGCGTCGAGATCAAAGCAGCGGCAGTTGCCTGAGGGGCGGCGTCCCCCCGCCCTGCTCCAGTGCAGTTTTAGCCAATGTGCCAATTAGCATGCTGAGGACACAATCCATTCTGTGGTGTCGCACCGACATACACAAGAAAAACACTAAATTACCTTTGGTTTCAATTAAGGAGCGGCGCCGATACGACCACCACAACTCACTCTACTAAGCATGTGTACATGCAGCAGTCAGTCCTCTGCACTCGGATCGGAGGGATCAATTCTGTCGAGTCTACCTAAGTCATATTACTGGGTAGACTGCGCTGAACACAACAGATTCTACGTATGTTAGTTTCAACATTCCTGAACACAGCACCGTATTCCAAATGAGGAAGGGAGGTAGGTATGTAGATCGATAGAAACGTGGAACCCATGCGCGAAGGTTCTACAATCTACATTGACTAATTCGAATGGGTACAGCAAATCGGGAAAGAAGAGGAAGAACAGCATAAGACAACATAGGTAGAGGCATGAGAATGAAAGGAAGCATGGTAGGCACGCAAGAATAATGCCAGAAAATTGCCCTATGTATTCCGTACAGGCAAGGTTCCAGATAACAGGATCAATGACAGTGCATAATAACAGCCTAAAATACTCGCTGTTTATTTTGAATTCAAGATTTCGCAGATGAAAAAGTCTGACACTTAAAAAATTTGTATTTTCGGGTTGGTAATTGCCCACAAAGTGAAGCAAATTTGTTATTGCGGACTGAAAACTGCCGTAACAATAAGCAAAATCTGTATTTCCAGGTTACCACGGGACTGCGAGACATGTAGTGCTCTACTGACATACATTTTCAACTTTGAAAATTGGCTCGAAAGTTGAAAAGATGACCAAAACGCGCGCAGAGTATAGAATTGATCAAATTCGCCCGTCTTCACTAAGTCGATTTTAGCTCTTTCTTAAGAGTTTGCCTGAAGCAGCTCCCAATTGCATGCAGTCAACCTAGCTATTCGTAGCATACGTTCAGTAGTTCAGCTGCGAGCGTACGTCCAAGTAAATATTGTTATTGATAGAAAATTCGCCGTCGCCGTAGAGCTCAATGAGCATGAGTTACGTAGCATTCAGGACAGATTTACAGACTTCTCTATGCGAATAGGTGTCATTTTGTTAAGAAAATATGTAATAACCAAGATGGAAAAATCCTTGAGGTTTCTTCTCTAGACACTGCATTTCGTTGGCCATAGCCAGCCTATGAACACCTCAGTCCCCCTGCGTAACTGCATTAGCAACTTCACCATCATTTCAAGCGCCACGAAAATACGTCAATTAAGGAGAGACCGCCGAGAATCTCGCACTGCAAACGACATAAAATGAGTTTTTTAAATCGGAGCTAAATACGCACAGGCCAGCGACAGAGAGGCTCGGAATCTCGCATAATATCGAGGAAGCGCAGCAATAAATCACGGACTTGTCTTTCAAACAAACAGCACCGAAACGGACGAACGTCGATTAAAAAGCTCTGTTAATTTGCAACGATAAATTAGCAGTCCTAGGAGTCTACCTCTAAATCTGTCGCAACTGCCGGGGCAGCGCCCTAGTTGTGCGAAGTTGTGAGTAGCAACATGCAGTAAACTCAAGCGCAGTCGGCAAGAGTCAACACGAACAGTTTTGTTTGCGACTAAAAAAAGAGGACGATATTCATTATTGAACCTATACACGCACCAGGCAATAAATGAAAGATTTCGCAGCATAGCTATAGAATAAATGAGCAGACTCAGACACAAACACACACACAAAAAAAATGTCTTTACTAATTGTAAGGGAGTGCGATTTCTACGGGTCAACTGTCGCAGAGTGAAATGTGGCAGACTTTGCCCGTAGACTTTTGGTCGCCAGTAATGGTAGCAATTATACAGAAGAATTGGTAGCGTTCAGCACAAAGTCAAAGGGAACTCATCTTCCAGGCTTTTAAACGCCAACAGACAAAATGTGTCCGCGGATTTTAGAGACGGAGTTCAAATGGCAACTTTGTAATGGAAGTAAAAGTCGAACCTTTCGAGTGGCGAAATTCTGCTTTAATAGCATTAAGCTCGAAGCAATAACGTCCGTGATGAGAGGACTACTAAATGTGGAAAAAAGACTTTTCAAACAAAGCGACTAAGTGCAGGCAGGCTGAACGTTGGCCAAGAGTTTCGGGCGCACAAAAGTACAGAAAAATTGAAAGAGCGACACACGCGTACCATTGCACAACTCCCAAAGAGAACACAATATACGTAAAGTTTAAACAGCAGGGAATTCCAATTTTTTTCCTTGAATCACTGACTGCACGAACATAAACCCAGATAATTTAATCGTCAGTAGGGATGCTCTGTAGCAGAGAAAAACGGGTTAAATTAGAGGGAGAGTAAAAGAAAAAAAAAGATACTCCTAAAGCTAAATCGGGAAATGTAGAGAAGGATAGGAATTTTAAATACAGATTTAAAAATTTCGTTACAAGAGGTTATTTTCGGCTATTAAGTTATTCGGAAATTACAGTCCGTTTCAGGTCGGGTCTAAACATTCAACCTACTCAATTTAGTTGCCTAATAGTTGAGCTAAGTTCAACATAACTAATAATATAATTGTGTACTCTTCAATACTTTCAAACATATCTTCTTTCAGAAAGTACTTTGGAGTGAGTAAGTGCGTTGTTGAAACTTCTCTGACACAACTGTGGTATTTCCAGATGCGACACGGGACATGTAGCGTGTAGATAAAAGCCTGGGACCCACAGGGTGCTTCCACATAATGATCAACAAGCATGAGGATAGTAGAACTTCAGGAAACCGAGAGAGAGCAGAACAAAGTATCATCCGTAGAAGTTAGAAAAAGGAAGGGAGTATATTGGCACGAAAGATACACGTTCCCATGGCCTAGCAAAGGCCAAAGTAACCTATGGATTCCTCGCGGGTGCTACGCCCTCATAATATTGTGGGTGCTAACATGCAGCGTCTTGAAATGAGTACAGCAGGCAGGAGTTAAGTGGTAAGAGTAATGACTTACACCCCAACACAGCATACCACGGAAACATTTCAACACCTCTTCTACATAAGTAGAATGGAAATAAATAATTCAACCTTACTATATAGCCCAGAGTCTTCGTCTCTCGGTAGTATTTCTTGCAGATAATTTAGAAGCTGCAATATAAAATTGAGAGAAAGAGCACGCGATCACTACTCTCTGAAGCGTGTACAAGTTGATGCGCTCATAGGGTAGTTGTATAACACGGAAGGTACTTACGATCCCCCAAAAAGGACCTCCAGAGTAGCTGAACAATGAAGGTAGCCAACTCACTATCGGCAAAGAACACTTCGAGCGTAACTCAACAACACCCGATCCCTAAAGAAGACCCGAACAATAACAACTGTACTCACGATCATCAGAGAAGACTTCGAGAGTGGCCTTAGCACTGATGGTGTCTCCAGCAGTGTTCTCAGCAACACACTCGTACGTTGCGTTGTCCCGTTGATACTTGACAGGCTCGATGCGCAGGATGGAGCCGCCGGGTACCTCAATCACCAGGAACCTGGAAAAAATCGCAATACAGGAGCGTAGGGTTGGACCAGTGATAGGAAAATGATTAGTTGCTACAATCCACAAGGTAACTTCTAAGCAGTGTGGAAGAAAGAAGACCACAGGAGTATGCTGTAGCCGTAATTATAGTTCTCTCATCAACAGAACATTTTGCGATCCAACTGGCAAAGGTAAAATCAACTTGACCGCACTCCCGAATTGGGAAATACACATGCATTGGCTCGTGCTGCAGGCAGATGCCCGCTGGCGCCAGAGAAGTGCACGGCTGCAGCCGATCACAGATTGGTAAAGCAATAGCGTCCGAGAGGTAGCTACAGCTCATGTGACAACTGCGACCCTGTCAATTTCCATTTTTGGCTGCGGTCAGTACTCCCGCAACAGCCTCTGAACGCACTAAATGCTGACGTAAGGCATTTTTATCTGACAGACGTCAATGTGTAGTTGTTGATGGAAAAGAGGAGTGAGTTCTTGGATTTGGTTTCTGGTGTCCCGCAGGGTAATGTTCTGGGCCCTTTGTTGTTCATTGTATATACGGCGGATTTGTT
>LQNS02278070.1:41858552-41872278 GCA_001587735.2 Parhyale hawaiensis
TACCAGACCCGCCAAAACTTGAATAATAAAATTGCCCACCAGCCAAAAGTTTGTCAAAGGAGCGGCACACGGAAAAGACACGTACTGAGTACTGCGGCGACAGCTTCTCACAAGAGCGGGGAATACGGCGAAGTATGTGAGGAATGTAAAGGTAGACTACGCATAGGAGCTGCATATTAGCTACGTATCTCAGCTAATGAAGTGCAGCCTGTACATTCCAAGGAAAAGTTTCTCGATCCTATTTATTATTACAGTCATTGTTTTACCGACGTACGTAGTAATACGTACAAGTATTTGTAACGTTCTGGAAAATGTGGTTCAAGGAAAATGTTGCAAACAGGAATATGAAACTGTAACAAAACGTTCTAAACAAGATGAAACCAAGGATGATGAGACTTACAAGGTTAACGCACGCGGAAGGCCCACGCTGCAGTGCACCCTGGATAAAGATCTTGTGACGTCATAAAATCGTAATAAGTTAATAAGTAGCTAGTTTGCATTGTTTCTTCATCATTTCGTTTGAGCCTCCAGAGTGTCCTACATGCCCTACAATCTTTATAGTTGAACAGGAATATACATCAAAGCATATACGAACTATTTTAGCTTCCTGAAGGATAAAATTTTCAAAGAACGTTGGTCAAAAGGCTTGTAAAAGAGCAGATAAATTCAACCCGATAAAAACCGGCATGCGTCAGAAGCACTTTTGGAGTAAAGTTGATCGTCTTAAAAAATAAAAATGCACTAAATCCAGTTAGTTTTATCGACAGTTATATGGCATCCTGAAGATGGAATCAGATGGTTGAAAACCTTCCTGTTTTCGATTTATTCTTGTCGTCTACCAATGACCTGTCATCCTCTAAAATGTCAAATCACTGCAACAAAAATGGTTCAGATGCGTATGATTAAATGCCGAGATAGAAGAACATTTTACCAATGAGTACTATATAATAATTCACGTCGTGTTTTCATTTATTTATATATTTATATCTTTCCTGTCATGCTCTATGGGAATAAGATAGGAGAAAATTCAGATTTCAAAATGTAAAAAAAAAGTGGGGTACCTTGTAATCTTTTTCTTCGGCGAAAAAAAAGTTGGGTACCTTGCAATCTTTTTCTTCAGTATTAGATATAGGAAAAATGAGGAAGCCCAAAAGACGGTGAGGGTTTTGGTGAAGTGTCTGTTTTGCCGTCATTTACAATGACGGCACGGGCCACTAGTAAAAAACATAAGCTACTATACGCTGCGGGCGTTACAGCAGTATAACAGTAAGTGTCGCGTCCGACTCGCGTTACCTAACTTGGAAAAAAGTACCTAACCGCATTCCCCACACTTTAATTGTCTTACGGAACGATGCTGTTAAAACTGGAGAATGTTAAATCCATAATTTTTTCCAATGATGCTGTAGATACTACTATTAGAAGTGTAGGATCTGTTAACGACACGTACTCGACGGCACAGTTTAGGTCCACATTTTACAGACACTATCCGAAATAATAATAAAATTTTATGCTTCAGAAAGTGAAAAAAGTTCGTAGATGCTTTGATACATATTTTTGTGCAACTATAAAGATTGTAGGACAGGTTAAGACACTCTGGAGGCCCTAATAAAATGATTAAGAAACTAGAGCACTCTGAGAGCGCATACCTCCACCAAGCGAGGCAACGGTAGCAAAAAAATCCAATTGGCTCTAAAATCATGATTTTCTTTGTATCAACTCCAAAATCTGACCATTCGTGCCTTTTGATAATAATAACAGCTTGTGCAATTTTCTTGAAGATCTGTTCATAACTTTTTGAGTTGTGCTGCTAACAAACATACATGAGTCGAACATACAAACGAATGAACCGCTCTGCACCAAAATTTAATAATTTATGACTTTTAACATTACTAACAACCCCGATATATTTCATAAAGATCCATTCATTGTTTTTTTGAGTTATTGTGCTAAAAAGCATAAAATTAAAAACAGCGACTCATGCGAATTTCATAAAAATCCGTCCATAACTTTTTGAGTTTTGGCATTGAGAAAAATGAGGCAGACAAACAAACAAACAAACAAACAAACAAACAAACAAACGGATGGACGGACCTTCACCAAAAGTTAATCATCTGTTCCTCCTAACATACGTAACAATCCCTGTAAATTTCGTCGAATTCCGTCCACAACTTTTTAAGTTATCATGGTGACAGACAGACAAACCCGACGAAAACATTACCTCCTTGGAAGAGGTAACAATGTCAAATAGTTACTTATTAACGTACTACGAGTTTTTGACGTCATCAGCTCATCACCCAAGGTGCACTGCAGCTTGGGCCCTCCGCGTGCGTTAACCTTGTAAGTCTCATCATTCTTGAGATATAACTGAGTCACAGTCGTTGAACAGCTTTGCCATGACCGTCCGTTATAAATAACATATCAAACAATACACTTCTTACGCGACATCTTTGCAAAATGAAAATTTAATCCACTCCATATACACAACTTCCAGCCTTGATGCGGTAGCGCAACGTTCTTAATTATAAAAGTCGTCAGCAATGAGATGCGGAGGAGTGGGGGCTCCCGCGACACCCGAACAGAACAATAGCCATACGCCGACACATTACGGTAATAGAATAGAACGCCTTTGTGAGACAAGTAATAATACTTTATGCTTGCGGATGGGGCAGCACCTTGCTTGAGAGAAAGAAATGGACAAATTTCTCACACCTACGATGATTAGCATGCTAAGAAAACAACACTTCATAAGTTCATAATGAAGAAAATTGCACGTTATCAATTTTTGCTAAGACAGCAAGAATTGCGTCTGGAGGGAAGTCACATAGATTGACACATACAGCAGCCAGCATTCGAACCCAGAGCTCGGACAGAGTGAACAACACGCAGTATATGCGCTGAACTACGACCGAGGAAATCAATGAGAATTATACGAACAAGAATTGTAAGAAGCAAAGCAGCCGGTAATCTTCTATGACAGCAAAATTTAGTATCACTGCCATGGCGCAGCGTGTCGTGCAGATGAGTGATCAAGTATGAAGATAGAAACATAGCCAGTGAACATCAATATGACAGTATATTCATGAATGTATCATAAATTCGATACATTCGACACGAACGGGCGTAAATGATAAAGCAATCATGTGTAATCGTAAATTCCTCCTGACTGCAGGAAACTACAGGTGTTCCGAGTGCATTTCCTAACGATACCGATAGCTGGCAATTGTCTAAAGCGATACACCGATACCTCAAAATCCCTGATACTTCGTAGATGATATATTTGTATTGTGCTAAATAAATATGAATACGCTGAATTATTATAATTATATTAGCTACTTTTCTTTGTACTCTGATCAGCGGAAGCCAAATCAGAAATTTTAGGCTGAAATACCGATGATTATGAGCAGAAAGGTTGACATATAGAAAAATGGGTTTTCCCGACTATACAATTTTCAGAGAAATTCCAACCACAGATCAAAGGGATATATAAGTGGAATTCCTCACACATGATTAAGGGTGAATTTCCCCCATATCTATGGTAGGTCATCAACGGTTTCCCGTACGTACGATCATGAGTGGGATTCCTCCCATTATTTGGGGAATAATATGTATGGATTGCCATGGATTATAATATGGCTAGAATTCCCAACATAATCGAGCAAAATGATTTTGTATGGCGATTAGTGTGAATGCGAAACTTCTAAAAATTCATACTATAGGAAAAAATTAGTGCAAATTTTCATTTCTTCTTTCCTGTCAATGAACTGCAAAAAACTTTTTTTTTTTTTTTGCAGAGTGTGCATCGACGCTGACCGCCTTGACATTTTTACCTATTGTTTCCTGATTTTAATAACGCTCCGTCACTTTACCGAAGTTACCCATTATTTGTTTGTTGTATCACTTGTTAAACAGTATTGCAATCTATAATCAAATATTGCCATCTATTTTCGTCTTTCTTCAGTTTATATCTGTGAAGTTTTATCAAGAAAATAAAATAATCTCATTTGTTTCATGTAAAATGTGAAGTTTATGGTATTTTTAGCCATACATACCCTGACAACGGGTACGGCCAATATCCATCAATGGATTTGTAACTTCCTCTAGCTGTGTAGTATAGCTCTAATTTAGTTTAGAGTTAGAGAAGTTGCATATAAACGTGCGTGAACTGTACAGACTGGTTCAAGCTCCTGCTTTAACATCGCTCTGAAGTTTAGAGCTTTTGATCACTCTGAGCTGAAGGCCTAACACGCACGTATGAATTAAACTATTTTTTATAAGCAACTTATCATCAACACAAAGCAAGCAACCGGTGCGGGCGCTATTTGGTATCGGAAATAATATACATATTGCAATGTATGTGAATAGGGAGTGAAATGCTATTGGCGAGATAAGTAAGGAAACATGGTTGAAAAACATCCTTGATTAAGGACTACTTTTCCCCCTTAATTATGGTTGGAAACCTTACAATCGGCAAAACCATAAAGATTGGAAAGCACCCCATAAATGAAGGTGATTAGGAATGATTTGCATCCAAGCTCAATCATGATCATAGCTAGTTGTTTTTGATGATACTTTCTGATAGGGAGTCATTGTGTCCACAAAGTGCAACCATTTTCCATTTTACAGAAAAAAAACGCCCATGGTATCGATAAGCTTGACACTTTTTGGCAGACACAGATACCCATACAACAAACAATCGCAGTTACGTCGGGTACCGACACAGACAGGATCGGAACACCTCCCCAGCAAATCCCTTGGTGTCGCATAAAAAATAAATATGAAAAGGAAAATGGGGAACAGAATGTGGAAATAAAAGCAACTCTGAGAACAAGCTAAGGACCGACGGAAAGCAAAGTCGCTGTGTCCCAGACATGTGGGGGCCACCGACATGAACAACGCTTCTAACACATATAAATATGTCCCATGCGTCGCTCCCTCCCCACCTCCCTTTGCATTCCACCATTTTGGCACCAGGATAAAAACCAGCTCGTGAAAACACGCCAAACTCGGTCGGAGTTGACAATGCGCCGACGCTCTAACAAAGGAACTTTTACGAAGCTGAGCTAAACGGTCCTAACTAGGCTGAAGGCGTTGTTTTACGACCCAGCTTTTTTCAAACATGCTAAGGAATGTTTTGAGCTCACCCTTATGATCTCTAATGAAGGCGCGGCAAAACTTCGCACTGACCAACAGAACAAACTTTTGCCCTTATATTTCAAATGAGCCAGAGTGCGCATCAGTTCTATTAGCGTGGTGAGGGAACATTCAGTTTGCCCTTATATTTCAAATGAGCCAGAGTGTGCATCAGTTCTATTAGCGTGGTGAGGGAACATTCAGTTTGCCCTTATATTTCGAATGAGCCAGAGTGTGCATCAGTTCTATTAGCGGGGTGAGGGAACATTCAGTTTGCCCTTATATTTCGAATGAGCCAGAGTGTGCATCAGTTCTATTAGCGGGGTGAAAGAACATTCAGTTTGCCCTTATATTTCAAATGAGCCAGAGTGCGCATCAGTTCTATTAGCGTGGTGAGGGAACATTCAATTTGCCCTTATATTTCAAATGAGCCAGAGTGCGCATCAGTTCTATTAGCGTGGTGAGGGAACATTCAATTTGCCCTTATATTTCAAATGAGCTCAAGTGTACATAAATTACATGAGAATGGTGAAGGAGTGCCCGGTTTTCCCACTCAATTCAAATGAGGTCGAGTGTGTATCAATTCCATTAGAGTGATGACAGAACGTTCTCGGTACCTGTGCCCCTGCACTTCAGATGAGCAGGAGTGTGAATCACATCCTCTACGGTTGTGAAGGGGCGCTCGACTACGCCACTTATTTCAAATGAGCCGCGAAGTGTATCAGTGCCATTAGCATGGTTGGCACTTATATTTTAAATGAGCTAGAGTTAGCATACATTCCATTAGAGTGAAGGANGACAATGCGCCGACGCTCTAACAAAGGAACTTTTACGAAGCTGAGCTAAACGGTCCTAACTAGGCTGAAGGCGTTGTTTTACGACCCAGCTTTTTTCAAACATGCTAAGGAATGTTTTGAGCTCACCCTTATGATCTCTAATGAAGGCACGGCAAAACTTCGCACTGACCAACAGAACAAACTTTTGCCCTTATATTTCAAATGAGCCAGAGTGCGCATCAGTTCTATTAGCGTGGTGAGGGAACATTTAGTTTGCCCTTATATTTCAAATGAGCTCGAGTGTACATAAATTACATGAGAATGGTGAAGGAGTGCCCGGTTTTCCCACTTAATTCAAATGAGGTCGAGTGTGTATCAATTCCATTAGAGTGATGACAGAACGTTCTCGGTACCTGTGCCCCTGCACTTCAGATGAGCAGGAGTGTGAATCAGATCCTCTACGGTTGTGAAGGGGCGCTCGACTACGCCACTTATTTCAAATGAGCCGCGAAGTGTATCAGTGCCATTAGCATGGTTGGCACTTATATTTTAAATGAGCTAGAGTTAGCATCCATTCCATTAGAGTGAAGGAGGGACATTCGGGTTTCCTAATTATTTAAATAAGCTGGAGTGCGCATAGATTCCATTAGGACGGTAAGGAAACGTTCGGTCTGCTCTTATGTTTCAGATGAGCCCGAGTGTGCATCAGTTATATTAAAGAGCGAAGGAACGTTCGGTTTGCTCTTTTATTTTAACTGAGTTTGAGTGTGGATCACTGCATCAGTTCCGCTAGAGTGGTGATGCAATGCTGAGCTCGTTAGAGAAACTTTAGATAATACTCTATATTCCCCTGAGAAGCGCCAGCACACTCACCGTTGTTCTTATTCAATATAAAGTATCTACAGAGAAAATATCTATACACCACAGGATGAATTTCGCTTGAATTTTATTACCGGTAAGCTTACCCAGTATCACAGTTAACGCATTATCTAGCTAACTGTAATAGATAGCTGTTGTAATTATAGTTCTCTGAGATTCTTTGCCGCTCTGTGCCGTACGTAGAGCAAACAGGCTGTCTTGTTTGTACGCAGCTCACCTATCAATTAACAAAGTTTGGACGGGCTCAAAGAGCACAGAAGCTACAAGGAAGGCCTTTGGATGGATGAACTCCAGGACAGTATACATGTTGACGTGTTTAGATGCAGTGACAATACAAAGAGACGCGTATGACATGGAACCTGACAAATCAGTTCCTATTCGTCCAGGGAAACCCCACTGCCGAGTCACAAGATATTAGGAAGAAACAAGTGTCAAAAGAGGTACTACACCTACACAGTAAATATATAATCGAGTCTTGTCGTCGAATAATATTATGAGCACTCTATTGGATAAGCTCAGCTGCCACATTAGAATTATCACCCATGATTCCGAACACATGGCAAGTTTACTTACGATGGTCCGTTAGTCCTCAGTACCGGAACAAAGGAACACAATACCTAGGGTAAATAATTATTGAAATCCATTGAGCGCTTACGTGTCGCTGACAATGACATACATCAATGCACCGAGCTCATCTAGTGCGAGTCTGATGTTTCTTCACCGGTCCCTGACTGTCTAAGTCAGGGATATAAAAAGAATATCTCAGGCTGCAAAATCAGGATTGAAAGTGCAAATGGTTCTACGCTGAAAGTCATTGGTAACAGCTCTGGCTGCAAAAAAAAAATCCAACATATGCCTACGATGGAGTGAATACTCCTGCCAGACAGACGCTAAACAATGTATCGCAATTTAGTCCAGTATCTAATAAAATCACAACAATTCCTCTACATAAGTGCAGCTTCAGTGATACGCTACCCTTGTTTTATACCATATAATGTTTTCCATGCGTACTTAATAGAGTATAAGAACTATTATAACTCCAACCAACAAGGGGCAGCTAGGTTCGCTCGGTTGCATGAAGCCTGAGTGTCGGAAGAGAGGAACCTAACACCTGCACAAGAGACACGAGATCTCCCTCCGGTCTGCCGACACTCAGCAGGTTTTGCAGGCGCAATTGGCCTGTGCGCTGTGCGGCAGCGAGTGTCTTTTTCGGAGCAACGCTAATGAGCTCAGACAATGGACTCTCCTCGAGGCCCGCTCCAACACCACGAATTATACCAGGAAATTAACTCGAGAACTTTTACAAAAACCTCCACACATCATAAGACCGAAGAGAGCAAAAGCGGCCGTGGGAGAGGAAGCGAATCCAAATGTCTCTGTGATGAGCAAATCTCATGAGCGGCTAGTTGGATGACGAATATACTTCTCAATTGTACGCCACGATAATGAAGCTATGACGACGACATGAAATGAAAAGCGCAGGCTTCATGAGGAATGCAAAAATTAAATTCAATAAGAGTGGAGGACGAACTGTGCCGTAATGGACACACAGAGCAGCATCGATGGAAAATTAAACGAACATAACTTTGTTATTAACCCTTATACAATAAAACGCTTCGTGTATTTGTTTATTTCGTGTCCGCTTTGAAGAAATAGATGGGCGAAAAATAAGCCACGTTGCAGATTTTGTAAATCGATGACAAGGTTGCAGAAGATGGCGACGGCTGATCCTCATCCCTTTATCTGAAGATACTTCTTGCTTGAAACACTTCTTGAAATCGGGACACTATGTATATAGCTTCTGGAGTCCGATTTTATAACCTTTTCTCTAAGGTCACGACGTATAAATTCGGCAGATAGTCATCGAAGCGCTCTGGAGGGGGTGATTTTTCACGGGCAGTAGACGACTATTTCTTCTAGCTTACTGTCTTTCACTTTTTCTTCTACAGCAGTATGATTTAAGTTCAAAGGGGGGTCGCTGAAGCAAATTTAGCTATTCCATATATTTCTGACCATTACCATATGCTCCTTCACCTTCATACCACGCATATCACCCCTCACGCTGTCGTTCTCTGAAGGTGCGAATTATGGTTCATAGCCAAAATTTCCAAATTTCAGTGAAGCAGATATTCAAGTTCGCAGCTACGGAGCGCTGACATGCTTACAAGCTGGCTAGAGTTACATTCAAGTTTATTCCAGTGTTTTACTCAAGATTTTTTTCTGCCTCTCAGTCACTATTGAAGACACACGCCTAAGCAAGAAGGAAGATGGGGAACGTATAACTAGTACGAAGTTACTACAGTATCAAGATCGAAGACGTGCCACGAATGCATGGAGAGAGATGAATCGTCTATGCGATTCAGTCAAGAAAGATTTGAAGCAGAAAGGTTACAGAAGTAAATGAGAGCTACTGATAAGCGTGAGCCGGAAAATGAGGCAGCGGTAAGTCAGAGAAAAAAAACTCTGAGGTTGGTTGAAAGCACGAGAAAGAGATTAATGAAGAAAATGAAGCAAGTCTGAGAAGAGAAGATTCCGCAACGGCCTATATTAATAAAAAAAATATCGATTATTGCGTGAATTTTTTCACGCGCGGGTCCACTATAGTTTATAAATATACTTCATGAGATTACACATACCGGTACGACATCAAAGCCTTTTTTACTTCTTATAAAGCATAATTCACGGATGGGGACCATCTCGTTACACATTTGCACTAGCAGTAGGTAGTGCATAAACATCAGATCCCATCAGTTAATGTTCCACAAGGCAACCTCTTGAAATGTTAGAAATAAGAGGGGTGCGGTATTTGAAAAGTGAGATCATTACCCCCGCGGAAGGCTGCATACATAGATAACTGTGGCATATAGACTCCGATACCCACTGTTGTTGCCATAACGGGGCTGCCACGGATGGCGTGACGAAATTCGGACTTTACCAGAAACAGATGCAGACAAACACACTGATAATTAGACAAAGTAACAAGAGGGCTGATAGCGACGACGTATACGTTTGTCATTGCTACAACCACATTCAGGCGTCCCTTACAACTTTCTCAATACCACACTATGAAGACGCTCCCTACAGCTTCTACAACATGGAACGTTTCTCACCATTCCACGGAATTCGGACGTTCCTCAGCACTTTCACCACACGAGAATATACGTCACAACATCCACTATATAAAATTTTCCTCCCCTTTCCACCACATGAAAACGGTAATCACAACTTCTACAACTTCCTCAGAGCCAAAAAGACGTTCTTCACATCTTCCACCACCGCAAACTGAAGACGTTCATCACCACATCCACCGCATACATAAGTTCATCACCACATCCACCGCATACATAAGTTCATCACCACATCCACCGCAGGGCGAGGTTTGCCAATGCTTCCATCGCTCAAAGAAATCTCCATCGGCCGTCCCATCAGGCCAAGCGCAGCACTTCGCTCTCCTACCAAGGTAATTAAAAAAGACCTATTCCTCCAATAAAAAAGTGGCATCATTTTCATCAACTGAAGAGACACGAACCAAATCTTCGGAAAGTGTCTCCAACATTTCCCTGCTTGGCCAAAGCGAGTTTTTCTCGAGGGAGGACGGACCACTCGAGCACTAATTAAAACAAACACACTTCCTTGAGGCGCGCATCCGCCGCTGCTGCTGCTGCTGCTGCCACGCGTGAACCAACCAAAACTTAATGATGTTCTTCTCAAGACAAAACTAATCAGGTAATGGCAGGTCCTAAAAATCGCTTCCAAAAGAACTGAAACAACGCAGGGCAAAAGACGAATACATATTGCAATACGAAAGGAGTTGACAAAAAAGGCGGGTATTGCTATGTATGAACACTAATCTCAGTTGTAACCGCTTTTAATCTATGGAAATGCGTAAAAAAGATGTTTAGGTATCAAGCAAAAACTATGTTAGGATAAACTACCCAAACTGTCGAGCAGCAAAGTAGTTGGTCCAACGGTTTTGGGCTAAGTAAGAATTCTGAAGCTGAACACTGGAAAGTGAAGCGAGATGTGGAATCAGGTATAGGCATAATATAGTTGACTGAAGAATGAGATAGGATTTCCAGATTTGGTAACAGCATTTACTTGTACGAAATTCATATAATTTCATCCAACATTTATACAAAATAATTCAACATCGTCACCGAACCATCAATTTGAGCAGAAAATATCTCTAACACAACAATACCCGAGACGCTTGCATTGAGCGACGAAAAATGTACTTTCAGGGAATATATTCCAAGGAAAGGTTGGATAAATGGCCCAATGTATTATTTTCGCTAAAGAGCAGAAGAGAGAGACCAGAAGTCGCTGCTTCTTTCAGGGTGTGGATGTTTTATTCAGACAGCACACATCTTGTCTAGCGCGAGCGCCAGCGCGCGCCAGTAGCGCGAATTAACCGAGAACCGTTCGATCTTTACAGGCGGATTAAGGTCCGTAGAGTTACCGACGCACACCGGTCTGAATCCCTCGGAGACGTCGAAGAATATAACCGCCTATACCACATCTGAACCCCTCGAAGACGACGACTATAGGGCAGACTTGGGGAGCTTCTGCTGCTGATATGGGCAGACTTGGGGAGCTTCTGCTGCTGATATGGGCAGACTTGGGGAGCTTCTGCTGCTGATATGGGCAGACTTAGGGAGCCTCTGCAGCTTCTTATATTGGCGGATATGGTGTAGACTTGGGGAGCTTCTGCTGCTGATATGGGCAGACTTGGGGAGCTTCTGCAGCTGATAGGGGGCAGACTTGGGGAGCTTCTGCTGCTGATATGGGCAGACTTGGGGAGCTGCTGCAGCTGATATGGACAGACTTGGGGAGCTTCTGCTGCTGATATGGGCAGACTTGGGGAGCTTCTGCTGCTGATATGGGCAGACTTGGGGAGCTGCTAGAGCTGATATGAACAGACTTGGGGAGCTTCTGCAGCTGATAGGGGGCAGACTTGGGGAGCTTCTGCTGCTGATATGGGCAGACTTGGGGAGCTTCTGCTGCTGATATGGGCAGACTTGGGGAGCTTCTGCTGTTGATATGGGCAGACTTGGGGAGCTTTTGCTGCTGATATGGGGGAGACTTGGGAAGCTTCTGCAGCTGATATGGGGCAGACTTGGGGAGCTTCTGCTGCAGCTGCTATGGGGCAGACTTGGGAAGCTGCTGCAGCTGATATAGGCAGACTTGGGGAGCTGCTGCAGCTGATATGGGGCAGACTTGACGAGCTTCTGCAGCAGCTGATATGGGGCAGACTTGGGAAGCTGCTGCAGCTGATATGGGCAGACTTGGAGAGCTTCTGCTGCTGATATGGGCAGACTTGGGGAGCTTCTGCTGCTGATACGGGCAGACTTTGGGAGCTTCTGCTGCTGATATGGGCAGACTTGGGGAGCTTCTGCTGCTGATATGGGCAGACTTGAGGAGCTTCTGCTGCTGATATGGGCAGACTTGGGGAGCTTCTGCTCCTGATACGGGGCAGACTTGGGGAGCTGCTGCAGCTGATATGGGCAGACTTGGGGAGCTTCTGCTGCTGATATGGGCAGACTTGGGGAGCTTCTGCTGCTGCTGATATGGGTGAGACTTGGGGAGCTTTTGCAGCTGATATGAGGCAAACTTGGGAAGCTTCTGCTGCTGATATGGGGGAGACTTGGGGAGCTTCTGCTGCTGATATGGGCAGACTTGGGGAGCTTCTGCAGCTGATATGGGGGAGACTTGGGGAGCTTCTGCAGCTGATATGGGGCAGACT
Source organism: Parhyale hawaiensis (assembly GCA_001587735.2). Lineage (NCBI taxonomy): Eukaryota > Metazoa > Arthropoda > Malacostraca > Amphipoda > Hyalidae > Parhyale > Parhyale hawaiensis. The sequence goes on from LQNS02278070.1 coordinate 41,871,081, forward strand.
TGGCAATCTTCTGCAGCTTCCCTAGTAACATTTGGGGCCGCCCAGAAGCTGAACTGGGGTTTTAGCTTCTGCGGCGACCCTAATTGTTAGAAGGGTTCTTACATGGGACGGACATGGCGTTTCCAATATCGGGCGGATATTGGAGCAATCTAATGAGCAGCTGTTGCAACTTGTTATATTAGGTGGAAATCGTATTGGGGCTGGTTGCAGTCTAATTGTTAAATGCATTTCCGATTATCTTACTGTTCGCAAGTGTAAACGTAATGGGAAGGTAGAAAAATGACATCGTAGTCTAATTTAAAAAGGTTTTCGTAACCCCAGTAAAAACGTGAACCGAGTGCAACGCGTGGCAGCGCCGCACCCGCCGCGAGACCGACTTGAACACACAAAAAACATTTTAGCCATTCGAAATTCCTACTCCGGTTTCTAGAATAACTTAGTAAGCAGTAAGTCCAGAGCTCTGCCTCCATGCGAATTTCTCGCTCTCTGGTGGTTAAAGAATTCCCCGACACTAATAATAAATAATCGATACTTATGACAACGAATTGAAACAGTTGCGGGCTGAGGAACGCGTCACCGTTACGCAATAATTATTGTACTTATTTCTCGCATGAGTCAGTGGGAACTCTGTTAATTTAACAAACTTGGCAACTTGGATGCGCAAATCCGGTGGTGCAAGTCATAAATTAATATCTGACACGAATATGGGGGAGAATTGGAAAGCTGCTGCTGCTCCTACTTTTTTAATATCGAGGGAATATGGGCAGACTTAAGAAGCTGCTCCAGCCTTTCACAACGGCAGATTTCACACATAGAGCAAGATATTTGAGTAAACATACTAACATGCATGGGACACTAGCGTAAAAAAAAAACACTAGGGACACATAAACAGCTTAGAACATACATTCTGTTTTTCTTGGAACGTTCTTGCATGTCTCCAGGAGAAGCAAAGTACCATAGCTAGTAAAGCAAACCTACCCTGAATACAAATAATTACCTCGAAAACACAAATTGAGCTGGCTAAGACTCAGCAAGACGCAGGAAGCAACGAGAGCAGAAGAAGCTAAGCCAGCCCCTGAGACGCGCTGCCTGCAGGCCACTATAACAGCAAGCGTAAGGTAAAAATTGGAGGAGATAGCGCTGCAAAGACTCCCAGGAGAGGCTGGCACGCAGCACTGCCAACAGATATATGCGACTG
>LQNS02278070.1:41886511-41931276 GCA_001587735.2 Parhyale hawaiensis
GTCAGCAGGAACTGCGGCCAGATGCTACATCACCTGCGGAGAAGGCACTCGGGACCCTTGGGTGCGTGATGCCCAAACATATTGTGGCAGGGAAAGGGCCCGCCACAATATGCCCCTGAGGGCTGTGATCACTGCGTCCTGCATACGATGACAGTGCGCGACGTGTGTGATCACTGCGTCCTGCATACGATGACAGTGCGCGACGTGTGTGATCACTGCGTCCTGCAAACGATAACAGTGCGCGACGTGTGGGCTCACAGCATCATACAAGCGATAACAGTGCGGGACGTGTGGGCTCACAGCATCATACGAGCGACAACGGTACGGGACGTGTGGGCTCACAGCATCATACGAGCGACAACAGTGCGGGACGTGTGGGCTCACAGCATCATACGAGCGACAACGGTATGGGACGTGTGGGCTCACAGCATCATACGAGCGACAACGGTACGGGACGTGTGGGCTCACAGCATCATACGAGCGACAACGGTACGGGACGTGTGGGCTCACAGCATCATACGAGCGACAACAGTACGGGACGTGTGGGCTCACAGCATCATACGAGCGACAACAGTGCGGGACGTGTGGGCTCACAGCATCATACGAGCAACAATAGTACGGGACGTGTGGGCTCACAGTATCATACGAGCGACAACGGTACGGGACGTGTGGGCTCACAGCATCATACAAGCGATAACAGAGCGGGACGTGTGGACTCACAGCATCATACGAGCGACAACAGTAGGCTACGGGACGTGTGGGCTCACAGCATCATACGAGCGACAACAGTAGGCTACGGGACGTGTGGGCTCACAGCATCATACGAGCGACAACGGTACGGGACGTGTGGGCTCACAGCATCATACGAGCGACAACAGTACGGGACGTGTGGGCTCACAGCATCATACGAGCGACAACAGTAGGCTACGGGACGTGTGGGCTCACAGCATCATACGAGCGACAATAATACGGGACGAGCACTTTCAGCGGCTGGGTGAGGGCGGGAACCCAGCGTATCGCTACTTTCCCATCAAGACAAGAGCACCGGTGCGCGGTCGACCAAACCTACCAACACTTCCGGAATGAACGACTTCCAATGGCAGACAGAGTTTACTGCTGGAACTCTCATGCGGCATTCCTGCCGGAAGAACTCAATTTGGTTCAGCGCGCTACTACTGGCGGGAAAAATACGTAAAGATAGTAAAAGACACTTCGAGTGGACGGCTCCTCCTGTGGCCTTCCACACGAGAAAGACTAAAGGTGTCCCGCGTACTAAGTCGGTTATCTCGATCGACAGCCCACCTCACGGAATAGAAAGGGAAAAGTAGAGAACCTAACTTTACAAAACTAACCTCGTCAGCAGGAACTGCGGCAAGCTGCAACATCTCCTGCGGAAAAGGCACTCGGGGCCCTTGGGTGCGCTATGTCCAAGTATATTGTGGCAGGGATAGGGGCCCGCCAGAATATACCTACCCCTGAGGGCCGTAGGATTCCAAATAAAGGATGAAAGATGGTCCTGCACGGGCACTAGTTGGAAGTACTACGTGAATAACCTTCGTCGCACACTAGGGTAAAGTAGTAAATAAACAAACTTTGAGCATAGTGCATAAACAAGGATGAAGACCCAATTGAAACCTAAAGGACACTAAGGTATTAGGAATTATAAGAAGATTTAAGGCTCCCTAAATAAGTAGTAAGCTCTTCTAAGAGAGGAAAAGGAAGGGACATATAGTATGTCGATAGAAAAACGGGGAGCCAATGCACGAAGATGTTCCCACACATGATGAACGCGCATGGGAACAGCAAGTCGGGAAAGAAAAGGAAGAACAGACAACAGTAAGATCAGTAGGAGTATGAAAGTGGAAGGAAGCAAAGTGGGCACGAAAGACAGACGTCCCGAAAGCCTAGCTAATGGCTAAGGTAACCTACACAAACCCCCTGGGGGCGCTACTCCCCATAACATAGGATGGGCGAACCTAACTAACCTAACCCTATGGCCCATCCTATGCCCNGATTAAATTAGATGTGCAACTAATTACATTAAAATCCAACAACAAGCAAACCGGTAGAAGGAAATTTTTCAAACACTCAAAATAAAGTTGGTAAACCGTGAAAATTTTCACGGGTCCAGCTAGTAATAATAATAAAGGATGAAAGATGGGAAAGATGGTCCTACACGGGCACTAGTTGGAAGTACTACGTGAATAACCTTCATCGCACACTAGGGTAAAGTAGTAAATAAACAAACTTTGAGCATAGTGCATCAACAAGGATGAAGACCCAATTGAAACCTAAAGGACACTAAGGTATTAGGTATTATAAGAAGATTTAAGCCTCCCTAAATAAGTAGTAAGCTCTTCTAAGAGAGGAAAAGGAAGGTAGTAAGCTCTTCTAAGAGAGGAAAAGGAAGGGACGTATAGTATGTCGATAGAAAAATGGGGAACCCATGCACGATGGTGTTCCCACACAGGATCAACGCGCATAGGAACAGCAAGTCGGGAAAGAAGAGGAACAACAGAAATCAGTAAGATCAGTAGGAGTATGAAAGTGGAAGGAAGCAAAGTGGGCACGAAATACAGACATCCCGAAGGCCTAGCTAATGGCTTAGGTAACCTACACAAACCCCCTGGGGGGCGCTACTCCCCATAACAAAGAATGGGCGAACCTAACTAACCTAACCCTATGGCCTATGGCCCATCCTATGCCTCCTGAGGGGGTAAAGGACACTAAATCGTGGCACAAATAGAAGATGATTAAAATAGCGCAGTAAAAATATGATACTGACAAACATTAGGCAGTATCAGGTAGTAGTCCAGTAAAAGAATTGACAAAGCACAGGATGTATATAAATCGTAAATTATCAATATAGAGCCCTCCGCAATAGGTAAACTCTCGCTCCGTAATAGACAGGCCGCTCAGCAATAGGTTAACTCCCTCCCCATAATACGAAGGTCGTTCCAAACTTAAGCCTATTTTGTTTATTCCGCCCGAAAGGATCCGAGGGAATTGTAACCTTGGGCCCTCATGACCTGAAAGTTTTATCTCTCGCTTGCCGATATTGATGATGTGACACTCGAAGAAAGCAATCTCTGCAATGGACGAGCGTCAAAAGCAGAGATGCCTAATTGAATTCCTCCATGCAGGAAAAGTTGAACCAACAATATTCGCAGGCGCCTGCTGAACGTTTACAAAACCGATGCAGTTAATGTCAGCACAGTTAGGAGATGGGTTCGTCGATTTTAGAGTGGCGGCAGAAATGTGAATGACAAAGTGCGCTCAGAGCGCCCAATAACAACCACCACCCCGGAAAACAAAGTGCTCCTCGATCAACTCATCCGCATCGATCGGAGGATAGCGGTGAATGAAATGCGTGTCAAATTCGATGCGGTTATGAGTGCACTCCAGACGATGTTGTCATTCCTGGGATATACAGCAAACTTAATGCTAAGTGAGTTCCACGAATGCTCAGGCAGGAACATAAAGTCCACAGACAGGATGTGCCAGGACTTGTTAGATCGGTACCAAGCCGAAGGTGAAAGATTGTTGAACTGTATTATCACCGGTGACGAGACATGGTTTCACCACTACGAGCCTGAGTCTTTCACTTGTTCGGACCTCTGAAGGACGCCTTACGCAGGCAACGTTTCCCACAGAACAACGCTGTAATCGTATACCGTGTAAAAATGGACCGCTTCGGCAGGCGTTTACTTTTACGACCGAGGCATCAAGGCTCTTGTTCATCGCTAACCAAAATGAATTGAGAATGGTGGTGACCACATAGAAAAGTTCTGGAGCAGAAAATATCGCTCGTTTTAAATAGTTCTATTCCGTCTTCGTAGCTCTTCAACTTTTTGAGCTAAAAAAAGGAGGCATTACTTTTGGAATGACTCTCGTACATAGGCCGCTCTGCAATAGGTAAACTCCGGCTCCGCAGTAGATAGGCACCTATGCAATAAGTAAACTCTCACTCCGTAATTGACAGGCCATTCTGCAATTGGTAAACTCCCGCTCCTTAATAGATATGCCTCTCTGCAATAGGTAAACTCTCACTCCGTAATAGATAGGCCGTTCTGCAATAGCTAAACTCACGCTCCGTAATAGATAGGCCGCTCTGCAATAGGTAAACTCCCGCTCCGTAATAGATAGGCCGCTCTGCAATAGGTAAACTCCCGCCCCGTAATAGATAAACTTGCGCTGCCACAGCTCGAGCGGCACTGGACAGATGACTTCGTTTCATGCTCCGCCGACGGCTCCAACAGAGCTATGAGTCGCCCAGCACTTCTCCGCCTCCACATCCTCCTCCTCCTGCTGCTCGTCCGGAGCTCATTTTCTGCTCGCTTCCTGTTGCATTATTTATCTTTTCATTCCAGATTAGGTACATTCTTTGTACTTGGGAACAAAATGCTTTCAATTCAAGCCCCGTATTCTGTACATGTATATGAGAACGTCTATCATTCTATAGTATTAATGATTTTGACCGTGATACCAAGGACTACTAATATAGTAATCGTAGTGTGATACATTAAGCCTGCTGTTTTGTATTTTGAAACTGCAGATTCAAGTAACACATGCAAAGCCTAAATGGCATACCGATGACCTACAACAGTTGTTCTGGGCACTATGCTTCCATCGACAGCTGGTGCTTCCTTCATTATTTGCGCTGACAATCCAGAGATTTATGCCTATTATTTGAGCATATTTTTAAATTGAATCTTAGGGCTATCCCTTTTGCTGAAAACAGTCCTGCTAATAAGTTATGCTAGCAATTTCATCATCAGTTCTTTTATCGCGCTTCATTTCATTCTAAGTCTTTCCCAGAATCAAAGTTACTCCTCTTGACAAGCGTCTAACTAAATTTCGCTGAAATTCAGAAATGAAACACGGCTAAATGTCTACTTAATTGGGCTAACTATATGTACCAAAAATATGTCTTGCTCCGCTGTCGCATGCCTACATTTTCGATAACCACTAAATTACCGCAGTAAACCATTAAAAATCGATGCCACTTCCGTAACAGTAAACGCAAACACAGCAAAGTGTACTGACATGCGGGAAAAGGAAACATATTAACAGTGTGCTACAAAGCACTACCTACAGTTTGAGGGAAACAATGAAGCACTTGGTAGAGTCGCAATGCAGCCAAGCCCGTTTCATGAATAAAAGCTAGGAAGCACAGGGGTATCTGCGGAGCCCTGAACAATTCAAGTGCTAAATTTGCAAGTGCTTCCGCAAAGCCGTTGGATTGGGATAGTGTGCAGATTTGGCGGACTCTTTGCAATATAGTAGAGCAATTTTGCTGTTATACTACACCAAATTTATTCATGAGTTCATTTGAAGAGTTCATCTCCAAATGCAATGGGAAGAAAGCAGCGTGGCAACACAGATACGCACATTCTGCATAATCGACTGGTGTGTCTTTGGTATATATTAGGAGATTGTTGAGCGATTCTCTACCTTTGCGAGGAATGCAGAGTGAAACTATATTACTCGTCCTATTGCTTGCTATGTGTAATTCACACACGATAATTTAAGTTAGTTCTGACTCTAGCTTAGAAAGAGGAACCTATTTGCTGTGGTAACAGATGCACTATATAAAGAGATGGCACTTCACTGATGTCGTGTCAGGACCGTTAAGTGCTAATGCAACTCCTCAAGCAATGAGCTCTCATCGCTATCAAAACGCACTTACATTTTCCATTGACAGGCAACAGGAAGAATAAACGCTAAGCCGAAATGAGGATCAAAGCAAAACTGACGATATGCCAGAACGTGCGGGCCAACACGCTTGCAAACGACAGAAATGCACGGTACGCTCATATGCAGATGAGCCAATAGGCAGAGTCGGCTCAGAGCCTCCAGACACCGCAGGGCCTTCTAGAACTGTTCGTGGTTTTATCAAATTAGGAGCCAATCTCCAAGTTTAAGATGAACCAGCCTTTGTTTTGAGGAAAGAGAGAAACGGAAAGCAACCTCCAGTTCCGGAGAAGAGAAGCGTATCCTCATTTTGGATGCGTGATTCAGCTATTTGTGGAGACGGTCTGTGATGATGAAAGTTGGAATACAGCGATGAATCTTCGAGCTTATTTCCGAGCTTAATGAGAGTAAAGATAAAGGAAATCTTTGAGGATGTTCACTTTGAAGAGAAAAATAGAGGAAAACTAGAGTACTCGCGGAAAATCACAGCCTGAAATATAGCACTACGTCAGACGACGACAACAATCTAACCTGCACTGAGCTCTCAGTTCCGAACAGATGTTGTCTCCGGGCTTGTGGACACACGCTAGATTGCCACCTACACATCATCGCTTTCTCCTCGCCACAGCGAGCTGTAATTGTTGCTCTTATCATGACGGTAGAAATTGAAGAACAAGAGGCAGTTGCAAACACGTTACGACGGACAAGACACAACGGCAGGAAGTCACCACGCACGAGGCCTGAGAAACAAGATAACCCACCAAACGCCCTGCGCTTCTCATTAATTAATACAAAGCAAACTTTTTCTAAGCCGCCACACAAGTCCTACTACAATACGCCCTGCACTCCAATTAACTTTTGTAATTGAAATTTTTCAATTTAACTTCAGTAGATTTTAGGTGGGAGAAGCGCAGTCTAGAGCGAACACTCATCGAGTTAAGGGACAATTTTTGAGCAGCGCAAATCATGGCAGGGAATGAGTTAGAGAGAAAAAAAAAGGCCTGCACTGCATAGGAGCAACTCAGACGAAATCAGTGCAATGGAACACACTGCAGCAAAACTAGAGGAGCGCACGTCGTGTTGGGAGGTACCTACTTCGAGCGCCAACAATATGAAATTAATTAAGTCTACAGTTGCTGATGCCGCCCATTGTTTTTCCGCCAGTTTGCTAGTATGCTGATAACAGCGAACAAATTTGATCTTCTTCTTTTGAATTATTTCTCTAGGCTATGACTATAAGAGGCAATAAAATACAATAAAGCCACTGAAATAAGGTAGGTAGATTCACATGTGGTCCATCATGCATTAGTTTAAACAACAGCCTAAAATTTCTAACAGTGGAATGAACCGCACCGCCTTCAGCAATAGAAACGACAAAGCTTTCCAGACATTTTCAACACATTACAGTAGAAGGCCAGCTGGAAGTCTGCAAAGAATACAAAAAAAATGGCTGAACCTCACGGGTTCGCTCATTCAAAGCAATGACAATAGAAAATTAGTGCTGGCAAGAACAAGAAAATAAATTTTCACTGAATAGATTTAATAGTCTGGGAAAGACTCAAAAGGAAAGTCTTGCTCGTATCGCCGAAACAAAGGCGGACTCCAAAATCAGCGATGCCCTACGGATAGCAACCAATGGCAAGACTTTCAAGTATAAAACTTTAGACGCTCAAATGATTATTTAAACAAGCGTGCAAAAATGTACACGAGGAGAGCACGCGGAGAGCTATTCAGTACCCAATTGCGCAGCTCTAAACTTCTCACAATAAAGGAAGAGTCCAACAATATTTTGTGCAAAATGTAAAAATCAGCTGACCAAAACACGATGATGAAGACCAATCTGTGGTTAATATTTTATATTTCGTTACTGGTTTATATATATGTATCCATATATATTTAGGCAGCTTCACAGTTTTGGTGCGAGGTTGTTCAACAACATGTCCCGTCATTTTCAAAGCGCTGCTAGCACTAAAACTGTCGAGTTTCAAAACTCATTGGACTCATAGTTACTGGAAGTGCCAGACAAACCAGCTGTAAGCGGTTACATGCAATGTAGTGATAACTCTCTGCTGGCGCTCCCGCTGTTGACGGAGCGAAATGTCACCTCTGCACAAGAAGGGTTGCGTGGACAAACGCCACCTAGACCTTGTCCGAAGAACTTTACAGGTATCACTGATAAGTACAATAAAATTGTACATACTTCTCGTCGCTTCGCAAGCAAAATGGTAACTAGAGCATTAAGAGCGCATACCTCCGCCAAGCAAGGCAACGGAAATGAAAAATTCAAATTGGTTCTGAAACAATGATTTCCTTTATTTCAACACCAAAATCTAATCATTCGTGTCTTTCGACAGAAACAACAGCTTCTGCAATTTTCTTGAAGATCCGTTCATCACTTTTCGAGTTATGCTGCTAAAATTCTGACAAACATTAGACAAACACACAAACAGACCAATCGATCATCACCAAAATTTAAACAAATATGTCTCTCCACATTACTAACAATTCCTGTAAATTTCAAAAGATCCGTTCATAACTTTTTGAGTTACTTTTCAAACCAACAGAAAATCAAACGCAGAGACAAACGAATAGACACATGGACACAAAAATTTTGTCAATTACTCATCGTGATATACCTTACAACTCATGCAAATGTTATAAAAATCCTCCCATAATTTTTTGAGTCACAGCAATAAGAAAAAGAAGCAGACAAAAAACAAACAAACGTATGAACGGATCGTTTCAGCAAAAGTTTATCATTAGTTCCTCCTAACATACCTCACAATCCCTGTAAATTTCGTAAGGATCCGTCCATAATTTTTGAGTTACCTTGGTGAGCGACAGACAAACTAACAAACTCGACGAAAAAACATAACCTCCTTGTCGCAGGTTATGAGAAAGACCAATGAGTGGTTAAGTTATATATGTTTATAGGTTGTGTTCATCAGCAATCAAAGATAAACCTTCAAACTCGGCTTACAAAAGCTGGACTTCATAAGTCGAAATTTAGAAGCTGAAATGGGAAAAATTCGTATGCCAGGGCTGACTTATGAGGCGTATCGTTAGCTACGCCTAAAACCCGGTGGCCCTTATCGCTCCGAACTGCAGTTGTAAGCGGTTCTGCACAATTGGTTCTATCCTTCAAGGAACATTGGCTACAAGCGTGAACGATGAACGGGTGCTGACCTAAATTTTTTGCCGTCATATATGACAGCCGGGGCACCAGCATATAAGATTATTTTCTACATCGATTTCCAAACTTCCTTGCCACAAATCGCACGCGCTCACCGGATGATGAGTAAGTTTATTGAAAAAATGGGTATGAACAAAGCGTTGAAATAAGTTTCACAATCACCTTTACACTACGGGTATATTTCTTATCCGCTTTGCACTACCTCGTCGAAGTCGATGTCAGAAAATACGCTCGAAAATTACCTCCTTGGCTACTCTCTAAAAGAACAACGAAGGACGGACAGGGCAATACGATGAGACGGCGAATATAAATAGAAGCTGGCACAAAGTACCGTCGTTACGTATAGGGGAGAAGAGACTGCTCGAGTATTCCGGTTCTCATCATTAATGAACTCCGCACTAATTGCCGGCAAGAATATTTTCCTTGTCGCAGCAGAGCGAAAGAGAGATTACAATTAAAAGTTCTCGAGGAACTCATCGCCTAGGAAGACCTATTAAAATCAGGAGCAGGAGGACGTCGGGTATGTCTTCCAAGAAAAGATCTGTGCAGCATGGCGGGCGGTGGCGAGCTTTGAGACACAGAACATATTAGGGCGGCAGCAACAGTGGATCACAAAATTAAAAACATCGATTGGGTCCTCAGCCAAGGAGATAACAACAAAATGAGTTCCAGTCGTCTCTTTCCCAAACGTATATGAATGGTCAGTAACTGCTATAACGTAATCTGAGATACAGGGGAAAATGCCAGGTAGACAAGAACGGTGATCACAAAATTAAGGGANCTCAGCCAAGGAGACAACAAAATGAGTTCCAGTCGTCTCTTTCCCAAACGTATATGAATGGTCAGTAACTGCTATAACGTAATCTGAGATACAGGGGAAAATGCCAGGTAGACAAGAACGGTGGTCACAAAATTAAGGGACCATCCATTGCGTCCTGAGCCAAACACTAAGCAACAGAAGGTTTCCCTCCATCTGTAGCCAGCATAATGCATATCTGGTATACAAACGTAGTAACAAAAATACCAAAGGAGAGTACCCTTTCAGCGCTGGATGTGAGAGTGCATTTTTACCTGTTCACATAAAGTATTTTTGTATTTTTCACTGGCCATAACAACTAAACTATATTGCAACATTAAGAAACAAGCAAATATCTATAAACTCTTGAAAACTATAAATGTGTAATGCAGATACATACATAAACACACGAGCGTAAGGTACATATGACGGTTGCACTTGCATACACCCGCAACAGGCAGGGCTCAAGAAGTTTCGACAACTGAAATAGAGTCGGTGCTGACGATTGTTGGACGGTCACTCGAGTCCAAACACATACACGCATGCATCATGGAGCAGGCGAAACAGAGTGAATGTGTATCCGGCTCACTGGAGAAGGATTATATCGCACGCAACAGACACTAGAGTCTTAAAAACATAATTTTAAAGCTTTCGTTGACAATTCCTAGTTCAAGTGGTAACAACAGCTCATATGTGCATTAATTCATAAATGCCAAGCGTCCTAGAAGCAAGCCGCAAGGAATAGCGTGATACAAAAGCTATGATCATCTGGGCATAGATAAGTGAACGTGTAAACAATACCTAATATTAGTAATATTTGGGACTGGCTACTAAAAAGTCTATCAGTATCCAGAGAAGGAAAATTTATAACATTATATTAAGGTACGGTTGACAGAAGTAAAGAACGACTTGACGTAGCAAGAGAAAAGCGACGTGGCAGGTGACCGAGGCTCTCGCCAGCGACGAAACAACAGCATTTACGCCCACATTATTCTAATGGTCTTAAGAGCTACAAGAAGCTGCCCCTTTTAAAGCAGATCAGTTCAGTGCGCAACAGTCAACATACGATAACTGCAGCAGCCGCCAGCAACACCTACGCTGTCTTGTCTACCGAAGATCGCCCACAGCCACAGCAGTACTTACGACCTGCGGAAGATAAAAAAGGAAACATTAGAGAAAAACATCATCATAAAAATACATTTATCATACTCTAAGGACAAAAACAAGGGTGAAAAATACCTAAGAGGGTACAGGAGACTTTGATCTTCGGATAAAAAAATGTTTTTCGAAATGAGATTACTGATAAGCGAAATATGAAATGATATGAGTACATGGTAGCATGCACCACTGCGCTACTGGCATGCCTGACAAATAGTTGTAGCTACGAGTTTCCTTGTACAGGTACCAGTTCCACTGTTTCACGATACCTCACGTCTCAGCAACTGACCGCATCAGTAAGACGGTCTTCATTTAATTCAAGGTGTCTCTACTCTTAAGAATAATAATGATAATATGCTTTATTTTTTATTTTTTTTTAGTGAATACTTGGGAGCAGGTAGCGGCAGGGCTGGTGACTCTGGCGACGGCGCACGTGTCACGCCGCCGCTTCACACGATTCAGAAGCGTTTACTACAGTTCAATATTGCAATGAGAGGCGGTGGAGCTAGGATGTACGATTCAACAGAATGAGCTAAGAAAAGAAATCTTACAAGCAGCTTAATGAGGGAAAGCATTATTGCGAAGGCCAGTGCACATGAAAAAGCCATGCTGTCGGAGGAGGAAAGTGGAAGGAAAGTAAAATGATGTTCCAATAGCTCAGTTACAAACCAATCACTATTACCGTTCTGACAACGACCTAAATGAGTCACAATATTATCTACTAAAATTCCAGTCAAGAAAAGTGCTAAAATATTAATTTGGCATTATAAAGCACTATAGCGTTACTACAGCAAGCGCCCAATTGCGCGCGCCAAGAACGACGCCGAAAACCAAGCAACGCGGATTTCGTAAATATTTCAGTCTGCTTTCTGTTTCCTAGTTTTCTATAGAAAATCGACGACCTTTTCCAAAGGAGAAACTGAGATAAGAAATTCTACTGCATGTGGTTTCATTTGACATGTTTTTATCTGTGATCGTAGTGAATTGCATTAATGATTGCAGAAAGAGCACTAGTTATACAGGTTTCCTCCACCTACTCTCAAGATCGTGCATTATACGGGGAAAAAAATACTGCGTTGCGTTCGAAATCGTGAAAAACGCAGTAATGTCTGTCCTGGATAACTACGGTACAGCAAGTAGGCTACTGCTAATATACATGGGTTGCGTTCCGGACATGGCTTGTCTACTGAGAGGTGTTGTCTCTTAAGAGAACAGCAGCTTTCTGTAATGTGAAGGAGATACAGTAATAATTTCATGCTGCCATTACAAAGAGCACACATATAATTGTGAAACGCTGGTAATCGAGTGCTCAGTAAGTGCAATATTTAGATCAGGAAGCAAAGAATGCAACAGGAGGACTCAATAGGACTAAAATAAAACTTAGCCGTGACCGCACGTAGACGAGTCGAAGTATTTGAGTGTGGGGCCTCAGGTCTTCGTAGGTTATTTTCGTAAACATATCACTGTATTTTTTTCGATTCAGTTCATTCAATCTCCCGCTCATGACTGACCAGCTACTTGAGCTGCAAAATACTGTAAAATGTAGTCGTCAAGTACCTACAGAAAGTTCAAGGAACAGGCGAACTGTTACTGTAGTTTCTCTCGCGTACAGAATTGGCTATATTGGGGCTTATATTTGTTGTTAAGAAATATATATGCTCTGTGAACTGAATATGAAGTGTAAATAAAGCTTCAATTAAAAGAAGAAGTTAAAGCAGGTAGCCAAACAGGACCAAATTTTGGCGCTAGTGCTGAGAAAGTTTCCACCAGCATGAACTGCAATTTTCTATTGTGAATTGCTTGTTGTTGAATTAGTATATATTCTCTTAATTTAATTAAACGCCAAAGAGATGACATTCGAATTTAAGACGATTTACTAAGAGAAATTAGTTAAAATACTTATACGCTGCTCGGCCATAGATTCGTCGATGATGACGTCACTTTTTGATGCTAATTTCTCGTTAGTCCTCCCGTTACGCTCGTTGGTTTATTATTTAGATATGTAGGCCAATTGCTTTTGTAAATTTCTTCTACACATTTTGTTCAAAATTTTTTAAACAAAAATAATTTTTCTTTTCCTCTTTCTTCTTTAAATTTTGCAATAAACAAAATATATGTACAGACATAATGCACAATGCTCCATTTGGGTTGCACTACCTGTCCTTGGTGGCCCGAAAGTGAAGTTTTAATAATAATACAACAGTTTACGCTATCATACTTTAATCACAAGCCATCATACCCTTGCTGAACATATCTTTAATGTATAGTTTCCTGCTAAAACCCGCGTTATTTTTCAGCGTTAAACGTAGAGTTGTCTCGTATCATTATTTTTTTTTCAGGCATAGTCAAATGTCAGCGAGGATAATATAGGCTACATAGAGCTGAAATTCAAGTAACGAACTCACTGTTACGTAGAGTGGATTCATATGAATGAATAGCCAGCGGAATGTTACCAGAACTAACATCAAAAACAACAATCTTAATTGACGTTATTATTATTATTATTATTAAAACTTCACGCCTGAGCTCCCACGGACGGGTAATAGTCTACAACCCAAATGAAGCATCTTGCAACACCGGGAAGCCCAAAACGCTGCTAAAGTAAATCCAGCAATATCCATTATACAATCAAAAAGAGTATCCTTATCTAGTCAATTTTTACCTCCGCCAAGGAGGTTATGTTTTCGTCGAGTTTTTCTGTCTGTCTGTCTCTTTGTCTGTCACCAAGATAACTCAAAAAGTTATGAACCGATTTGGACGAAATTTACAGGGAATGTTAGGAGGAACAGATGATTAACTTTTGATGAAGATATGTCCATCCGTTTGTGTGTTTGTCTGCCTCATTTTTCTCAATGCCATAACTCAAAAAAGTTACGGATGGATATTTGTAAAATTCACATGAATTGTTAGGCATATAACAAAGAGTGACTGACCAAATTTTGGTAATGATCCGTTTGGTCGTTCGTTTGCCACTATTTTTAATTTTACGATTGTTAGAACAATAACTCAGAAAATAATGAATGGACCTTTATGAAATTTATTGGGGTTGTTAGTAATGTTAAAAGATATAAATGATTAAATTTTGGTGCAGATTGGTTTGTTCGTTTGACTCAGGTTTGTCATAAAGTTTGCTAGCAGTTTAACTCAAGTTATGAACGGATCTTCAAGAAAATTGGACAAGCTGTTAGTACTACTATAGTTAGTACTAAAGGCAAAAATAACTATTTTGGAGTTAATACAAAGAAAATTATAGTTTCAGAGCCTATTTCAATTTTTTGCTACCGTTGCCTCGCTCGGCGGAGGTATGCGCTCTCAGAGTGCTCTAGTTAAGTTTGTTTTCATTCATCGGATAGAACACAGTAGGTTCAAACTTCGATATGGAACGGTACCGTTTCGGCGTTTCCCAGCATTATATTTTTTTGTCATAAACTTTAATACGTAGGTATAGTAGGTAGTATATAAGTCAAAAAGTTTTGCTTGTAGCCATAGAAACATTGTAAATAATGCCCGGTTCATACTTTTATCACAAATTTCACCAAGCACCAATATTAGATTTTGTCTCTTAAGAGTTTTTTTCGTGTTGGGTCTCAATTTTTTTTTTTCGTCCACTAGGAGTTTTGTCTTATAAGCGGTAGGTCTGCTAGCAGTTTTTGTTGTACATTTAGAGCAGCGGTTCCCAAAGTTCAGTTTTCTACCGACCCCCAGCGAAATCGGCCTGGAACACACGTCCCCCCATTAAAGTGGCATCAACTTAGTATGCATGTAACTCTCGACTTTTACAAGAGATGCGGACCGGATGAAATCGTAATACTCGAGATACGTTCGTAAAAGTCGAGATACGGTCACAGTGGTTTACGAAGAAAATTGTATTTCAAGCATGGACTACAGTATGTTAAGTTAGCCGGAAGAACTTTTTCGTTACTCTACAGCAGTGCAAAGGAAATACAAACAGAAGCAAGTGATAACATGTTTATTAATTTCTCAGGAAGTTGTTGATATACAATAAACAAAACAAATTCAATATATGAGTAGAAGGCCTCGTGACATAAGACCATACCCGCGATAAGTGCCGAGTTATGAGTTACAAATTCAACGCCGTCATTTTTTATGGCCAACTTAACCCAATTGTTTTTTTTATTTTTGCATCAAGGTCAACCCACCCGTCTCCCTAAAGAAAAAAAAACTTACGAACATTGCTAGACTCCTTCTCCCTCTTTTTGGGAGGAGAGACAAACAAACATGCAAACAACTATATATATTTAAATCCTAAGCGAAAACATTATCACCGCTCTCGCTTTGCTCGCGGGTGATAATTAGTAACTGCTGAATAATAGGTAATAAAAGAAATACTAAATTCGGAACAAATATTTATTACCGATGTATAAGTACATACTAATACATTTCTTCATCGAAAACGTTTAGCATACTGGACGGAGGACAAATCGTAATGTTTGAGAGTAGTGAACACATTTCGTAAAATTTGAGATAGAGTCACAAAACAATGTTCGTAAAAGTGGCGAGTCGTAAAAGTCAGAGTTCCATGTATTACGCACTTAATGAGTATTGTAGATGTCGAAGGCTTCCAGGCTATTGCTTATCAGTTAATACAGAACGGCAGAGGCATAACAACACACGCCAAATATATAATTACGCATGTAACAGTCACGTCACATCCCAGCTCCGCCCATTATTCACATACAGCGAGTTTTTACCATTAACTCTCCTGAATATATTTTGACTCGCCCTAAATGACTATTTGCATAGAATGACGGTTAGCATATGCTGTTCTCGCCGTTTTTGAAAAACATAAGTTTTTGTGATCGAGCAAAAGCATATAGAGTTAACTCTAGCATAGTTAAAATTGTTCAATTTCAATAAATTGATGTGATTATTATAAGCTATTTAAGCTAANCCTAAATGACTATTTGCATAAAATGACGGTTAGCATATGCTGTTCTCGCCGTTTTTGAAAAACATAAGTTTTTGTGATCGAGCAAAAGCATATAGAGTTAACTCTAGCATAGTTAAAATTGTTCAATTTCAATAAATTGATGTAATTATTATAAGCTAATATTTTACCTCCAATAACCTTACAATATTCTGTAATAGCTATCATCTATGGGATGAAAACAATGTAATATTGCCACAGAAGCTGCAAACATCATGAACCTGTAGGGGGTCCGTGCGTGAACCAACAGGGGGTCCGTAGGTTCATATGCACCCCAATGGGAACCACTGATTAACAGTATGGAGAAGAAACCTGTGTAACTTAGGATCGTTATTGGTGATTTGACCCACTTCTCTACAATAAAATGGACAGAAAGTATCTTCGTTTTCAACAACGAGAAACGTTCAATCGAAGATAAATTTTCGCTTCATCATTATTGTAAAATCTTTGGTAAAATAAGATGAAACGTGTTTGTTTGAATTATTGGTTTTGAGGTCACGCACTAACGCAAATTAATATCAAAGTTCCTGATTTTTCTAAGTCCTATATGCGTTTTCTCTAACTTGTTAGGGACGGACTAGGATCTTCCCTATAGCGCATAAATGGGCCAAGCCGCGTCCGGACCGAGTTACGTTGGAATGAACGTGCGCGTAATTTAAGAGATCAGTTAAATGTTACATTCAAAATGAATATGAACTACAATCACATCTTCACAGAATTTAAAGTACGTACAACGCGTGCAATCGCTAACGTATACCATACGATTGTTCAACAGAAGCTGCAAGTGCGGTCACCATCACAGCTGCTATAGTCGAGCAATCAAGACGCTGCGAGAAGACAGGTGCTCTACGTGGCTATATCTTGAAGAGAACATGCTTGGGGTAACGTCACCAAAGCAAAGAAAGAAAAAAAGATGTCGGAATTTCTTATGAGGAAGCTGGACTATACCCAATGCTACAGCAGCTGTGCGTGTCACGGAAAATATCGGAGAAGCAAAATGTTTCAGGCTGACCGCAGATCAGATAGCAGAGACTCTCTGTCTCCTAAGGCTGTGTGACATTTGCTACACCACATAGTAAAATGTCACCCCCGGCAATTCATTTGTGCAGCAGACATGGCAGGCCCAACTGGAGTCTGGAGATTGAGTCAACAGCTTCATACCATGTGCGCGAGTCGCTGCACTTCAGCATCACATCCAAATATGGGCGCAGGGAGAGAATTGCACGGGACAATTTTACAAGAGCTACCGGCGCCAAAGTAACCTCGGTCAGAATCTACATCGTATTACTACCACATGTAACATGCAAGAGGTATAGTATGCAGAATGAGAATTTGCTTCCAACATCAGCAACCATTAGCTCGGCATACACTACACTAACTACGGAGGAAATATTTCATCCGATCTATTGCTCAGTGACCGCTGAGGGAAACGATTCAAACAATATTGATACGAAAAATGAAAATACAATTTGGATTGCTTGGCTTAAATCACGTGCAACGTCAGAGCTCTAACAGCACTCAGCATGGGGATAGGACAGTGGAGGCGGTAGCATGGGTATCACCCGCAACTAGGAGAAATTACAAGGCGAGGACCAGTAACAGTGAAATAAGATAATGAAGCACTAAAATTTTAAAACTACATATAATTGCACTAGGACGACATTTCGCTCAAGAGCGGCTTAGGTTAAATAAGGAACGGGACAATAGAATACCTTCTATAAAATGAACTATGTTCTGATATGAGTCAGAATTTCAATGCTAAAATTAGACTTGTACTCCGAGAGCCCAAACCTCCGCCAAGTTACGTAGCGCTAAAAAGATAGAATCCAAATAAAATTTTTCGGAGAAGCGAGGGCGGCATACGGTATGCACACAGTCGAAAAGCGAAGGGGGACATGCGCGTTTTTAGGCTGGCATCGCTGACCTCGTTGCGAACAAAATACACCCAAGCACTGGCAAGCCGTGCGCGCTTCGCCGCGCTTGTTCCTGCAGTGATCCGCGGACCTTCCGCGAGTATCGGCGGAATGTCCGTAAAACAATGCCCGCTAAAGCACGGCGACGGAGTAGTGCCGCAGCGTCTCGGATGCACCGCTTCGATTCTCGACGGAGTGCGTACCATATGCCACCCTCGCTCCTCCGAAAATATTAGTTGGACAACCGATAGACAGACTGGCGGATTGAGGAGTCATGATCAAAATTTAATCATCTGTTTATCGAAATATTCCTAATAACTCTTGTAAATTTCATGAAGATCCGTAGGTAACTTTTTTGAGCTCTGTTGCTGACAAGATACACAAATCCCGGAAAAAAACATTACTTCCTTGGCGGAGGTAACTAGAGCTGCACTGCGAAAGCGCCGACCGCCGCTCAGCAACGCAATACTAAAAAGCAGAATGGTAGCCAGACAAACAGCCTGACTGATCATCAGCCAAATGTAATTATCTGTTCCTGTAAAATTTGTGAAGATCCGTCCCTAACTTTTGATGTTATATCGCTAAACAGAGGCATGCAAATAGTACCGGGTAACATCGCGTAAATTAACCTCCTTAGCGGAGGTAACAAGCATTTTCATAAAAAAAGATAACTGGAACCATAGACCACACCATATACGTACGGTGTGGTCTATGCTGGAACATAAATTTACCACTATGACTGACATTCATTTCTTCCAATATATATATTTTATACGATGAAACTGCGTCAGATTACAAGATGGCAAATATATAACATCTATCTGAACACAACATACTGGCGCAGATATGCAACGTCATTCTTCTTCGAACTAGTGCCTAACGGTCAGTATAGAGCAATTATAAACAATAATTATCGTTGACCCGTTCACTAATTCTGCAGTACCAGGTCCCTGGAGCTTTCCCGAGCACGCGTGTCGTGAGAGCGTAAAGTATTGAAGGTCACCAGTGACGGGAGAACAGAGCAGAGCTAAATATCACACGCGCCTATAGATAATGCAAAGACCGCGTCGATCAGGGAACTCACCTCCCTAAACTGTAAGACGAGCAGAAACAGAATCTCGCGTTTTGCTGTCATTTAGGAGTAACNGAGCGTAAAGTATTAAAGGTCATCAGTGACGGGAGAACAGAGCAGAGCTAAATATCACACGCGCCTATAGATAATGCAAAGACCGCGTCGATCAGGGAACTCACCTCCCTAAACTGTAAGACGAGCAGAAACAGAATCTCGCGTACTGATCAGTAATTTAGGAGTAACGTACATCAGAACGGTGTTGCGTGGTAGTTCACGTAGTCCAGTTATACACAGTGATGTCAATAATTCACTGCTGCACAGTAATGTAAGTAGTCTGCGGGTGCAAAGTAAATTTGTATTCCACGGTAGCACATTAATCCGAATTATACAATAATTCACGACGGGTTTTTATTTATTTGTAAATCTACAATATAATAAAAAACGTTGTGCCTTTTTATCTGTTTGTTTACTTTTTCATCTGTCCATTTTCTGTCACGCTTTAAGAAAACAATAAACGGAAACCGGGCCAGGTTGCAGACGATAGCAAAAGTATAAAAAACTAGAGCACTCTGAGAGCGCATACCTCCGCCAAGTAAGGCAACGGTAACGAAAAATTCAAAATGGCTCTGAAAAAATTTCCTTTGTATCAACGCCAAAATCTAATCATTTGTTCCTTTTGATAATATTAACAGTTTCTGCAATTTTTTGAAGATCCTTTCATAACTGTATGAGTTATGCTGCTAACAAACATTACGACAAACATAAGTCAAACATACAAACGAACCAATCGATCTGCACCAAAATTTAATCATTTACATATTTTAACATTACTAACAACTTCTGTAAATTTCATAGAGATAGATGCAAAAGTTTTTGTGTTATTGCGTAACAAACATTATGACAAACACAACTCAAACATAGAAAGAATCAGCCGATCTGCATCAAAATTCAATCATTTATGTCTTTCAACATTACTAAGAATTCCTACTGCAAATTTCATAAATATTCACTCAAAACTTCTTGAGTTATGCGCTAACAAACATAACATCAAACACAGCAACAAACATACGAACGAACAAACAGATCATCACAAAATTTTGTCATTTAGTGATCATGATATACCAAACAAATCATGTAAATTTCATAAAAATCAGTCCATAACTTTTTGAGTTATGGCATTGAGAAAAATGAGGCAGACAAACAAACAAACAAACGGATGGACGGATCATCACCAAAAGTTAATAATCCGTTCCTCCTAACATACCTAACAATCCCTGTGAATTTCGTCAAAATCCGTCCATAAATTTCTGAGTTATCTTGGTGACAGAGAGACAAATATGCAGACAGACCCGACGAAAACATAACCTCCTTGGTGGAGGTAATAATTACTTAAGGAAACTCTCGCTTTTTTCATTCTACTCTACGAAATATCTTTACTTTTCCCACCGTTAATATGGGGGATCGATTTCCACTCCATTTAGACAGTACCGTTTGGCGAAAAGAAAAGGCGGTGGGAAGGAGTAAAATTCAATGTGCAAATTGCCGCTAATGAAGAGATACTTCAGAAATATTCTTCAATGTTTAAATTTCATATTTGATAAACTAACGGCCCCTTTCTCGTTGAATGAATGAATTTTTCCAATATAATTATTATTATTATAGTCATTGTTTTACCACCCTATTTTCAAACGTAATATTGACGATCACAGCATGACGGAGATACCAGCAAAGCTAGCCAATAACCAATCAACAAGCTGCGTATTCTTATTTATTCTGGGATGCTGTGCCTCAATTATATAGTCAACGTGAGATACTTTAGTAGCCTGGCGGTCTTCTTTGTCCTCACGATATAAATACAGTAATTAAAAACGCGGAAGATAATGTAATGATAGAATAACTATCGGTTGCGTGCGGCGGTAATATACAACTGAAAACATCCCCAGGCTGCCAAAGAACAACAACTGCCTGAAATAAGCGTCCACTCAAGCCTTCAACAAATTTATCGCCCAAGTAGGAAAAACAGCTACGAGCTTCAATTCCGTCGTCACAAATCTTCGGTCTTTCATCAGAAGGTAACAGGTTACATCAGCAAGAAATCACGTTATGACGAGAGGGTCAGACGAATGCGTCTACGTACATGGAAGTCAGCAAAACTGAAAGCATGCACAAACGTGACACAAGGGACCATTCATCCGGTGGTCACATCAGTGTAAGACATTAAGATGAAGTTGATCACTACAATGCTCGTGAAAACCACAGCTTGCAGTACAGCACAGCCTTACACCCTCGAGAACGCATGGATTCCAAGTTTCTATCGCCCCGTGCTTCTCTTCGTTTGCAGTGACCGGGCGCACTTAAACTAACTTCTATATCTACATGCAATATTCCAAATAGCGCTACTGCTACAAGAAAGTGAAAATGAAAGCAGGACGTGAAGGGATAAGCTGTTACGTAAACAAGAGCGACCGAGCGACAGCCGTGGACACACATATGATGACAGACTTCAAAAAAGTCATTTCAGTTCAAGGTAAAGTCATACGCGTGTCGTCCTGCATCGCTCGCCACGCCGTCAGGTATTTCAGTACAACATAAAATACAAAGTACTCATAATCTAAGCACGCACGAGTGACCTCACCAAACCAAGGCACAAAGATACAAGCAGGAGTTCCCCCTCAAAAAGGAACAATACACGAGGGGAGACTGAGGGATTAACAACGAGAGCAACTAAGAGCAAGAGTGAAAGACGTGCAGACGTTGCAAGTTGGCGGCAGATAACACGGAGCAGCACGGGCCGTCAAAACAATACAGCTGCAGAAAACAGATCTCTGGCAGGAAGAAAGGCAACAGAGAGTTTCCTTCAGACTTCGTAACCGAACTGCACACTATAACATTCCAAGTGGAATTCAGTTTCTAAAATTCATTGTGTCAAAATCGAAACGCAACTGGCCATCACAAAAACAGTAAAATTCTACAAATTAATGACCAATTCAATTTTGCTTTCGACAATTTGAGTTTCAAACAAATGACACTTTGCACATCATATGAGACAAAATGACCTGGAACGGGGAATAGTGCAGCAGAAGTAAAGTATGTACAAGATTAGTCTCGCACGGATCGAGGGGTTCCCAAGGCCAGTGACTCAAGAAATATGGTTTAAGAATAGAGAACGCCATCACCACAGACTTTTTCACCACCACCCACACACAAGAGAAAAACAGTATACGAAGCTCAAAGGAATGAACATAAGCGAAAATTCATACATTGTGACCTGAGGCAGATCACAAGCCCTAGGCGATGCTGCAAAAGAAATGTACCAAAAACAAAAACAAAACAAACATCATTTATCATCTCGTATACAGGGTACAGTGGATACACCTATCGAGGTTTTCTTTTAGCCTTAATTCCAGTATTTTGAAGAACTGGTAGTGTGAAGAGCAGGAGAAGCAGTCCGTGGTGAGAGTCAATTTGGGATCCCTCTCCGTGCTTCGCCTGGCCTTCTCGATGCTGGAATGCTCCACGCAGTGTGAATCCGTAGCGTGCTGTCCGGGGAATCGAACCGGGCCTCCGTTGGTGCGATGCTCACCACTAAGAGACTTATACCTGTCTGTCAAAGCTCAATTAAAGTCAGGCGTAAGAGAAATTCCGAGTCCAGCTACTGAAAGCAGCGTACCCAGTCTGATAACAAAGGACGAGTGCTACATGGTTATACGGCAGCACAATGTCTACGTTGACATGATAACAAGAAATAAAAAATCTACAACATTGAGCTGTGTTAATTCAGCCAAGGAGTATATTCGTTTATTGCTAGGGCACGCGCTGAGCTTCTTCAACCTGACAATTATTGCATTTTGGATTGAAACAGCTGCATAAAATCAAGCTATAGGATCCAAACGCCAAAAAAAAAAAAATCCACCGGTACACTTAAGCCTGTTTGAAAAACAGCGTTGCTTCTCCAGTTCCTCTTGCTTTCTAATATCCAGGATTCATACACTGGAATTGCCATTTTTGAACAGTGGTTTTGAAGCATTTTATCAGTCTTCAGTTTCTAACAGCAACACCCCATGTAGGTATTTCCATTTCCACTGTACCGTTTCCAACTTTTGAGCTGCCACGTAAAACACCATTCAGTGTAGGAGGGAAAAGCACGTATACTTTTAAAATGCCCAAAATGAGGAGAAGTAGCGCTCTGTTTACTATCGGTCTCGTTTTCTAATTTTTTGTCCGGCATGCAAAACAAGTTCAAAGCAGCAGGTCAGTACCAGCCTCACACACACAGATCTGCAGCATTCTTCACGCAACTTCCAGAAGAAACTTTCCTCGAGCTATTCATGGGGAACAAAGTTATTCTTCTTTTTTGGGGTAAAGCAACTGAAGTAAAGTTAAGAGATAACACGAAGGTTTCGTAACCTGTTGCTCTATCCACACCACACACACTGCACTGTATCTCATCACTGCACTGAAATTCATTTTAACATCCTAGCGTTATAGTGTTTTTAGTTTAGTCTTGCGATTGAAACTGGAATTAAACTCTACCAACTTCAATGGATCTAGAGACATTTTGGATCCGAGCATCAATAGGTTAAAGTAGACACTAAGTGATGACGCACAATAGCGTGGCATCACTGTATAGGACACACTGAACGTAAAAAGCTATAGTGCAAACTCTGAATATTAATTTTCGGCCATACAAAGCGGTGGAAAGATTAATCACAGGCACTGGACGTACGCGGACAAAATGCAATCTCACGAAATTAACAACCAAAGAAACACAGCAATGAAGAGATAATTTAGCACCATTGCTCGGTTTCGTAAAGTTAATGAACGCTAGTCGTGAGGTTGAAGTCCCTCTTAAGTTCAAAGCAGGTATCGGGGCAAACCAGGGCAGACTGAGAGCTCACGCAATACAAATTGCCAACAAACGTAACTCCGTTCTCGGGAAAAACGCAATTGAGCAAAGAAATAGAAAACCACAAAAAATCAAGAGCGAGCAAGAAAGATTCTGAATGGATAAAGATGGATTTCGGAAGCTCCTTTCGACGAGTTGGAAATCCCCAAACAACGATGCGTTGTCTCTTCCCTTCCTGGCACCAGTAACGTTCACTGCACCCGATATCTACAACGGTTTATTTCTCATACTGCCATTCACCGTTACTTAACGATAAAAATTGTCAACACCATAGAAAGAACCGTTGAACATTTGTCTGCATTTTAATGTGGTCTTTATTTTCTGTGGGAATACAGGCGCTTAGGTCTCGAGCTACACTGTGAAATACGAAACTTTCGGGATACCTGGAACTATAAAGTATACCGACTCACTCGTATTACTATAACACGTCGGTGATGTACCGACAAATATTCCTTATAATTTCAAATTATAAATGTGAATATTTTACGTTGAATATTTGCAAGATGACAATTGGGATGCCAGTACTTTCTTCAAGAGGATTGGCCGAGCTCGCCTGTTTTGAGATTTTAATTCGACGTTGGAGCAGGCATGCGCATGCAGTAAGAAGTGCGAGCACGCAGTATTAATAAGGGTGTTGATGTAACTTCTTACGGTCGTTTTAACAGTCGGGCACATTACTTACGTCATAAGAAGATAGACTACAGAGCAGCAGCAGCAGTACACAGAGCAGTATCGAGGAGAGGACACCGTCTCTAAGAGCCAGTTTAAAGCACAGGCTCTCAACTCAATGGCTCCCAAAGCTCAAAATCAGAGCAAGATGAGGCGAGGGGCCCCGGACAGGGCAAATGCTCCCTATCATAAATCACGGACCTAAAGAGATAGCTAAGGCAGTCCGCATAAAAGGCATTTCGCTCGCCAGTAAGAGGGCGGTTAAGTGCCGCTAAAAACCTACGGCACTATCCCGCCCACCTTCATTTCAATCACTCCTGCATTTTCAGTACGGAGTCCGTAACTTGCATACAGACGCTCCCTATCTGTCATCGTAAATCAATTCAACGAGGCGTGTTTGTTGCTCTGGTAGTTAGTTTACTGTGTAATAGCGTTATTATGTATTCCTAAATTAAGTATTTCCCAAAGCGTACACAGCGATTCAAAGAGAGAAAGAAAGAAGGACATACTATGCCAAGAGTAACATGGAGCCCATGCACGAGTGTTTCCACACAGGATCAACGCCCATGGGATCAGCAAGTCGGGAAAGAACTAAACAATAAGCGATAAGTAGCGGCACGGAGGTGGAAGGATGCAACCTGGGCACGAAGGTAAGACGCTCCGTAAGCCCTGCTAAGGCAACACTATGGGGGTCCTCCTGGGGGCGCTGCTTGTCATCACATAAGATGGGCGAACCTAACGAAGCTAACCTTATGGCCTGTGGCCCATCCTATGCCCCTGAGGGGCACTGCATCAGCACGTTGACACTTGGTTCGAGTAGCGAAGGCACGTACACCGATTTGTCAGAAGTAGCTACATCGCATTCGAGAGATGGTAGTACCTATGTCCAGACGTCAAAAATTATTGCAAGAACTTGCAATGATTCCTTTTCCATGCCCATACTTAACCCTGGTGCTGATACTGCAATAAATATATTACGCCAGCCAACTTCAACAATCGTAGATATGGAATTCAATCTTCAGAATTCACCGATAAGATGAGCGTCACCATGGATACGGACAAATGGTGTACTTCCACTGACACTTTCGCGCTAAACAAGCGTAGTGTCAGCGCTAGTGAAGAATATCAATAATAGAAAGCAAATATACAACGCGGTTCATGAACTACAAACGGAACAGCATTTCGATGTACGACGATATATAGAGAAAAACAATGGCTCATTGATAACGCACAAGGTGCTCAAGATCAGTAAGTGATTCAAAGCGGGCTATACTCTTCTCAAAAGTGAAAAAGAAAATCTCTTAAGGGCAGCCAGAACTTTTATACCGCCACCACGCTATACAAATGCACGCTCAACTGATGATTGGATGTGCAGCTAGCACGGCGTTCAGGGCGATCCAGGGCGATCTGGACGACGGACATTCACTGAAAATCGATCGGGATTACCAGCGAGCAAAAGGTCCACTCATAAGTTGGGCGAGTGAGAGCATAGTGTCGCGGATACATTAGACAAGCGAGGTACAAAACATACAAATCCATCAACTGTACAAGTGCATATTACAAATTAGAACTAGAGCACTCTGAGAGTGCATACCTCCGCGCATGCGAAGATTTCAAATTGGTTCTGAAACTATGGTTTCCTTTTTATCAGCACCAAAATCTAGTCATTCGTGAATTTTGACTAATAAAAGGTTCTGTAATTTTCTTGAAGACCTGTCCGTAAGTTCAAAGCATTAGTCAAAACACACAAACGGACATCCCGATCATTACCAAAATTTTGTCATTTGTGTCTTCCAACATAAGATCCGATCATAACTTTTTGAGTTATACTTCTGGCAAACATTAATCAAATAAACGAACGAACCAACCGATCATCAAAAAAATTTGATAATTTGCGTCTTTCAACATTTCTAACAATTCCTATAAATTTCATAAAGACCCGTTCATAACTTTTTGAGTTATTTCGCTAACCAACAAAAAATCAAACACAGAGAAAAACAAACGAACCAACAGATCGTCACAAAAATTTGGTTTGTACTTAACAACTCACGTCATTATCATGAAAATCCGTCCTTAACTTTTTGAGTTATGGCATTGAGAAAAAAGAGGCACACAAACAAACGGATGACGGATCTCCACGTACCAACAGTTAATCATCTGTTCCTCCTCACATATCTAACAATCAATGTAAATTTCATAAAGACCCGTTCATAACTTTTAGAGTTAACTTAATTGGTGATGAGAGACAAACTCGATGAAAACATAACCTCCTTAGCGCAGGTAATTGTACGAAATCAGCAGCAGCTCCGAGCATATTCAAGGAGCTGCGTTAAGGTTCCAATTTCTGCTTATCTTACCATCATACATCGTGACGGGATAAATGCAAATACATAAATATATAAACAAATAGATAATTGCACAAACAGTCACTACGCTTTATTATATGGTTTGATATGTAGGAACCAACATTATGTGATTCAAATATTAACGGTTCGCAAACGAAGACAGTTGGTTAATAAGCGAGCTATGAATTTGGTAGTAGTGTACAATGCATTAATCAATATAGGTATATAATAAAAAGTATATTGCCAAAGCCAAAGTTTGGTAACTACATGATTCTTCTTCGTATAGAGCCAGATCGTTATTGAAGTGCAAAGACTGTCGCATGCAGAGCTCGAGAAATAAACAACTGCGACATATTACCACTCACGGGCTTTGTACCAGCACATATAGTATACAGTTCAGGTAAAATTAATGCAAACCGCAGGAATGTATACGCATAGGTACTGAACAAATCGCTGTTGCTTAAAAAGACTTCAATATACAGACAGCGCCGTGCAGTGAACAATATTCTGCACTTCCCGATGCAACTCCTCAAAACTGAAACAATACTATACATCTACATTTAAATACTGTAATTATTCTACACGCCGCTGTTTAAACGTCTTTTTATTAATGTAATACTTGTAAGCACGGGAAAGAGGGAAATGCGGTACTAAAGAGGAATTTGGACAGGCTCACACCTTTCCATAATTTTTAAACAGAAGATCAAGCAAGTAGGGGCAATGAAGCCTCCATGATAGAATTACGATGAACGTGAGCGATGGAGCAGTCTTGATGCAAACCAGCGATCGTCCTTTTTGACAGCCAGATACGAAAGTATCCCCTATCATAACACAATATAATAAACACCGTCGCGTGTTTATCTTTATACATTAATATGTTTCGTATCACGCTCTTAACTAGTTAGGCAAAAATAGACCAGAATGCAGATTCGGGAGTTATGTGTTTTCGTGTGGATCGATAAGCAAAAAGTAAACCAGATTGCAGGAGATGGCAAAAGTGGGATCCTTATCCCTTGAACTGAATCCACTTCTTGCTCAGCCGACGTTAAAATCGAATAATACAAATATTTACAGCTTCTCTTAGCGCTGCCATGCAGTTTGAATTTTATAACTTCCTCCATTTACATCGAAACTATATTTGTTCTCAGTTCACGACGTAGAAATTCAGGAAATGATCAACGAAGCACAGGCGAAGTGATGATTTTTCACTGGGCAGTGGCAAAACAATTATGTTTTCAGCTTGCTTCCGTCTTCCTTCCTTCCACGGAGCAGTTTTCGCTCAAATACCAAATTTCGATGTGCTGAAGATGTATCATACGGCAGGCAGGATTCGCTGCATGGAATTTAATTAGATTCACTCGGTAATGTTTAACTGTTAGCTAAAGCTTATTTTTTTTACGAATACTATCGAAGGTGGGTAACGAGTGTGCTGCTTACACAAATTGAAAGAGAGAGCACTTACCTCTTCTGACAATTTGAGTTGGCCGTTGTAGCGTAGCCTTGAGAAGCATATTAGCAACAAAGGTATGATCAGTGATGAAGGGTCTTCACAAACTCCCCTTTGTTATTTTTGATAGTGCGGGTAGTCTAGTATAATAATAAAACAGAGCTTGTTAGTGCTTAGCTTGGTTGGTCGGTCTCTCCATCCCGATCTAAAGGGTAAGATAGGAGAAAATTCCTCAGCTCTACGCCAAGGAAAGAGATAGAGGAAATTCGAGTCGCAATTAGCAGCAAATACGTGCCCTAAATATGCTCGAGTTATAGGTACTTTTAACGTTGCGGTCTTCAGCTGGAAACGAAAGGCTTCTCTTTTGCAAATAGCGTTTATTCCCGAAGCTTCAAAAGCCGTAAATTAGCAGTACATACTTTTCTCCGGTACCAAAGGAGTTACTTCTTCGCTCAACATCATTTTGTTTACGCGGAGCCGACTCGTGAACAGAACTTCAGATTTTCACTCCTTTACTGGGCTTGGAATACCAATCTCTATACGTAGTTATGGAACCATTGCAATTTAATTTCTGTCGCTTCATGATTTCATTTTTTTTATGCCATAATTTTGACGCCCGGGCGCCGGTTGTGCACCAGAGAGTTCGGAGTGCTGCAACGAAGCTTGGAGAACGCACTGTGCATTACTTCGCAACAGGCACAAGAGACAGCAATGGAACAATGACAAAGTGCGATATAAAGGTTAGTGCGAGGCTTATCACTAATTAACACTTTGCAATATAAGCACAAGCGACTATAGAAGGCAGCACAAAGCAAGGTTGACAAAATGCGACACAAAATCAAGACCACGAAGGCCAGCAAGAGAAAGAACTACGCTCGCTCTCAAGGCCACAAAGAGACGCGCAGTAAAGTGGCGCAAAGACTTGGCGGATTTGCGGAGGCTCGGCGATTGTGGCGCTGAAGCTAATGAAGCGAGGGCCTGCGAGGTACGATCGCTGCAACCTCAGAGGGAAGGCACTTCATGTTTTCTTTAGCATTGGAACGTCTCTATAAACTCAACACAGGAAAAGCCAATCGCAGGTTTATCAAGCGCTGGAAGGCATCCTGCAGAAATCAGCAAAGCATACAGATGCATTCTAAAGAAAATCATACGAATACATTGTTAAAACGAAAATAAGATGGGAAACACGTGTCTCGATAACCAAATTTTATCTTTCGAGCAGCACTGAACAGTATCTCTACCATATCCCACGTCATTCTCAGGCAACTTGAGAAGACTGAATCCAAAAGAAAACTCATGGAGTGAAACAGTGGCGGCAAGTAATTTTGCATAGCAGCAACAACATCATTTTAACAAGGAAACTTCAGGATCGGCCTCCTTGCTTCGGTAAAAGAGTGATTAAGAAACTCCACGGCAACAAAGTTGAGTAGAGAGAAAAAACGGAGCGGCCGCTGCGGCAAAAGAAGAGCGGCGAGCTCAAATTTTGCTCGCTCTGGGAGATACGCGCCGAGTCGCTCCTTGCCTCCACAAGTATTAAGCATTTCTGAACGCTGCAAAACATTTCTGAACGCTGCAAAACGTACGATTTGTTACTTGTTCACCATACGGCACTAAGGTACCAACGCAGTCAGTACAAATCACATCACAATGTATATAGCAAGTGATAACGAAAATAACTTCGCACTGCAGATACCATCAGACAGAATCATTTGGCAACGATAAGGTATTCTTTCACTTTTCAAGTACGTGCCTGTACGAGGAGAACGTACTCAAGAAGAAAAACGGAGCCAGCCAACATGCGCAGCTGCGGTACTCCAAATATGCTACAACCCAAGTGAAATAATTAAACAAACACGAATTACTGCACTCTCCCCTAGTGCATAAATTACAACTTGCTGCAGTACGTGGGTGTACATATATTGAGTTATTGGCGGACAGAATCACGTGGCCATTACCAATTTTACGGCAAGTTAGAAATAAGCCAAAGCCCAGCTCCTCTTAGGAGAAAATCTGACCTAATTCTCAGTAAAAAAAAAGGGCATTACAGCAACGTCACATATTTCACTTCTCAAACAGCTGACATTTACTTATTTAAAGCTTATAATTCTGACTTGACTTAGCTGTACGTTGTAAGACATCTAGGTTAGTTCAAGATCAAATAGTTATTACCTATGCGCGTAGGTACACAACTTGGTTAAGCACGGCAGCGGTGTAGTAAATAGCGAGTGCTACAATTGCTGGAGTCTTCACAAGGAGTACGGTATATGATATTAATAGCGATAACAGTATCAATGATACTGGTAGTAATAGAATAAATTCAATAAAAAACTGAACGATTACCGTTCAAACCGTTTCTATAAACCGCAATGAAACGATAAGCAGGGCCAGGTACACAAAACGGCCCCAATGATGCAAACCGTGGTGCACCAGCACGGTACATCCGAGACCGCAGGGCGCGACAGCGAGGTGCAGATAATGCAACAGAAGATACATTCGCGAGGGTCATTTGGTGCGAATTCGCTGCAAGCAAACAAATGTGGCAGACGTAAGGCAGAAGCGGAGCAGCGTAATCTGCAGGAGCTTTGGCAAGCTCACTCGTGCGCACCGTCGACTACACCGCATTCTGAACCGTTCCACACTTCTAATGTAACGCGGATTTTTTTTCTTCATCAGTATAGCACTGAATCTCAGTTGCATATTCCAATTCAAGGTATAAAACGTTGCCAACTACGAGTTAGCAATACAGAAACCGCATAATCAATTCCAAAGAAACGATAACGGGTCAGCTCCTTACGTTGATGAACGGCGCTTCTAGAACTTTAGCCTTTTCTCCAAATGCAGAAACAACTAGAACGCCTCGTGACGTAAGACCATCACCCGCGGTAGGAGTAAATTCAACGGAAGTCATATTCGATGGCCAGCTAATCCTAGTTTTTCATATAGATGCTGAGTCCAACAAGATTACTGCGCTGCACCGCTTATATATTACATCCTTAAGAAGAACATAGGTAAACAATAGAACGTCCCGTGCTACAGACGATCTGCAGCGGTAGACGCAAATTCGCCCCGGAGGAGGCAAATTCAACGCCGTCATTTTTTATGGCCAGTTAGGACTAGTATTATTGGCGTGGGTCACATCTAGGTTAACCCTCCAAACTCCCTACAAAAAATTATGAACATTCTCGACCACTTATTGGGTGGACAGACAAACATACAAAAATATATACTTAAATCAACGAAAACATTATCACCTCTCTCACTTCGTTCACGGGTGATAATAGCACCTTAGTTCTACAACGTCAATAACGAGAACACTGAAGGATCGCGCAACTTACAAGTTTCGTACGTATAATTATTGAGATTTTCCAAAAGGCACCTCCTTGTATCAAAATTAAATTGTTACAAAACAGTCACTCCGGCCGCAATAGCAATAGCTATTGCGCTTGCACGATCATGCAAGTCACACGGATTAGCATAACCCCAAGCAATTGCTCATCACACAAACAGGCAGTTACACAGACCGTTATAGTTCAAAGACTAGAACTGTGATTCCCGAACTTTATATACACGCAATGCAACTATCAAACAATTTGAAAAATATATTTCGGCGCACTCTGTACGTACCGAACTAGTAGCATTCAACTTAAAAATTTTACATGCATATTACCACAATTATATTACAACTTTGAGTGTTGTAATACGATATAAAAGTAGATGTACTGTTTGGGGACCACTGGACGAGAGCGAGCGCATGTTCTTCTTACATGTAAGTCACACTGACCATCACAGCCACAAGACCAAAGCGAACCAACGCACTTCACACAACATGGCACTCATGCGGACCGTCGTAACTTCAAGCAGGAAGAAGAACAGCGAGCGCGAGATCATAATTGCCTTCTTCAAACCCCATAATTAGAACACCTCTAAAATACTCCCAGTAATTTAAGCGAATAATGCGCCTCAAATTGGACAACTTCTCGAGTAACAGGCAAAAACGCGGCTTTGAATGTCCCCCTGCTTCCCAAAAGAGACCGAAACACGAGCGCTACGAAGCAGAATTTTGAAGAGGACGCGGAAGCGCAGCAGGACTTGGACAGGCGTAATATGGTGGCACGGGTGTGACGGAGTGGTGGTGGTTTTGTCCTTCAGGCACCAAGCATGCTAGCGGAGTACACAGAATGGGTCTAATGAATTCATGTAGAACACAAGTCAACTAGAACACTATTCGACGACAAACACAATTGCGCTAAACCACAAGTCGAATGAAACATAGTTTGACTGACATAAAATTCGACATACGTACCGACTAACTTAGCCTTAGTCCAGCCCAGCTGAGCCAAACCTCCTACAGGCCTGGGTCTGTACGTCACGAAGTTGGTCCGATCGATCCAGTCCCTGGACAAAATATTAAACGCAGCCTGGTATTTTTGGTACCTATTTTGCACATTTCGGGCCCATCTGGATAAAAAAACTCGTATAATCGTAATACGTCACCTTTAAGTAATTACAGTAAAATACAGTTCTCTATCCAGACAGGACCGAACCATGCAGAGTAGGTACCAATAATGCCAGGCTGGTCTATAATGTATCCAGGGACTGTACGGGATCGGACAATTTCGAGGCCCAGGCCCTGCACTTTAGGAGGCAAGGCCGAGCGCAAACTAACCCAACCTAACCTACCTACCTAATCCTAACAACCCTGAAATGATCAACTGAATTACGAACCAATTGTGTAATTTAGTCGGATTGTTGTAAATGAACTTGCCGGATTCTCGAAAGATTCCAAGTGTACTTGCTTCACCGTCTACTACATACGCACGGTACAAGCACATACAGTAAGTTAGCAACAATACGGCCGCGCTACATCAGCTACTCGCGAGGCTTCTACAACGCGGGCACGCCAAAAGTAAAAAAAAAAAAAAAATTATCGTTACATTATATTTTGAATTTTCAATGACCTTATCTATGAACTGGTGGTTAAATACTTTAGTGCAGAAGCTAATTTAGAATTATATGACAATCCTGTGCGCAAATATTGGTATTAGCGCTTGAACTAACTCACAGAGCACAACTTATACATTTAAAAAACACCAATACAACCTCGTGAAATTATACTGCAGGGGTCTCTGACCAAGAATATGTGCTTGTGAAGAGACGATATCAGGGTGTAGCCCATTCACGGCGGTTCACAACAGGGATTAGCACTAAAATCGTTACGTAACAAGCACAACTTTGAGAATTGCGAGGTCTAAAGCATTATTTTACGAGGTTTTATTGGTGTACTTAGAATGCATCTCAAATGTACCAACACAATCGCTACCTTTAGGCAGACCTTAATAAATTTTACACTAAAATCGTACACGGAAAATAATAAATTCTCGATCAGCGACGTCAGAAATATCACAGGCGGTTTTAACCCTTACGTTACCATTTTTTTTTTTCGGCCGCTTGAGCGCCAAGGCGAGACAAATTTGCACCGCTCACTGATAATGCTGATAACTTTATCAATAAGCGAGTTTTTTCTTCTGCGTCCTAAAGTCATTCTTTCAATCATTATTTTACTTAATTATATTAAAAACAATGCCTAAGTGTAGTTTTAATGTTAATTAAATTTGAATATAAGAAAATTTTAACGGACAGTAAAAGGTGAATGCTTCGACAGCGCATCTGCAGCAGTTGTCATACCTTCACGGTAACTGCAGAAGTTGCAGTTAACTGCACAGGGACACTGCACTGATAATTGCAGCACAGTGTAGTTAGAATTGGTCGGACCTCAATAAAGCCTACTCTTCTGTCTGATATATTTAGCCTAATCAATTTTACACTAAACTGGGACTTTAATTAACGTATGTTTCGTCTACACCGCGAGTTACCTCTATAGCAGCGACAGGGCTGGTGTGAATGCTTCTGCTCCTAGCAACTGCATGTTGTAAATTTAGATCATGATTTTCTATTTCAACGAGCCGAACGTTTACCGATTCTACTTTCATTTCTAGCCTTATTGCCGTCTTTTAGTAATCATTTCAAAAGTTCTTTTTCGTAAAGAAATTTACGAATGCACATCATTCAAGCAGTGGGGACTGTGTTCGCTACAGTACCTTAGTTCTTGCTTGCTGGTGAGCGACTAACAATGCATAGCTGCTGCTGTGATGCTGCCTGACGTAGGCCCAGAAACGCTTTCATTCACGGAAATGTTATCACCTAATTTTCTAATTCAAATTCATTAAGATTTTTAGCGATAATGAGCGGGTATATTGGAATTTTATTGATATTCATGAGAAATTAGGAAAAGTCACTATAGTATGGGCACTGAAAATCACTGAATAGAACAGTGAACGAAAAACGGTGGGACGGTACAATTTAGTCTTGCCTTGGAGCAGATAGGGTTAACAGCGCACTTTGGTATGTGCTTCCAATGTACCGGCACTAACCCCATGCACTCAGGCAGTTTTTAAGCTGGATTAGCACTAAAATCATCACTTGAGCTTTTTTTTTATCAAAGAGGCTTAAAATATAATTTCATAAAATTTTATTGGTGTACTTTGTAAGTGTTTCTAAATGTCAACACCCTAGTGCCAATTCAAGCAGTTAATAACTGGATTAGCTTGCCCATGTTATTTCATTAGAAATTGAAAATTTTTGTGAGTCTAGAACGCCTAATTCCAGAGATAAATGACAAACTGGCTTCGTGAGATGTTCAAGCAGCGCTTCACTGATACGCACCAACTGGACTACTTCAGAATCACAGCCAAGAGTTGAGCATTGGAAGCTTACTAGGTGCTATGAATCAAACTTTTTTGTACGCAGACTTGAAATGAAGAAAATGAATTAGCTCTTTCACTACAAGAAATGTGGAAAAACCCTGTCGACACGACAAACAGGACAACGCTGAGGTACGACGGTTGTGCTAACAGGACCATAGGGGCAGACAATAGCACGGGTGCACCTACATACACACAGTACACACGAGATAGGAAGGAGATTTAGCAATAATTAGAGGCGTGTGAGCAGCGTCCGCATTTTTGCGCTCACATAAGCCAAGCAATCAAAACTAGGCGGCCACAGAGGTAAATTTGGCGCTTTGCAAGGGCCAAGTAGCCGCGCAACTTGCGCTCCGTAATTGAAGAGGCAAATTTTTGCCGAAAGCTTTAAGCGAAGTTTGTAGGCAGATGTTGCGAGGCCTCTATGAGTTTATATTAACTAAGCCATAATTGTTGCAGATGGAAAAAATGAAGTTAATTTATTGCGCGGGTATCTTGCCAGTTGGTCCCAAACACACGCCAAAATAATAGCGAACAGGCATAAGATCTGCGACAACTTGGTCAATAAACAAGAGCTGTTACACGCCTTTCTCGAAAGTCGCGTTAGGATAGTACAGCCTATCTTAGATATAGGCGATCTCGCTTGAAAACTGGATACACGCACACGGTTACAGCTCTGATTCTCAAGTTAAAACCAACTTGCTAAGACAACAAGGAAAGACCTTAAGATACTCGCCGCACTCGTTGAACAACCTCTATTGTTTATTTACGTGTAATATATATACAGGTCGTTTGTACAACAGCATATTCCGAGCAGGCAGTCAAACCCACATCCTTATCTCCGCCAAAAAGGTTATGTTTTTGTCGAGTTTGTCCGTCTTTTGTTGCATTAGTCCATCACCAAGCTAAGTTAAAAAATAAAACAGAGCTTTACGAAATTTACAGGGATTGTGGGACATTTTAGGAGGACTAAATGATTAACTTTTAGCGAACATCCGTTTAACGATTGTTTCTTTTTGTGCCCATTTTTTGGTAACATAACTCAATTTACGAACGGATCTTTATGGAATTTTAGGAACTATTGGAGTAACTAAAAGGGAAAAATAACCAATTCTTTGTGTCGATTTGTTGGTCCGTGTTTGTCGCAATGTTTGTCAGTAATACAATTCAAAAAGTTACAGACGGATCTTTACCAAAATTACAGTAGCTGTTATTACTGACAAGAGACACAAGTGATCAAATTTTTGTGATCAAAAGAGGAAATTCTAGTTTCAGGACCAATTTGAATTTTTCTTTAATATTGCCTTGCTTGGCGGAGGAAGGCGCTCTCAGACTTCTCTAGGTTTCACTAGCTTTGCTTAGCCCTATCGGAAGATAACGTAACAATAACCTGTGACGGTGATCATGGGGAAGATTTGCGATAGCTCTGAGCCTTGCAGAGGATATTTCTTTACTGTTGCAATTCCAGCTACGTCAATGAAAAGCAAAGAGTGCATAGACTAAATTACAACTACACAGAACAATGAACCTTACACTATCGTGCTGCATTCTGTTGTAATCAGGAGAGTCGCCACACTCAATGAAAAGTAACTGACTGATATAGCCAAAGCTCCCCTTTATTCTGAACTGAATGGTGGGAGTTTTAATAACAAAGCCCTGGTAGAAAAAGCCATCAGGAAAAGAGGCGGGACAGAAAAAAGCCCCGGCCATCACTCAAGTATATTTATTAATTCAGGTCAGGTATTATTAAGTGCACTATATTAAAATAAACTAAGTAGTATAAAACTAAGTTAATTTTATTAAACATTTCGATGAACAAATGCGGGTTGGATAAGTCAGTAAAATAGGTTAGGTAAGCTGAATAAGGTGAGGTTAGGTTACCTCAAGTAGGGAATGACAGGATATGTTAGGGTAAAACGTGTTAGGCTAGCTTAAAAGAGATTAGATTGAGTCAGGTAAAATTAGGTGAGGTTAGGTAAAAACAAAAGTTGGGATACGTTAGGTTACAACCTGTGAGGTTAGGTTATTATCGAGTAGTTCTTTAGGTTAGAGCAGAACAAGTCATGCTTGGTAAAGTTTACTTGATAAGTAGAGCTAGCTTAGGTAAGATAAAGTTAGATTACGTCAGATAAGAAGAGACTAGGTTAGGTTTGCATAGGTTATTACAATATAATTTGCGAAACAATTATATAATATGCTTCACAATATTCTACTTTAATTAATAAATTAACTTCAAGTTATAAGCGGGGCTTTCTCAAACCGGAGCTTTTTGCCCCCGGGGGAAGTTGCTCCTCCCGGGCGTTTATTTTTTACCTAGACTCGTGGGGTTGTGCAATATAATATAGTAGAAAGAAAGACTATTTTCTACACTTGTTACATCTAAAAAAAAAAGCATCTGCTAAAAAACGCTTGTTCTTATGAAAACAGAGAATAAAGAACAATTTTTTAGTAATTGCATAAATAATAAATTATCGTATAGACCGTATTCTGCATTTTAGTCGACAGTCCGTTACTCTTTGAAACCTTAAATCCACTATATAATAAAACACACTTGTTGGTTGCTTGCTTGCTCCCTCCCTTGCTCCAATGTTGGTCCGTCTCTCCGTCACGCAGTTAAGAGTTTAATAGGAGAAATTTCATGGCCTGAAAAACAAGCTGAGATACCATACAAAGTCAGCGCTTGTACCGGTGACAAATATAGCTCTGGATCTTCGTCCTCTGGATCCCCGCTTTCATTGCTGAATGATATCGTAGTAGTTGAATCTTCACGCTGAGTAGACGCCTTTTTATATTGAATTTACATCGCAGGCAAAGTTCGACGCTGGAGGCTCAACAATCAGTTGGTATCCATAATACGGTGAGCCCTGGGCATTTCCTGTGAATTCTTTTGACTGAACTATATTTTTCTTAGTGCAGCTTAACGCTTAATGAATTCCAAGCTGATATTCACTCCTTATCTTGCAGGGGGGATATTTTGCTGTCGCAAAACTCATGGTTGTACAGCTTGCGTTTCACTAATGGAAGATCAGGCCTGCAGAGATGAGACCTGTAATACAGCAAAACCTATACTGGGAACCAGAACAAGAAAAAGCTCAATCACAAAATTTTTGCCGTCATTTTGAACGGCTGGGCCCTCTAGTAGCAATGTAACGCACTCTTCGGAGGCGCAATATCATACTTCAGGAAGAGCTATAATGCCAGTCGTATCAAAATGCTTTAATAACAACCAAAAATTAAGCATTAAGACAAATAATGTAGTGACCTCACCCGGTATCTTCTAACAGGGATAGGGTACGCTAGAATATACCCCAGATTGTTATTTAAATCATCTTTAAATTACGATTTGCCGGGAACAGCTGGGATTTTATGCTTGAAATCAACGAGGTTCTAATGGGAGGAGTGAACCCTCTCTATATACCCTACAGGAGCGTTTCGAGTAAATATTTCCCTTGAACTGGCTGAGTGGCTTTCCGATGGGAGAGCAACAGTGCCTTACGGAGCCCGTATAGAAAGGAGTCCTGAGCTCACAGTTTTATAGCCATTAATCATCGACGAAATTTCGAGCGGATAGAGGCATGTAGATGAAACTCGTATCCTGTATACCAACTTATGATGAAAGTAACAACGTGAGCACTGTGATATCAATCTTCAGACAC
Organism: Parhyale hawaiensis; assembly: GCA_001587735.2. NCBI lineage: Eukaryota > Metazoa > Arthropoda > Malacostraca > Amphipoda > Hyalidae > Parhyale > Parhyale hawaiensis. The sequence goes on from LQNS02278070.1 coordinate 41,925,070, forward strand.
AATTTTTGGGCAAAAATATTGAACTGCCCGTCTGTATCCTCCTTAGTAGCTATTTGCTGACCCCGGCCGCGCTACCGTCGTTCACGACACCTTGCGTGCGTGTTTGTGTACGCAGATCGTGTGCGTGTGAGCGGCGTTCAAGTTGGCGCGCCGCGCTGCTCGCTGATAGGTTACGTTAGGTAAGGTTAGGTCAGGTTAGGTAACGTTAGGTTAGGTTAGGTAACGTTAGGTAGGGTTAGAAAGGTTAGGTTGGGTTAAGTTGGGTTAGGTTAGGCAAGGTTAGGTTAGAAAGTTAGGCAAGGAGGTTAGCTAGGTAAGGGTAGGTTACGTTAGGCTAGGTTAGGTTAGCTTAGGTAGTGTTTGTTTTAGTGGTGGTGCGCGCAGGAAAGCTTACGTGAACGTAAAGGTGTCGCGAACGACGGTAGCGCACCCCGGCCTTCGGCCCACTGCATGAGAGCAGTTAAGCCAGTTTAGGAGGTCAAAAACGCCAGCTCTCGTCACGTGACTCAGCCATGTGTGTGCGTGTGTGTGTGCACTCGCCGAAAGAGTGCTAAGGCTCTCTCCTCCCATTACAACCTCCTAGTTTAAAATAAAGCTTTGATACAAAATACCATTCCGGTGTAGCTGGGGACACATAAACAAATCCGTATCCTGTCTACGGTACAACTGAGGCGCAGAGAAGCGTATATATTCACAATCTCTTTGCTAAAGTTTTGCAAAAATTACGGCAAGCAGAAATGAACCTATTTTTCGCGTTAGGGGATCTTGAACAGATGACTATGTGTTTGCCGAATTGAACTGCGTATCAATGATGCACAGATACAATTTATTTATCGAGTGAGGCTCGACTGCCCGCTGGTAAGAATAAAGCTACTTCGCTGCATATCGTCCGCTGGCAGGCAGGATAGCGCTGCTCAGCAGAACTGCAACCCAACACGATCACCGTTCTTGATTATTAAACTTGGCAGTTGTAGTACATCCTTCATACGCTACTTAGCAACGAATGTATGGTCATCAAAATGTACTAGCTGGAACCTGTGGTAATTCCACAGAACAAAAGCAACCATCTTCAGTGATAGCGCAGCCCGTGTAGTCCAAATTTTCGCTTATCTAATACTCAAGGAACTTGAGAAAATTCTACAGAATAAAAGCATCGTTTCTCAATGATGATGCCCTCGGACCCATATCATGCATACGAACGATGAAAAATGTTCAAAGTCAGACAGTGAATCTTCTAGCCAAGATCTGCGAGCAGTAGCAGCGTGAACTTGACTCCCAACTATCGATCCCTTTCCATGCCATATCAAGAATACCTCAAGTATGCCTTAATTTTCCCTATCTAATACTGATGAAAGCGTCCCGGTCGCACTGGCGACAAACTCGTCATTCTGTGTGCGCTCATCACTGTGTGTGCGTTTAAGTAAGCTTCCTTGAAGCGCAATAACCAGCAGAAGCACTACAATAAGCACTACCAAACCTAATCTAGCTTAACCTAACCCAACGTTTCCTTACCTAACCGTAAGGTAACGTTACCCTAACCGAACCTTACCTAACCTAGCCTAACCTACACTGCGATACAGCGAGCAGGCACAGTACAAGAACTTGAACGCCGCCCGCACGTACACCGACGCCCGTGCACAAACGTACATATCCAATAGCGAGTTTGTAGCTAGTGCGTCCCGGTCGTACTAGGTAACTTTATAACAGAGGGACCAGCAGAATTAAACTATAGATCAACGAAAATTTATGGCCAACAACTAGTTTAAAACATTTTAAAACAAGGTCACACTGCAGTACCAGAGTTTATTGCACTCTCTTCAAAGTCAAAGCACGAGCACAAGCATCATCACTGAAGGGGTACCTATCTACAATATAATAAAGACCGATGTGTATTTATCGGTTTGTTTGTTTATTTATCTGTTTATCCATTTTCTGTCACGCTTTAACAAAACAGGCTGAAATTAGCCCAGGTTGGAGGCTCTGGTCGTCCTCTCAAGCTCCATTGAAAAGTGATCGGTAGGAAATAGGCCAAGTTGCAGAAGATGGCAAACGTATCTTAATCAGGGACAGTTGAAATTCAAACAATGAAAGGCATCGCAGGCTTAGTCTGATTTGTACGAGTATTAGCTCCTCCATACATCGAATCTACAGCAAAGTATCGGACGACCATATGTCTGAATGCACTTCTTGCATTGCCGAAATTGAACTTGCAGCAATGAAGATAGGCACTCTCATGCATCTTGATTCGTAGTTTCTTCCCACAGATAATTTCGTTGTTTTAGCTATTCTCCCAAATTTAATTCAATGGTAGATGCAACAGCTTTCGCTGAACAAAAACCCCTGGAGCTGTATATAAGCTAGCCTACCGTATCCACAATACCGAATCTGAGCTATTACTTTGAGCGTTGCCGATCGGGCAGCAATAAGCCATGAATTTTCTCCATTTGTTAGCAGTTGTGAAAACGAGTGTATGATCAATGAAGAAGGCCATCATAAATTCTTCGCTGTCATTTTATGACAGCGCGGGCCATCTAGTACGTTGTATATTTATACACTAGAGTGCCTGTGCTGTCAATAATGACAGCGAAGAATTTGTGAAGACCCGTCTTGTGTTGCCTGTAGCATCATCGCAAAGATATTAGGGCAGAGCGTTACATCTATAAAAGGGAGCTCCCTGTCTGGGTAGTACCGCGTGTTGACGGGACATGTTCTTCATAATTTCTGAGGTTACCAACTATTTAGGGTAGACGGTTGAGCTCCCTTCTATACATGTAAGGCTCTTATTAACTTCCTTGTGTAATATGCTGCGCAACTGCCAACTTGAATTAGGGAACCGTACAGATATGCGTGCAAGGATGAACAAAGCCAATTTTTTTTTTGGTGATACGCAAAAAAGCGATGTTTTTTGCACGAAATCAATATTGCTAATAAATACGGAGCTTTATATCCAAGATACTCGAGGGTGGTATTAACTCGGACTCTGAAAAATTTTCCTCAAGAGAAAACTTGCTCTGTTGAAAGAAGAATCCAGAATGTGGAGAAAATAACTTGCTGCCGAGAAATCATCGTGGTCTTTACGCGCCTGCTGACCGCTCAAGAATATTTTACCAGTTGCCTCGATAATTAACAAAACAAGAGCATCAGCTGAAGTTTGGATCAAGTAAATCTCAGAAGAAAGTACACATCACGATGGAAGAGATTATTTAGAGAAGCCGTATGGAGACGGGGCTTCAACGTAGTGAAAAAAAGACCGGAATTCAGATATACTGTTCGAGTGCCATCATCTGCAACCTGGAATATTTTCTATCTATCAGTTTTCTATGGAGCTTAGCAGGATGACCACAGTCTTTAAGCAGATGAATACACTGTTGAAACCAGGAAGCCCAGAGCTAATTTTTGCCTATCTATTTCGTTAAGAGCGTGACACGAAACCTATAAATAAATATATAAACATACTAGTGGCCCGTGCCGTCATTATAAATGACGGCAAAAAATTAACACTTCACCAAAACCCCTGCCGTCTCCTGTGCTTGTTACTCTTTAGAAGGCTTCTTAAATGTAGATTCAGCATTCTGTCTAAACAATCTATACTGTAATAAAAGAGCTGTCTGTCCGTCAGTCCGTCGGTCCGAAGCCTCATTTTTCCTGTATCTAATACCAAAGAAAAAGATTCCAAGGTACCCAACTATTCTTTTCGCCAAAAAGGGGCAAGCAGACAGAGTTCTATTTTCCCCTTATCTAATACTGAAGAAAAAGATTCCAAGGTACTCAACTTTTTTTTTTCGCCGCTTGAAATCTGAATTTTCTCCTATCTTATTCCCATAGAGCGTGACAGGAAAGATATAAATATAGTTATAAATAAACAAATAAAAACACAACGTGAATTATTATATCGTACTGATGACGGCCATTCTTAGTACCCATTAGATAGGTACTAGCGGGACCCACGAAAATTCCACCGTCGGTTAGTTAATGTCCTCACTTTTTATAATAAAACAATCTAACCTTACGCTATTATAACTCACTTTAGTTCACCTAATGCAGCTTCTCAACCTAACCTACCGATAAATAGCGCCTGTTCCTTAACGAACTGCCTCAAACCTCAAATGCGAGAGTCGAAACATGGCAACATTGCTCCCTATCCTTTCCCTTGCGCTGCTGTGTATGCAGCTTCGACTTATCTTACATTATATTCAATAACTGCTTAAACTCCGAGCCGCGGCAGCTATTCCACAACAGCAAGGGCCACGTGGTCACTTTAGATTCTGTCTCTGAATTACTTCTGAGTTTCAATTCACAACTGTACATATGTTTTGCAATCGAAGTGAGTTAATCTATTCAATCGTTATCATGCGCACGGAAACAACTGTTCCAAGAACGTGAAGCGCTCCCGTGTTCCAAATTGAAAGTGGTTGAACTTCCTTATAGCGAAAAGCAGAGCTTCTTACAAGTTGAATTTTCCCCAATACTTTATTGAAGAGCGTAACACACGACGGAAGGAACGATTGAATGATTGAAGGAACAACGCTTTTAATATTATAGATGAGATGAGCGCTGAAGATTTAATGCGACGGTATCTGTGATACGACTTTATTAATAATTACTGAGGACTTGAGCTCGTTTGCACGAACGTGTTCTTACATCTCAAAGGTAATACCGGAAATGCCACTTGACTGCGTCATATAAAGGAATATGGATGCATGTATGATGCAGTCAAGTGGCATTTCAGATGCACTAAACACGTACCGGTATATATGTACATAGGTATATTTTCGATTTTTCAAGTTGAACGTTGAATTTTCATTTGAGACGCCCTCCGAAGAGTAAAAATAAACACACACACACACACAGAAGACAATGGGGTTTCAATGAAACACTAATTTTCCTGCCGTCGTTTAAGGACGAGTCGAGCCACTAATAAATACGTAAGATTTGAATGTGCAAACAAGACAAAATCGTAAACAGGCGCTACCGAGAGCCCCAAATTACCAAATTATTCTATTTACGTGAATTTGATAAAGAGAATTTATTTTTACTCCATTCAAAGCAGGCAAGCGTTCCGACAGCATGAAGCACGATACCAGCATCTGAGACACAAGATACGGCTGGCTCTAAAATGCTACTAATTAAATACAAATACTGTAAAGCAACCAGCTCATTACCAGGCGAAATAAAAATAACATATAAAACAGCTATACGGAAATTACACAACAGATGGTGCACCACGAGTAGTATATTAACGAGGATTGGAATTTCAACACATAGTATATTGATACTTCTTCAGTGTTAGTATAAGTTTACACAGCTACGTAATATACATACAGACTGCAAAAATAAAAACTAAATAAACAAAGAAATAAACTCGATCAATCTACAGTACGTTACAGAGTGCGAATGATAGTTTTGTTGGTGTTCAATTTCTATATCAGAAAATGTGTATTAGAAAGGAAAATAACTTCTTCTGTTATTCTTTCAGAATAACAGAAATGAGCGTTTCGAAACGAGAATAGGCACCATACCGTAACTTGCGTCTAAAATTACTGCCTCGATATTTATGATCGTTCAAGATCAGCTAGGAAACAGATTTTTAGAAGGAACGAAGAGAAGGTTGCGGGGTGAATAAATTAGCAGATTATAGAGATGAGGTCGCATTCGGTGGCGCATATTCACAGAATTGTGCAGTCGAGCATGTACAGATTTCAGGAACATCTCGAGACAAATAAACTTTGCTAAGACAATACAAAGAAAGTACAGAACTTGTCCACGTGGAGGGAGCCCCGACAGAAATCAAACAAGGCTAATGCCAAAAGGTCTTGCACTTACACTCGTGTAAGGTTTTAACGAAGGCATTTCAGAGAGAAAGAAAGGGAGAGAGACGTAGAGTTGAAGGGGCAAAGCCGCTGCTAAGAGCTATTACCAAAGTTAGGAAGATGTGCAGCAAATTTGCACTGCAAGAGCTTACGCTCAACATGCTGAATAATTCAAGAAATTCCTTCACAGAAAAATGGCTCAACAAGTTAGCCCCATGATAACAAGTTCTCGTCTTTTAGCGGGCTTTGAAGCAACAGTTTTTATGGGCAATGAAACTGTAAAATGAGCCAAAGTTTTGAAATAGATATTTGAAGTAAGGAAATGGTAGTCATGATCAATTACGGGCGGATTATGAGCCTGAGGCTCTACATGCAGCTAAAGCTCCCGAGGATCAGG
>LQNS02278070.1:41935081-41954679 GCA_001587735.2 Parhyale hawaiensis
GCACAAGTTCGAGAACAAGAGGCAATCTGCAGGGCACTTGTAGAGGCCGTAAGAGCTAACTCAAGACACATAAGGGAACTAGCGAGACCATATTGGCCACTATGTGAACGTGATACTGAGACTCATCCTGCACAGCGCCGACAAGCGCAGAGCTGTCCAATTTTGCTCAGCCGCATGAGCATTCGACGCACAAGGAAATTTTAGATAACGCTGGAGGAGGAAAAAAGGAAACATGGACCTTATCTTAGATGCATAGGCAAGTGAAGGGGAAACAGTGTTGAGGCGCTGTAAGATATGTTGCAATTTTAGCTGGATATGACATAAGAAGTTGTATAATAGGAGAGCGTGGTACATACAGTTGTATAACATGAAAGCTTACAACAGATACCTACGCAGAAGTGAACACTTTACAGCAGCAGAAAAATTAGTGTAGATATTATTGTAAAGTATGTTTTCTGAAGAAATGCTGCCTTAATAACAAATTTAAGTCTTATTGGGCATCTTCCGGTTCGAGACACGAACCATCTTATGTGTTCATGACGATAATAAAAATAACTTTAATTTCAATACCGGGACCGAACAGAAAAAAGAAAAATTGCAACAAACGACATAAAATGAAAAAAATAAAAACGAGGTGTAGTGGCACTCATGCCTACACGTCCCAATTATCTCCAGATTATCAACGAACGCTAAATTATATTTATTATTGAGTTTTTCACGACGCATCGGCCAACAAAGACGGCTGTGAAAAGGGACATGTAAATGTCTAGAGAAACATGAAACCCATACGCCAAGGGTGTTCCCGCGCAGGGTCAATGCGTTTGGGAATAGGAAATCGCGCAAGAAAAGGAAGGACAGAACAAAGCATCATTAGTACGAGTATGAAAATGGAAATTAGCAAAGTAGGCACAAAAGTCAAATGTCTTAGACAGCCAAGGCTAAAATAACTTAGGGGCTCAGTGGGGAGGAAGGAGGGGGGGGCAGGGGGGAGGGGGGCGCAACGTCCCAAAACATAGGATAGGCGAGTCCAGGAGCAAACAGCGTACCGTAACGGGAGAGAACTCACAAGAAACTAGCATCGAAAAGCGACTTGATTAGATAGCAGGCAGTAGACGAACCAATAGGTCCATTCCCAAAGAGACATCGGAACTTACGCATCGGCCCTCAATGAGCTATTGGCATTATGTTAGTAGGATATAGAGGACTGAAGAAAAGAGAAAAAATGGGGGAAGAATCCCAGCCAAAGAGACGATCATGATTGCACGCAAGCACGGTCAAGAGCCGCTGATATGCGGAGCTTAGAGATGTCAAGCTGTGTAGTTGGAGCGGGAGAGAATAGAAGACAGATTAAGGTGGCCTAGGAAGCTTTGGCCGTTAAGAGTCTGCAACTCATGGAGGAGTTCTTAGCTGTGGAGGATGTCTCTCCCAATCAATGTCAAGACGATTTTTAAACGCGTTGACTGACTCCGCACTAACAACGTCGGAAGGGAGTCTCTTCCAAATGCTGACTATGAAATACGGCTTAAGGTCGTTCGAGATTTATGCTTGGGTTTTTGACCGTTGTTTCGCAAGCGATCATTGAGGTCTCTTTCAAAGAGTCCCGGTGAAGGTACGTCGTTGAAGCTATTCAAATACTTGAATGTTTCTATTAGTTGCCCCCAGGGTCGTCTTTGCTTGAGAGAGATCAGACCCAGTTCTTTTAGACGACTTTCATACGGCTTATTTCGCAGCTGAGGTATCAATTTCGTTGCTCTGCGTTGGACTCTTTCTATGTTATCGATATCTCTGCACAGATGTGACGACCAAAATTGAACAGCAAATTCTAAATGTGGCCGCACTAGTGCCTCGTACAAGGGAACGATGATGTCCTTGGACTTGTATTCAAAATTTCTGGTGATGAATCCCAGTACTCTGCTTGCCAATTTCACACACTTGTCAACTTGCTGTGTTGTAGTTGGTTTGAAATAGTGATTCCCAAGTCACGTTGTTGGGTGACAGCAGCCAAAATCGTCCCGTTCACTTTCAATGGGGTTGAAGGGTTCACCAGCCCTATGTGCATTACTGAGCATTTGTCGACATTAAAGCTCATCTGCCACGTTGTGCTTCATTCCATGAGATGTTTCAAGGTCTTGTTGGAGCTCGGTTCTTTTCGTGGCAGGATGACATAGTTTAGTATCATCCACAAATATACTGATTTTTCTACGGATGTTAAGATAAAGATCGTTGATGTAAATTGAGAACAGAAGTGGAACAAGCACGCTACCTTGTGGAACCCCTGATGATAACTGCGTCCAGGCGCACGTCTCGCCTTCAAGCTTTACTCGCTGCTGCCGACCCGTAAGCCATGCCCTGATCCATCGTAAATAGTCACCCTGGATGCCATGAGCTTCCAATTTTTTCATTAGCCGGTGATGGGCAGCCTTTATCGAAAGCCTTTTGGAAATCTAGATACACAAGGTAAGGTCTACACCCTTTTCTTCATCATTAATATCCGTAACTTTTGAGAAAAAGTTCAGTAGATTTGTTAAGCAGCTTCTTCCATTTCGGAAACCCAGATGGGAGTCGGATATGAGCTGATGCATCCTCAGGTGATCAGTGATGCGCTTTTTCAAGAGGCGTTCGATGGTTTTGCTGACGACCGATGTAAGACTGATTGATCGACAGTTGTTAGAGCTTTTCTTGTCCCACCTCTCAAGTATCGGGATCACATTAGCTAGTTTCCAATCCTGCGGAACTTCTCCCGTTCTAAGGACAGATTGAATATTTCGATCAGGGGCTTCACGATGACTGACACATTTCCCGTAGTACACGGGGAGTAAGATTATCTGGGCCAGTGGATTTGTACACAGTTAGGTGGATGAGTTTTTGAAGGATCTCGATCTCCGTGAAAACACATTTGTTTATAGGAGCAACTTGCATCGGTGCCGGTTCAAAGATATTCGCCACATTTTCAATAGTAAAAACAGTGGTGAAACAGTCGTTCAGGATTGTGGCTCTGTCTCTTAGGTTATTGGGTATGTCACCCTCGCCTAAAATTGACGGTTTGTCCGCATTTGTCCGTTTTTGCCCTCTTTACGCCGTACTGTCGGAAAACCCGAACTAATTTCGGGTAAGTTGGACTATATTCGGGTTTAATATCGGGTAGGTTAGGCGAGGGTAGGTCTGTTTTTTTTTTATTTTAAAATTTCGGGTACTGTCAATTTTAGTCAATGGTGAAAAGGGGGAAGGTGATTTCACCGTCAAGTCTTTTGAGCGGACCTATGGTTTCTTTTTTCATTCTACTTTCATTTACATATGTATAGAATGCCCTTGGGTTGCGTTTTGCCATAGCGGCTACGGAAACTTCTTTTTCTCTTTTCGTGGTCCTGACCATTTTCTTTGCATCCCGACATGCCCTTTTGTGACTGAACCTGTTCTCTGTTGGATTACGCTTCTAGGTATTGTAACGCTCTAGTCGCCTTGCAATGCAGCATTTGACTGTTCGATTCATCCAGAGGGGATCATTACTGACGTCAACATTGACGAACGGTACGGCTGAGCAGCCTATGAATAATTTCGTTAATTTCGCAGAAAAATCGACGCTGGTTGCAAATTTCATCCATTAAGCACACAAATATATGGAGGTAACATTCACAAATTGAACAATAAACAATTATTAATAAAAATTGTAGCGGAGGCTGGTGGAAACTGTAACAGCACCAGAGACAAGATCTGGGAGCACATGGCACCCTGATATAATATCTTCTTTGAAATGAAGCCTCATTTACACTTCGTATTTAGTTTACAGTGCTCTTCACAAAACATATTTAAACATATCACCGTATTTTTTCGACTCAATTCATTCTATCTCCACTCCTGACTGGTCAGCTATTTGAGTTGCATCCACCCACAAAACACGGTAAAATGGTTATCGTCAATTATAACAAGTTTGAGCAATAACTTCCTATGGTTTCTCTTTCGCGCGTCAAGAATATAACACTGCATAGCCCTGTATATTTGGTTAGGATATTGAGCCTACGCAGGCCTGACGTCCGACCCTCAAAGACTTGGACTCATCGTTGTGACGTCTTTCATCGAGATGCGGTCACGGCCAAGTTTTACTTTAGTCCAATTGAGTCCTCCTGTTACACTCTTTGCTTCCTGGGAGAGCCGAACCAGCCTTAAACGCTCCGGCCGATGTCTTATCCTATGGCCATTGAGATCAACATACGCAGAAACTCTTTTGGTCAAAGAACGTAATGTCAAATGTAGTAAACATTATCTTCCTGCCGAATGTACAATATTCCGTCACTCACGAATGTCCGAGTACAAAAAAAAAATGTTTTACAAAAAATGTACCTGGATATCTCTTATATCAATCAATAAATGACCTCAAGTGAATGCAAAAGAACACGTTTTGGAAATCTTCTCTAATGAATTCATAAAATAAAAAAAATCGTGATAGCTGATGAGAAATGCTTCCAACCCCCAAGATTCGTTACTACTGCCGGCATGTGCAGCGTGCAAGGTATGCCACACAACGCACGGAAGTGTATCATAACATTGCTATACTGCAAAGTGGCTAAATGGAGTCGTTCCGTCGATGAGACGAATTTCAGTTTCATTGATTCTCCGGAAGCTTCTGGCGAACATGACCAACTCGTAGCTATGTAAGCTCAATAATTACGTATATGTGTATACAACCCACACAATGCTTTCTTGTCAAGTTCAAATAAGGCCATTTAAAGTGAGTTCTACGGCTGATGGTCGTGAACTTCAACAGCATAACGTAAGGACTAAAAAAATCGTCGTAATGATGCGAAGAATGTCATTATCAGCACTGAGCAAACAGCACAAATTAAGTCTTGAAAAAAAAAATGGCGAGAGATACTCACTGAAGGCAGAAGATTTGAAAGCACAAAGCTCTCATCAACAAGATCATTGTAAATTTGGTCACCCATACTGACGAATATGTGTTTCGTGCAAATAAATACATTCGCTGCGTCAATGGAATAAATAATTATTTTTTACTTGTGGCCCCTATATTAACCCCACGGATGTTTTTTTTTATTCTTAATCAAATTGGAGTGAATAACTTGTACACTAGACTACGGTACCGCTGCGCGCTAGACGACCTCTGGGAGGATACACACGGGTTTGTCTCCTAAAGGATTAATTAGAGAACATACACCCGAAATTTATTGGAGCAATCTTGGGATGGACTGGCCTGAGAAGTGGACTACTAACTACAGTACAGGCTGCTATACATACACCAGCCGTAATTTACGATAAACGCTTCCTCCACGTTAAATTAAAATCATCAAATAACTATCAAGCTCATCAGGCAACATAAAATCCTTTTTCATGTAGGTACTTGTATTCTCAAGTTTCGATAAGGTTCCTATTCATTTTCGTCAAGGAACACGGCTAACGGTGCTGCTCCTGCACTCTCCCTGCTCATGAAGCAACTCCAAGCGGAAATATTTTGCGTCGGTGAAATTTTCGATAATTTAGAAAACGCCAGAAGCGCAACGACACTTTGCCCAGGCAGAGCTACTTTTTGCAAGAGGTCGTCGGTTGCGGGCATCGCCAAGTTGGATGAACAAGAAAGCATCTTCTGCCGCAGATATTTTGGAAGATGGCGGCAGGAGCAGCAGCAGCAGCGGCGCTGGCACCGCCAGAGTTACACTATTGGCGCGTCCATTAATCACCGAGCAAAGCTTTCCGTTCTTCATTAGCGAAGCAAGGGGGCGCAACCCCTGCTGCCCCCCCCCACCTACCCTCTCAACTTTCAAGGCTTCGCTCAGATATGGCAGTGCGGTTGAGCAAAATTTCGTATTTGGGAAATCTCCAGAGGAAAGCGAACTCTGGTGATGCGTCTAACGTAAGCCTCGCTCTCGCCCCCGCAATATTTTTAGCCTGCCAAACAAACAGTAAAGCAAAAGCTAAGCAGATTAATGACACTGAACTGCATAGCAGAATACACTGCTAAGATTAATTGGACATTAAGAATTACATCATATTTTCCAACCAATTTTAATTTTCTCTAGTCCAAAAATCTGACACGAACTGTAGAACAATATGCCATTCATTTCCTCAAACAGATGGCCGGCCATTCAGACTAAACGGAACTCATATCCATACAAGAGGCACCCAAGTTGACACAAGAACAAGCAGCAGAACGTGCAGTTTTTGGAGCACAGAAATCCACAAGCACTGAAATCTTTCATGTATCAACTATACACATACAGAGCACTGTATGTGGGCAAGCGTATAACTGCCGATCTCCGATGAAGAAGAGCAAAATCTACTAACGCATCAAGCGTGTAAATATTATAAAAAGACTATCAGCGAGGGTCTAGCAGCTGGTCTACAAGTAGGGCGCGCCCACAAACTATTAACGCATCAAGCGTACAAATGCGCACAGACAAAGACAGCGAGCAAGTGTCTAGCCGCTGGTCTCCAAATAAAAAACGCCCAAATCTATCCATGAAGCGATCAGAGAAAGAATGAGAGACCGGGCGCTCTGAGGAAGTACCTCTTCTAGCCCAAAGCTGACTAAAGTTGCCCCAATCTGTTTTAGCGCAAGTGGACCGCAATCGGCAATAAACGAGAAGGATGGAAAGCTGCAAGGGAGGCAGGGCCGCGGCAACCGTCGCTTTCGGGACGCAAGTTTTCCACTCGCTGCATCTTTGGACTAAAGTTGCGCGTCGATCCCATTCTATTAAAGATTCTCACTTTGGCAGATCCTTCAATCTCTTTTGGAGAGCACTGCAATTCCCTCTATAACAAATGGCCTGACCTGGCCAAGCTCAACTTCCGTGCAGGCTACCAACTACTCAAGCAAGTAAACAACCCAGAAGCGAAGCAAATGAGCGTCTTCGGGAAGAACTACGAATTCACGCACCTGCGTTCCACGGTAAGCAACTGGCGATATATACTGAACCTAACATGTCTTTGCACTGTATGAACTTGTTGATCTTGGTCACACTTATTTATACATTGCGAAATTAGCCGAAATTACAGCGGCAGAATTGCTCGAATTAGCAATTTTATCGACACAGGAACGTTTCTTAGGCGAAACAGCGCTTCTGGAGATGAGAACGTACCGTTCTGCACTGTAAAAATTGTGTCCCTGAAAGAGAAAGTATCTGGAAAGCCCATAAGGCGGCCACTTACGGACGTCCTCTGTTAATTACAGCGCGAAGTTTTTAGGTTTCCATCACTAAACGGATTATTTTTGTTACAGAAACATAACTAACTTTCCCTCAGAAGTTGCAGAATCATTATGTTTCAAAAATTTTAGTAGACTTTCTGCTGGAAAAAGCGAAGCGTGCAAATGAAGATTTGGAACTAAGTGATTATGCCATAATCAGTGATCTAAGAACCTGATAGTGCTACATTAAAAAATAAGGTTGATACGCAACGAAATTTGTACGTTATTGACTCGTTCGTTACGAATAATTCACTGATACTCAAATCGGTACATGGCATACTCACGCTTTTATTTGGGGATGTAATCGATAAAGCACGTACATGTTTTATATGAGCTGATCAACATCATATAGGTAACCATAATTTGAGAAGTGATAGCTCTTCAGATAAAATTAAACACATTGTATGATACTTAATTCATGTTTTTTGTTCTTATAATTTTTAAATTTAGTTTATACATGCACCACATTTATGTGAACATAATAATTACCTCTGCCAAGGAGGTTATGTTTTCGTCGTGTTTGTCTATTTGTCTGTCACNAAATTAAACACATTGTATTATACTTAATTCATGTTTTTTGTTCTTATAATTTTTAAATTTAGTTTATACATGCACCACATTTATGTGAACATAATAATTACCTCTGCCAAGGAGGTTATGTTTTCGTCGTGTTTGTCTCTTTGTCTGTCACCAAGATAACTCAAAAAGTTATGAACAGATTTGGACGAAATTACAGGGATTGTTAGGCAGGGTAGGAGAAACAGATGATTAACTTTTGGTGAAGATATGTCCATCCGTTTGTTTGTTTGTCTGCCTCATTTTTCTCCATGCCATAACTCAGAAAGTTATGGATGGATTTTCATGAAATTAACATGAGTTGTTAGGTATATAACAAAGAGTAAATGACCAAACTTTTGTAATGATCCGTTTGTTCGTTCGTTTGTCACTGTTTTTAACTTTATGCTTGTTAGTACAATAACTCAAAAAATAATGAATGGATCTTTATGAAATTGATAGGGGTTGTTAATTATGTTAAAAGACATAAATGATTAAATTTTGGTGCAGATCGGTTTGTTCGTTTGCATGTTTGACTAATGTTTGTCAAAACGTTTGTTAGAAGTATAACTCAATAATTTATGAACAGATCGTCAAGAAAATTGCACAAGCTGTTCTTTCTATCAAAGGCCCAAATGGTTAAATTTTGGAGTTAATACAAAAAAACATTATGGTTTCAGAGCCAATTTGAATTTTTTTCTACCGTTACCTCGCTTGGCGGGGGTATATGCGCTCTCAGAGTGTTCTAGCAAAGACACATAGTTACTACCATTCCATTTCAATGCCGCTAGATTTGAAAACATTCTCAAGGCAATATTTTAAATTTTTTTTCAAATACATGTATCAAAAACTTTAGAAGACAATAATTTAGAAGAAAAAAGTTTTCTAGGCATTGGATAATATTTTTTTCTAGCAACAGGAATGTCTTTCCAAAACACAATTACCCATTTGATTATGATCAAGTAGTATCAAACGTGAGTGCCTTATATATAGATGGACACTAAATGAAGGTGAACGAGGTAAATAAATACATGAACGGGCGCAGAAAATGTTCCCACAGAAAATAAATTATTAATGTTTCGATAGCGGATAAAGACAGTGAAACAATGAAGACTCTTATAATGCTCAAGATATTGTCTCACTGTCTGGGACTATTTTTCAATTTATCACCCACTTGCCCACATCACTATCTGAAATCTCCTTTTTGAAATATTTTACTGATGCGCGTAGCCTCGCCTACGTAACTTGTCTCCATGCCTTCGTCTCGATAAAAAAAATATTCGGCAGGGGCGCTTGTCTATGCAGAGGCATCAGACTCCAAGAAGGACCAAACACAGCAGGCCAGATGATGGAGGCTATATTTCCATGCTACAGAATTTGGGAAAACTGGCTCGAGATGAATTCCGACTTTTTTTGCGTGTGCAAAAGCGCGCCAACTTGTTGAAAACCACCATTTTTAAAAAGTTTTTTTTTTTAACTTTACATAGAGCAGGGACAAACATTTCACCAATGGATAGATTTATTTTCGTGCTCTGACGAAAATGAGATTGCCACATTTTGGACACAGTCCCACAAACTATGAAGGAGCCCGGCTTTTTGACGACAATAAGCATTTCTTGCAACACCTTAAGCATCTTTCGGTTGGTTTCCCAGCACTTTGAATTCGCAGAATTGAATATTGCCTCCACTGTGAACAGCTTTTCATTAGAAAAGACAATCTCTCTTCCTCGCGTGCAAATCTTCGGGTAGTTCAGAAGAAACTGAGGTCATCCCCCTCGTTTCTGTGGGTTAGTGAGTTGTTGGCATTTAATTCGTCAGTAATAAGGAAAAAAGCCCGGGGCCAGTTTTGACTAAGTTTTCACAAAGTTTTAGCTTATATCCATCTACTCGGCTATTTTCTTCACGGATTGCTTTGGATATCTGCCAGCCCTCTCGCGCAAGGCCATTTTGCCTTTGAGGGTGCGAGCTGAATGCGGGTGTCCACTACTGGGACGGTATATGCCAGTACTAAGTTCATTGAATCTGTTACAGTTCGTCAACAGTGGTTTTTGCCACATTTAGCTGTTCCGTCAGATGGGGCTTAAAAAAGGGCTAGGCACTTACTCATATTTTTTAATTGTATAACAAT
Source organism: Parhyale hawaiensis (assembly GCA_001587735.2). Taxonomy (NCBI): domain Eukaryota; kingdom Metazoa; phylum Arthropoda; class Malacostraca; order Amphipoda; family Hyalidae; genus Parhyale; species Parhyale hawaiensis. Next base: position 41,944,960 of record LQNS02278070.1, read on the forward strand.
TATATATACATAACCAGTTTGGAAAGGAAGTATAGCGCGATCACTTAGGGATTCAGTGATAAAAGGCGATTTGAACTAATACTGATTTGAAGTTGAAAGAGAGTGCGGAGACTTTGCCCCACGCAATGATACGTCAGTCATAGTTACTGTGAGCGGTTTACGCCTCAGTTTCCACATGATGACGATGTCACCGAGGAAAGAAAAAGGGACATCAAGCATGTCCAACACGTCCAACACGAGAGTGTTCCGGCACAGGATGAACGCGCATGGCAACAGCAAGATCGTAAATAAGGGGAAGAACAGAACAAAGAATCATGAGTAGGAACATGAAAACAGAAAGAAATGAAAACATATATTTCTCACGTGATAAGGTATTCATACAGTAAAGTAGTAAGGTAAAGTGGCGCGAAAAATAGTAGTCGAGAAGGCCTCACTAATGGCTAAGGTAGCCTACAGCGTCATCCTGGGGTCGTTAATTACTCCCGGAACATAACAATGGGCGAAACAAGTTAACCTATACAATATAGCCTATGCTATGCCGCCAGAGGGGTAAGTCAGTGATAACATTAACATAATTGATATCTAAATGTATATCCTACAACAGTTAAAAGCTCATACTTAACCCTTTACACGCGGCTCTGTCAATAGTGGACAGAATTTAATGAAAACTAAAATGGAAGCTTCATTTGACTTCATTAGAATATATATATATCAACCCATTCAAACAAATATTCATCATATCGTAAATTTTTTTATGTTCCCGAAATAGGAACGTTGGGGTCTTGTGACCCTAAAGATACAACAATGTAAAAGACCGGGTTAGTGAGGGTGACATGCTTGCTTTGAGAAAATGACATTCACCAAACGTGAGGAGTAAACAATAAGACAATCCAGATACACATTAGTGCTACGAACACATGGAAACAAGCATATAAAAAATGGAAACTGTGAAGATACTGATTATAGAATTGTTTACGTCACTGTTTTTCGTGGGTGTTTTCTTTGAGTGGTACGCATCAGTGCATGCTTTGTGAAGCTTTTTACCGCATTTTCAGCAGCTCAATCTCGATTTATTTTTTGGTGCATAGGACACACCGTCCCTGGCAGCACAATTCTAAAACGTGATTTACACCATCGTATCGAACTGATTGCACTGGTGTTTAAGATGGGCCTCCTAGAGCTGTTCTGTCACTCTGCTGCGCTACCAGCGTATGCGCCACGTCTCTTCTGAAGTGGAGATGATTCATATTTGAGCCTGCATTGACAGTTCCATGGATTTGCAAGCAGCAACAATAGACAGGTCCAGAGCATGCGTGGAAAAGTTCTACCACTATTTCTTAGATCCAATCGTCGGTCTATATACAGGCAGGATATGGTCGCAGACGTCCACACCGCCCATACCGGTGTTATACATTCTGACACGGTTAGGTAGAGAGACCGTTATTTTACCTTCGTTTTCGCCCTCCTTTCCCCTTTATGTACCGAACGGCTAGATCGACTCCATAGTAGTAGCTAGCAACAGTTACGACGCTGTTGTTATTCCATTTCGCGCACAGCACTATCATCGGACCTGCATTCTAGTCACCACGGCTCTTCTTTTCCAGCGATTTAGAAAATTGTACCACATGCTCGGATATTTTTCTTCGCAACTTCTGCTAAACGTGTACACCTAGTAAAAAGTTATCAACGACCAATGTACGAGTCAGCATCAGTTATTGGTTCAAGCATGGTATTGACAGCATGGGTCCCTAATGGTCTTTTTGTCATCTGTACCACTGTAACTCTCAGAGTTGTATGCATAGCCATTCGCGCTGCTCAACATCCATAGTTTATAGCCAAATTTGACAGGCTTGTTCTTAAGATGCTGCTTGGCACTATCGAGTCCACGGTAAGGCATCATTGCCTCGTCGACACTGAAAGTTTCATGGAAAATATCAAACTAAGGGCACCCGTCTCTGAGCATATCGAACAAGGGCAGCCCTCTTATTGTTTTTGATGGGGCCTGATTATGCGATGTGCAGAAACTTATATAGTTCCGGACCTCTCTCAGCTTCTCACTTTGAAATATATTGGAGGTCCTATAGGTCTTGGCCTTTAGACCAGAAATTATTTTTTGACGGAAGATGATATCAGCCGATCAAAATCAGGCCCAAACTGGGAGATTTCATTTCATCATTGCTCACCGTGAAATTTTCAATGTTTTCGTCTCTGGTGACATACAGGCTCGTTTGCAGAGCTACAAAACCAACCTCGACGCATTTGAACTCGTTGCGCACAAAGGTGCCCAACAGACAGAAACCTGTAGAGAATGCTACCGTTAGCCGCCAACGTTCCCATTTTGGGAACATGGTTTTCTTTTTATATTTTTAGTAATAAAATGGGACATATTTTTGATTCAGTGAGTTCACTTCAAAGCTCTACTTTTCTAAAATGTATTTCCAAATGGATGTTAGGTTTCAATAATTTTAGATGCGTATTAAGTATGGAAGAAATTAAAAAAACGTGAAAACAAGAAAAACAGATTTTTTCAAAAATCTTAAGAAGGAATTAAGTGTACTGGCATAAAAATTACACGCGGAAAAATATGTTTTTTACGATAAAAATTACCTGGTTGCTTTTCACTAACGACGTAATATTTTAGCTACAAGTAATAATAATTAATCGTAAACGACACTGTCGTTCATCACAACGCTCCTGTTCATCTGTTGTTCATCACAAACGACAATGTGCATGGACGCAAATTCAAACGACAAGGTAGTTTACATTTAACTAATTTTGCTTAATGGCAAACAACCATTTCTCTGTGTGTAGGCTGCACCTGTTCGCTGGTTCCTAATACAACATATGAAAGTTTTCCAGGCACTGCAATGAATTCAAAAAGATATCTATGCGCAATTATGTACATGTTCCCATAATGGGAACATTGGCAGGTAAAGGTTAACTTCTGCAATTGGTGAATCGACAGAAATGAGAGAAAATTCCGATAACAAGCCCTTTAACAGACAACTCTAGCACTTTCACCGACACAATGAAATATCTCTGCCATAAGAAGGATAAAAAATTTCTGCTTGTAAAAAGTGCGACCTACGTACGGGTTCTTCCAACGGAGGCTGGAACGAAGGATGATTTGGGAACCCCTCGCCTAATGGAAAAAACTATAGACACTTTACTAAGTGATTCCCGTTAAATCACAAAGACTCTTTTACGGTGTACTGTTTTAAAGCAATTATATCTAATTAGCCCTTTCTTTCACACCATTACATATATGTTACACTCTATATGCTGTTATTCCTATAAAGAAATGGTCAATTAATCAGATGTTGAATATAATGGGTCTTTTATTCGTTGATAGATACCGTAGATCCTCAACCTTAAATAAACCCAGGTACCAAACTGGACTGAAAAGATAATTTTGCACAAACGACACCAGTTAATTAAAACATATCAAGGTAGATGTTAGCTATGTCATTATTTTATGCGTAGCAAAATTTCCATAACAACACTGGACACTGGTCCACCTGAATATTATTTAGCGTCACAGTAAAGCACTGGACCATTTACATACGTATACCTTAACACGTTACAGGTCCACTTAAATACCCGAGCCAAAACACGGAACAAGTCCACATAAACAACAAAGCACCAGCGAGCGAACGTCAATACAACTGCAGAGAAACTATAGAGGAGCCACGGTCCCTTCACCGCATAAGCCACTGAGCGCCGGAGCTAATAGAGTCGCAACACACGCATCATGCTTTTATGGGAGAAGCAATTAAGTAATAATTTCGGTGGTATTATCCACTACAGAGAGCTTAATTTAAGCCGTGAACTGGAAGCATTAGGTTGGCCCTCAATCTACGTTTCATGTACAGAGCAGCCGGCGTCCCCTGTACACCAGCTTGTACGCCCTCCCGCCCCGCCCGCCGGCGCAGGGCCTGCTAAATTGGCCATTATTAGCACAAAGGGACAGTCGGTTGGTGCCGCTAATTCACAAATATTGCTCCCCTGAGTTCACTGCACACAGCAACTGCCCGTGTCAGCGCCCCACCCCCACCGCCCCCTCCCACCCCAAACCTTGCCATTGCTCAACATACATTTTATTGCTTCACCTCAACTGCTTCCTTCGTTCACAGGCTGCGCTATGCTAAGGAAGCAACTACCTACGTCGAGTTTGAGCAAGCGATGATGTAGTATTTTTACTAACAATAAAAACGGCACTGATTTAGTGTAGTAGAAAATATGAAATACGGTCATTGAAACTCCCAAACAGCGGCAATTTCGTGTTCTAAACAATGACTCTAATCAAATAATTCAAACATACATAGTGTCCTTAAATCAATAGTACAACGCCAGTTAGAATGAAGGGAAAGGGATGTTCAGACAAACAAAATGTATCACAATATGGTAAGTAAATAAGCGATATTCCTTTCAAAACCATAAAAACAAATTACTCGGAGAGAAAAACAGTACGGCCAGAAGTGAAGAGAGCATGAAGATACACGAAGTAAAAATACTTCCAACTTTGAAGTAAAGAAATGACAAGGCGAAGTCATTTAATGAAATAAAAAAAGGAGAACCACCAGAAAATGAGGCAAGTTCAGAACGTGACGTCCGGGAGCTGCGAGAGCGAGAGGAAGAGCGCCTCGGTTAACTCGTCAGCCGCTCATTCATCTCACCTGCCAAGCTACACCTCCAAATGACTCGCCCCGGCGACCATTTTTCAAGAGACCTCCAATGTTAACCCTTCAGCCGCTTACGCTGAGCTTCTGGCTCCTCTCGCTTGCGCTTCAGTTATGACAAGGCTGGGAGAATAATGTGCAGACTGTAATTATTAAATATTGAGTAACACACAGATGGTATCTGCAGCTGAAATTGGAGATAATTATCGAACAACTGCAAACGTATGGATGATGTGTAGATCTCCCAGCGCCACCTGTCCTATTAATGATGAACCAAAAATACAAAGAAATTGCAGTCAAGAGTATACTTCCAAAGTCCTTCTCAATACGTTGATAGAAAAATCGGACAAAACTTTTTCCGGTTGCAGAGTTTGGGAAGACAGGATCCAGAGGAGTTGACTATCGAAAAGGTGACATTGACTTGGTGAGGCCAATGAGACATCGGGGGTATCAAACATATGGAAAAGATCATTTCACTACGGTGAAGTTCTGCATAAATCCTCAACGTCCCAGTAGTAGTAGCAGTCTTTTCCTAGGTTTACCACCGCATCCACAACTAGAGAGCACTCAGAGAGCGCATACCTCCGTCAGTCAAGGCAACGGTAACGAAAAATTCAAATTGGTTTTGAAATCATGATTTTCTTTGTATCAACACCAAAAGCTAATCATTCATGCCTTTCGATAGTATCAACAGTTTCTGTAATTTTCGTGAAGATCCGCTCATAACTTTTTGAGTTATGCTGCTAACCAACATTATGACAAACATAAGTCAAACACAAAAACGGACCAACCGATCATTACCAAAATTGAATAATTTATGTTTTTTACCATTACTAACCATTCCTGTAAATTTGTGCTAACAAGTAAAAAAATCAAACACAGCGACAAACACACGAACGAACAAATCATCAACTTAATTGGATCACTTAATCTTGGTAATATACCTAACAACTAGTGTAAATTTCATGAAAATTCGTCCATAACTTTTTGAGTTATGGCACTAAGAAAAAAATAGGCAGACGAACAAACATATGAACGGATTTTCACCAAAAGTTAACCATCTGTTACTGTTAATATTCCTAACAATCCCTCTAAATTTCGATCCATTCATAACTTTTTCAGTAATATTGGTGAGACAGACAAACACGACAAAAACATAACATCCTTGGCGGAGGTAATAAAGTATGATCCAAGCAGTGAGGCTCGGTGCAGCCGCCGTGGGGCGAACATCCCACCTACGACCAAGTGTTCAATGAAGTACTGTTTGCGTCAGTCGAGTTGGCCACACGCGCTAGTACGAGCAGAAAAACATGGCGCAAAGCATCTCAAAGAGACGAAACTGGAAACGTGAAAACAGAAGAAAAAAAGACAATTGGGTGGATGGCCCCTTCCGTGGTCCTCCGCATGAGGGAAGGTAGAAGCCCTGCGGAATAGATCGGTCACCTGGATCGGCTACGCACCGCACGGAGCAAAAGAGGTGTATAAAACTTAGGCACCTAACCTTACTAACCTCATCAGCAGGCGTTGCGGCCAGCTGCAACAACTCCTGCGGAAAAAAGCACTCGGGACAGCCCTTGGGTTACTGAGGCCCATATATGTTCTGACAGGGATAAGGCCCGCCAGAACATGCCCCTGAGGGCCCTCAACATCCCTTGGCATTAAACAAAGATACGTACAGCAACAGCAAATAAGTTGAAGGAAAGTCTACCCAGTCAAGTAATAAATTTTTAACCTTGCACGATTCTACCAAACCACAAGTTCAGTGGAGGCCTACGCAAATCGTATTTGCCAGTAGCTTGCTACAGACTATTTTTTAAAAGTAAAATTTCGAACTCTTCGGGTAATGTCAAATGACTCAACAAGAACAACAGTGATATACAAGGCAAAAATGTAGTGTTACACGCAGAGCATTTCGTACGAAGAATTATTTGTTTTTGAGGGGTTATCACAATCATTGGTGCTTGGTTGCATTATTGGGCAACATTGCAACATCAAGCAGTGCGTTTTTTTTTAGCGCACGATGCAGAAGAAGGACGTACAGCAATAGTTTGCCAAAGCGGACAGATGACCGACCACCCAACACTAAAACTAAAGTCAGTCCGCCAAGAAATGAAAGAACACCAACAAATGCGAGTAGGCAGTGTATGCGCAGCAGCTGGTCATCCCTCCGGAGTTGAAAGCTTAATAAAATTTACTAAACGCACTCACCGCTGACAGTCAAATCCAATTCAGACCCAAATGCAATGAACTTGTGGACGCGAGTTGCGCTGCGCCAAGTCAACAGGACGGCTTTTGTGCTTCTGTAAGTCGAGGTCGGCGGCCACGGCCGTTGTTGCACATTCGATACGAGCTGCAGACAAGCGCGCAGAACAAACTTCTGCGCAACTTTACACATTTCTCGTACGGAACAAATTACTTCATTGCTTCAACATCGGGTGGGTCCACAGCTTATTCTTAACAGCAGGATCTCAGAGCAAGACTTGCATGGCAGTGACCGCTCTGCACATATATATATATATATATATTTGCGACATTGGTCAACACTTTCCTTCCCCACGGGAACTCCAGTTCCCGCATTAAAATTTTCATTATTGAAACCAGCGCGTTGTTTCTTCCTCTGGAAATTTGGACAATAGGCCTATATTTTACAGCCCGTCTAAAGTCAGTGCTTGTATTTTATTTGCGGCTGAATAAAACGGGAGGTGGAGCACAAGCGACTATTATGGGCTGCTTCTAGAACCTCATAGCAAGAGCAGAGTTTTTGGGAACGAAAGGGTTAAACTGCGGTATTTACCCAACAGCAACGCGATTGCTCGTACAATTATCATTCTCTTCCGCGTCTCCAGATGAAGCACTGGGTATGAGCGTGATAAATAAGACGAAGATCTATACGTACAGCGTTTTATATGTTCGTAGTGTGCAATACATTCAGTAAAGCCAGGCACGAAATACAGTCACATGGCTACAGAACAATCCATACCCTAAGAAAATTTAAGGCTGGCGCAGCGTAGCGCAGAAGCTGCATTAAGGTACAACTTTTGCGGCCGCCCAGATTTTTGGTCGGATAGAACAGCTCGGCACGCAGTCACACGGCGACAATGCATATAATGTGTAACAAAGCAATCGATAAAACAGTTCGAAAGAAAATCTCATGCCTACAATCCAAACAAAGCCGTAACTAAAGAGCTCTAAAGCGCATACCACCCCCAAGCAAGGTATAGGTAATGAAAATTGGAATGGGTTTTGATACTACGATTTCCTTTGCATCAACATCAAAATCTAATTATATGCGCCTTTTGGCGGTAATAACAGCTACTGTAATTTTGTTGAACATTCGTTCAGAACTTTTCGAGTTATGCTGCTAACAAATTTTTTGACAAACATTAGTCAAACATACAATCAGACCAACCGATCATCGCCAAAATTTAATCACTTATGTCTTTCAACATTACCAACAATTTTTGTGAATTTCATACAGATCCGTAAATAACTTCTTGAGTTACCTTGCAAACAAGCATAAAATCAAACATATATACAAACAAACGAATATACAGATCGTCAGAAAAACTTGATCATCTACTCTGCATTATATACCTAACTTTGTGAAAAGAGAGGCAGACAAACAAATGGATGGACGGATATTCACCAAAAGTTTCATCTATTTCCTCTCAACATAGCTAATAACCTCTGTAACTTTCGTTGAGATCCGTCCATAATTTTTTGAGTTATCTTGGTGACAGACAGACAAACAAACAGACAGAGAGATAAACTGACAGACACACAAACAAACTCGACGAAAACAATTCCCTTGGCGGAGGTAATATAGCAGCCCAGAGAACAGTTGGACAGGCAGTGGCATGCCTGCAACGCAGACAAAGGCCGTCAGAGAACAAGCCAGGGAACAGTTGGACAGGCAGTGGCATGCCTACAAAGCAGACAAAGGCCGTCAGAGAACAAGCCAGGGAACAGTTGGACAAGCAGTGGCATGCCTACAAAGCAGACAAAGGCCGTCAGAGAACAAGCCAGGGAACAGTTGGACAGGCAGTGTCATGCCCTCAACGCAGACAAAGGCCGTAACAGAACAAGCCAGGGAACAGTTGGACACGCAGTGTCATGCCTGCAACGCAGACAAAGGCCGTAACAGAACAAGCCAGAGAACAGTTGGACAGGCAGTGGCATGCCTATAAAGCAGACAAAGGCCGTCAGAGAACAAGCCAGGGAACAGTTGGACAGGCAGTGTCATGCCTTCAACGCAGACAAAGCCCGTAACAGAACAAGCCAGGGAACAGTTGGACAGGCAGTGGCATGCCTGCAACGCAGACAAAGGCCGTAACAGAACAAGCCAGGGAACAGTTGGACAGGCAGTGGCATGCCTGCAACGCAGACAAGGGCCGTAACAGAACAAGCCAAGGAACAGTTGGACAGGCAGTGGCATTCCTACAATGCAGAAAAGGGCCGTAACAGAACAAGGCAGGGAACAGTTGGACAGGCAGTGTCATGCCTGCAACGCAGACAAAGGCCGTAACAGAACAAGCCATGGAACAGTTGGACAGGCAGTGGCATTCCTACAACGCAGACAAGGGCCGTAACAGAACAAGCCAGGGAACAGTTTGACAGGCAGTGGCATGCCTACAAAGCAGACAAAGGCCGTCAGAGAACAAGCCAGGGAACAGTTGGACAGGCAGTGGCATGCCTACAAAGCAGACAAAGGCCGTCAGAGAACAAGCCAGGGAACAGTTGGACAGGCAGTGGCATGCCTACAAAGCAGACAAAGGCCGTCAGAGAACAAGTCAGGGAACAGTTGGACAGGCAGTGGCATGCCTACAAAGCAGACAAAGGCCGTCAGAGAACAAGCCAGGGAACAGTTTGACAGGCAGTGTCATGCCTTCAACGCAGACAAAGCCCGTAACAGAACAAGCCAGGGAACAGTTGGACAGGCAGTGGCATGCCTGCAACGCAGACACAGGCCGTAACAGAACAATCCAGGGAACAGTTGGACAGGCAGTGGCATGCCTGCAACGCAGACAAGGGCCGTAACAGA
>LQNS02278070.1:41955175-41967765 GCA_001587735.2 Parhyale hawaiensis
GCTCGTCTTCAAAATATGTGAGCATTGTTCAACACTGGCGTCTCTCATAGGGGTTACGAAGTCAGTTGTGTCTATTTCAGTTGCCATTTCCTGAAAATTTGCTCGTCGGTAGTCTGGCAGCTTGAGTTATCTTGGTGACAGACAGACAAACAATGATACAGAGAGACAAACTGACAGACACACAAACAAACTCGACGAAAACATAATTCCCTTGGCGGAGATAATAAAGCAGCCCAGAGAACAGTTGGACAGACAGTGGCATGCCTACAACGCAGACAAAGGCCGTAAGAGAACAAGCCAGGGAACAATTGGACAGGCAGTGGCATGCCTTCAACGCAGACAAAGGCCGTAAGAGAACAAGTCAGGGAACAGTTGGACAGGCAGTGGCATGCCTTCAACGCAGAAAAAGGCCGTAACAAAACAAGCCAGGGAACAGTTGAACAGGCAGTGGCATGCCTACAACGCAGACAAGGGCCGTAACAGAACATGCCAGGGACCCGTTGGACAGGCAGTGGCATGCCTACAACGCAGACAAGGGCCGTAACAGAACAAGCCAGGGACCCGTTGGACAGGCAGTGGCATGCCTACAACGCAGACAAAGGCCGTAACAGAACAAGCCATGGGACAGTTGGACAGGCAGTGGCATGCCCACAACGCAGACAAGGGCCGTAACAGAACAAGCCAGGGACCCGTTGGACAGGCAGTGGCATGCCTACAACGCAGACAAAGGCCGTAACAGAACAAGCCAGGGGACAGTTGGACAGGCAGTGGCATGCCTACAACGCAGACAAAGGCCGTAACAGAACAAGCCAGGGACCCGTTGGACAGGCAGTGGCATGCCTACAACGCAGACAAAGGCCGTAACGGAACAAGCCAGGGGACAGTTGGACAGGCAGTGGCATGCCCACAACGCAGACAAAGGCCGTAACAGAACAAGCCAGGGAACAGTTGGACAGGCAGTGGCATGCCTTCAACGCAGACAAAGGCCGTAACAGAACAAGCCAGGGAACAGTTGGACAGGCAGAGCGCTGGCTTTTGCGGCGCCCATGGAAGCAAGCGGCCACAAGTTTTGAGATCAATCAGGGAAAGCAATATGGCGCAACAGCTGCGCAGGATACTCGATAGCCGAGCAACAATTCCTCACAGGCTCTGAAGTTTAGTTCACGCTCAAAGAGTCAGTCCAGTTCCCCCAAAAAACTCAGCCGCCTGTTTCATAAAAGTGTAATTGACGAATTGCTCTCCCTTTCCTTTTTCATCTGAAGAAACGATAGCTGTAGACAGTGCTGAAGGTGGGGAAAATAGTGGCAGTTATGATAAGAAAGATTGATGAAATGTCAATAGTGGCGGGATGTCGAGTGAATCTGATGTAACTACCACGAGGAAAGGGACTCGAGTAAAACTATTCATGTCAAAGTATTGGCTTGAGCACAACCTTCTGCAGAATACTCGTCAATGGGTGGTTTTCACATCCATGTATCACACAATATTTTTGGTAGTAACATTATGAGCACGGAACAAATCAAATGATACAAAAGTCCACATCATTTAGCCAGTAACATTAAGCTTTGTTAACTTATTTATTTAGCAGGAAAAAGCACCACGACATGTTTTCATTTTAAAATTATATTCCACCTGGCATTGGAGAATAATAATAAGATGCAGTGGTGCATATTTGCTTGCAAGTCTACTGACTTGAGGCTAGCTAGCGGCGCGCGTTAACAGAAGAACAGCAATGTGTGCTGGGTAATTTTGTATTTACCGTACAGTAACAGTTACCGACCGCTATGCAATAATATACACATGTCTACGGCAGTGTAATGTTAACATCTAACCAACACAGGGATAGGACAGTGTTATTTCTTACCTAATGAAACCGTACGCCTGGCATTGTAAGACTTACAATGAAGACCAAATAAGAGAAACTTATTTTGGCAAATACACAGAAGTCTTCATTATTAACTTTAGACAGTATAATTAAAAAAAATCACTTTTCCTGAACACTCCGGCGGTCTCTAGTTATATAGATAACATTAGAAAGCAAGCAATTTGACGCTGGAATTTTTTCACCTGTATTTTCATTAGTTCCACAACATGATTCCACATCTGAAGCCCGTCTTATGTCTATCACTCCCATTTTCCGATAATTACATCTTGCTCGTGTAGCTACTTCGTCACAGTTATTCCTGGAGAACGCCCGCTGGAGGCATTTTCAGGAGTCTTCTAATGCCACGAGAATGAAAGTACAAGTGGTAAAATAAAAACCTGACGTGCTAGTAAATTTCTAAGATCAGCGCCCATGACTGACTACGGAGCAGTTCTTAAATTTGTGGCAACAGGAGAACAGTGTAATTGGACAGCCCCTAATATAACACGAATAGTTCTTGCGATTCATGTCATCAGTACCGGCAATCGTTAATGGATTTCGCTCAATAGAAGATGTGTACTATTTATTATTGAACAGCAGTTATATTGAGTTATTCTTACATTGCATACGATAATGTTTACTGCAAAAAAAAACTTGTATGACAAGGTAATTTGCTCATTTTTTATGCCTTCCCAAAACTAAAAAAAAAAAGTGAGAGCGGCACTGAATGCCAGTGATGCAGCAATACGTTTGGCGTTCAGGAAACGTAGCGTCGTTCTTGCGAATACTCACAGCTCCTGCTACGCACTGCATCAGCAAACAAAGTGCACTTGTAGCACAGCACGTCCTCCTACCACAACAGTCGCACAGGTAAGAGTCCTAGACAGCTGGATTGCCCCCGGACACGCACTCGGTACGGAACTTCACAGTTCGTACGTCAGTAGGCTTGTCGTACCTCATTAGGTACGACAATACCGGAGAAATATATTCCATAAAATCTACCATGTGACAGTTAAATTTTTGTCCATGAAGCTTGTACAAAATAGCACTCAACATTCGTTTTCTATCGCTAAATATGCCGTAGTTTATGCCGAAATAAATAGGTAGTGAATGGATTCTGCCTTTACGGGTACGATGATAGGGTTGAGTTCTTACCTTCCAAGAGCAGCTGCGAGTAGTACAATTACTTAAAAGAAAGGATGTAAATCCAAATCCGCTTGTCATTTGATATGAAGTTGGTCGGAAAATTGCGTGGAGTGCATGGTCTAAAAAGGGAATTTACTCACGCTTTTTGCTGTGAAGTCATTACTAAGTGTACGTTTTCTTTGAGAAACCAATTTTGGAGTATGATGTAATTTCTTTGGTATGAAACAGGATTATTAATCGATTTTAGGAAAGATTTGCTATTCAAGAAAAATGATTCAATACCATTGTCTATTGCTCAGGAAACGTCATAATTCAGGAAGATCGTACTTAACGATTTCTTCGGCTTTTGAAATTTTGTTGCCTACGAGCTTTACTGTACACAGAACATAATATCAAAGTGGAAAAGGACTAAAATTTCTTTCCTTGCCTCAATGCAAATCGGCCCCTGGTGTCTTGTACAACAACTTTCTCAAGGCTTATCAGGCAAACCTTATAGCCTGAAAGTAACTCAGAGAAGAGAGGTGCACATTCAGTTATTATCTGTAAAATGGATACTTGCAATAGTGAAGCGCTGTAGTGCTACTCTGTTCCATGCTAATGATACAAGCCACATATTGCCAGGATGACATGGCAGGAACTGAGTTAGTCAATGACTTCAATATTCTCCCAATCTTTCACCCACAGACTGCCATTTTTCAATAATATAGGCACTCTTTTCGCAACAAAACTTTGTAGTCAATACCCGGTTAGGTAGCTGGATTTACGGATTTATCGCCCTGAAATCCAATGGACTGTTATTCACGAGGCATAAGTGATCCCGTTGATTGACGGCAACAATGCACGAACGAGCCGGGATCACACTGTGACGACTTAAGACTTTCTTACCGTTTCAGCCAGGATCACACTGTGACGATTAAAACTTTCAGTTACTGTTTCAAGAGTACGAAATTATTAGCAAATGCGGTCATTATTTCCCCAACCCATTTTTAACTTTTCGTAGCCTTAGAGTCAACTTCGAAGGCATCATCTACAGGAAACTTCTATATTCCATTCATATAAGAACATGAGCCTGGTAGATGCAATCGTCTTAAATTCATGGCTTGAAAGCTCTGCGCAGCAACAAGAACGCAACCGAAAAACTATGACTTTGAGCAAAACGTTCACTGATAGAAATAACGAATAAAGTCAAGGCAGGCGTTGATAACAGTTTGGGATTGACTCATAAATTACGTTTGATCCTCTCGTGTTATGTTTCTAAACGCGGGAGTAACTTTTCAGCGCCCCATCGTATTTTGGCAACTGTGCGGTGATATATCATTTTTCACCTAAATGTGAAATTATGTTGGCAAGTTTAGGCATCCTTTTTTTTCACTACTATGACGAGTAAAGACCGGGAGAAATTTGAGGCATAAACTATGACGAGGGAAGCGTGAAACCCGTGAACGGGGGTGTTCTTGTTCTTATTCGTTGCCATCGTCGGGGTCCCCCAGTGCCAGCATGGGGAGGAGGCTCCAAAGGGGGACAGGGTAGTGCGGGAGATTGTCGAAGTGAGGAAGAGAAGCAAGGAAACGTGCAGCCCCAAGTGAGTGCAGCCAAAGGCTACTCGCCCAAAGATGACTGGGGTGACTAAGAAATGAGAAAAGGTGACTGACAGTCTGTTCACCCAGGCCGCACAGCTGAAAGGAAGCATCATCATTGCATCCCAATCGAAACTTATATTTGGCTAACACCGAATAGTGGCCTGAGCGTAACTGTGAGAGGGGGGATCCCATCTGTAGGGCGGAGAGAAATATCCGCTTTAAATTTTGATTGAAGAGTATGTCGTGTAAGACAAGGGCAGGGCCATAAGGGGCCATGAGTGTTGCATGGGAAGGATGACGAACCCGCGAAGCTCTGAGGAGCTACTACTTTGACAGCAAACCCAGATTGTCACCAACTGGCAGGGTGGAATTTTCCTGATGGAGGTGAAGTGCAGATGCCATGCACTGGGATCCGGTGACAATGCGCAGAACTGTATTCTCAGTATTCTGCACCGCTTGCATGTTTGCTCACAGCAGTTTTTGAGGCGTAGGAAAATCAAACCGGGAGTTCGGTAAGTGTAACACTCTGAACATGTCTTCTTTTGGTCTCTTTATGTTGCCCCAAGTTTGCACCCGCGAACGCGGAAACGATCCGCAAGAGGAAGTAGCATTTGTCGCGAACATAATTCGCGCGACTGACAATATTAAGGTGTGGATCAAGCATCGCGTCCATCATATTTGGGTTGCGCTCCAGAACAAAGCCGTCGCACCCATCTTAAATTTTGGGTCAAACCAGTATTGACGATTGTCTGAGTAACCTAAACAGAGTGGAGCGAGTTTTTTAGTGAGAGACAGCAAGGCTCTCTCCCCGGCCCATGATTCGATTGCCGTTGCATAGATCGACAGGCTTCTCGCTGCCTCCGGAACTAAAGTAGCGGAGGATAGGACGGTGAAATCATCTGCATATGAGAAAGTGACATCGCTAATCTGGGGACAATCACAGACGTAGAAGTTAAAGAGGAGCGGCGAGATTACCTATCCTTGGAGGAACGCCCGCATGCATGGGCGGAAGGCGAGGTTTTCTGCAGAGATCCATCTGATGGAGTCATGGTCCAGAGGCAGCTTATGGATTCTCACTTTGAGAGTGCGGTCCCCTGACGCCCATGAACTGCTTACAGAAATCGGTGGATATTTCACGGGCAGATGACAGATGAGTGCCACTGAAAGTGATGGGCTGGTAAGGGGCGGCAGAGATTTGAGTTCACCCGACTCAATAATCGGGAGGGGTGGGATCTACGACCACCTCGTTCTAGTGTGTCGACCCACGCCGTCCTGGCACAGGCCGACAAGACGTTCGTGACGCGGGCTTTGAGGTCAGAGAGGTTGAGGTGATTGGGGTCTCGAGTGCGAAGCTCGCCCTTTCCTGGATAAGTACCCTAGCCTCATCCGAGAGAGCAAGAATAAATAAATGATCGACGGCATCGAGCCGGGATACAGCGCTTAGACGCTTCTAACAGAGTTATCACAGAGGATTTCTCACACTTCGCGCAGAAGGTGCGGATGGGCAACTCCCGCAAGGTTTGTTTGGTTAGCTCAGTGAAACTCTCCCTGTTGGCCATCTTGTGGTCGATGAACATTTTCCGGGGAGTGGAGGGAGGAGGGGAAAGGTGGTCAAGAAATATCGTGATAGGTAAATGGCCCGAGTTTAGCTAAATGCATGTTGACCATGTAGCCGGGGGAGCCAAATGAGCTGAGATGATCGACAAATCGGATGAAGACGGACGTTCCACAGAAGGGAGCCGCGTAGTGATATCTTCATTTAAATGCATAAGGAAGAGGCGGAGAGCACCTCAAAGAGGTCCCCACCCCATCACCCATCTAGGTTGAGAGGCGTCCATGTCACTCAGAACGATGGCATCACACTCAAAGGTAAAAAGAGAAGAAAAGTACTTAAAGTTAGAGGGCACGATGTGGTCAGTGGAATGTAAAGGTTGAGAACAACGAGAGGTTTGTCTAGAAGGAGTCTAATGCCTTGATGTTCCATGGTGGCATCACCGAGGAACAAAGGAGCAGTGGCAAAATTTTCATAGGAGACGGAGTGGAGGACCAACAAGGACAATCCATCCCCGCAGCTTCTGAACGGGCAATCTACTCTAATTAAATTATAATTATGAAAGGTGCTCGAGGAGATTTCGTTAGTGAGCGGTGGTCTCCCTGATAGCCGCGGCAAGGATCTATTCCGTGGCCAGGAAATCTAAGAGGGCCTATGGCGTGAGCCATAGCAGTTGAAGTGTAAGAAGCGAACCAAACTGGTGACGGCGGCGAACGGTGACTCGAGGTCCGGCGAAGCGGCCGGCGGACCTGAGGCACACGCTGGGCATGTCCAATACGGAGAGTATGAGGAAGGTCTAGCAATGCCCGAGCAGCATCATGTACCTAGCGACCGCAGCTCGCACAGAGGAACGCCCACTCCCGTACACGAACCTCAGCTGAGCAGACGGCACAAGGCTACGGACCCGAATTGGGGTGCACGTCTCCGCAAAAAGTTGAAGAAAAACAGGAAATAGCGAAGGGGAGAAAACGTTAGCTAAATTAAGAGGGGCACCTTCAAGCCAGCAAGAGGAGCCCCAGAAAGAGAAGAGTAACAGGCAAGGCAAGGGGATAAGAAAAGTAAGGGAGGACCCCTAAATAGAGGTGCGTCCTGTTTGGCCCATCCAGGTGAAGCTCACCGCCGAGTGCTCCTCTTGGTCCACCGGCGACAAGTCGTCCATAACCCAAACTGGGTTCGTCCACCACCGAAAGGTAGGGCACATCGGAGTGGGAGGGGGGGGGGGGGTTCTTGATCAACGTGAATGAGAACAGCAAGTCCAGAAAGAACATGAAGACGGTACCTACAAAGAATAAATTAAGAGCATGGAACTGTTCGGAAGCAAAGTGAGCACGAACGACAAATATAAGCCTAGCTAGCCCTAAGGTAACTACTGAGTTATCCGGAGTTTCAGTTCCCTAAATCCAGAATGGGAAACATAGAATGAACAAACCTTGAAGTTTCAAAACCTATTGCGAATAGTAAAAGGAGCAAGGGAACGGAATCCAGAAATGAAAGCACCAAACTGCGGGTTAACGGAACTTTCTACACGTCACCGACCAGGGAAATCTGCTGGGAATTCTCGAATTTCCAGCACATCCAGGCAACAAACAAATGGCGTCATACCCATTAGCATAGCTAATCCCAAGAGCTGGCGCCGAAAACTGATCGAAGAGGTCAAATAATCGAAAGCTGCGCTGCAACAAACAAACGTAATAGCAGCAGCCAAGAGAAAAACTGATCGATGAAGTCAAATAATGGAGAGTTCAGCAGTGAAATATAAACATAGGAAAGTGCAGAAACCGGTAGAGGACACGATGCTGATATTTCACCAGTAAGATGTTTCATCAACAGACGCGAACTGAGTGTACTGTACAACAGGCACGTGTAGCACTACTGCCTGATGATAGAAATAAATCCCAGAACGAATCTGTACTACTTCATCGTTTTAATTCCACTGCAGAGATGTTGCTATCATGCATTTCTGAGAGCAAACCATCTTCATCCATGCAAATCTAATGTTGCATCATACGTACATACTTTGTTTAAAAATTGGTTTAGGTATATCGAAACTCGGCGGCCGTTTTCTGCACGGTCACTGCCCTAAATCCAAATATATACAATAATATACTCATAACTTATTGACTACAATTAATAGTAGTCTACGATGAAAACATGAGTGCTCTGCACGCAACCACAAACTGCGTCAGCAGTTGATAGGGTACAATAATAACTCGGAGTTACACATGTGAAGGCATATAAAGCTAAACATTTATCCTTAGCCGTAACACGCAACTGAGACACGAGTTCAGGTCAATCTATAATCTTTTTCAAGTATTTAACTAATATCTTATATACTGAAACACAAAACAAAAACACGTAAGAGAGACAGGCAAACAGTGTGCACCATTTCAATGCACCAAGGTTTCTCTTTCGAGTCCAGCTAGGCTAACACTGGCATCTCTTCTTGATACCTTCTGTCACGCATTAGGGATTGACAGACCATTCAGTTTATTCTGTTGCTTCCGATACTGTGGACATTCAGTACAGTTTCGTGTTATCAGTTGCATCACATATTTATTGATATTAAACTGAAGTTTCAATTGGTTGTTATCTACACGCCTATGATGATCATGCTTTATTCAGCAACGTTTATTCTTAGCCATGGAACTAGAATTCGTACTATCAGTTTTCTGTAGCCGTGAAACTTTTGGGCTGGAGGGAAGTAGAAGTCTTTATCATAGACGTAGGTCTAATTTTCTTCAGTGAAATCGATCTTTGTTTCGAGTAGAAACTTAACTAGCTAAGAGCAGCTATATAACAATGAATCATATCTTAAATGTCTTGAGCTGACGAATTTTTAAACTCAAATAAAGAAGACATTTGAAGTAGGTACATACATTTTAGCGGTATCGTAGATAGTCGTTGTCACTTTCTTCCCACATCAAAACTCCATTTGCTGAGCTCACGATGCGTAAAATGAGTTGAACATCAAGGAAGGAGAAATATAGAGAACTTCGCTAAAGTATAATCTGCTGTCGTCATTTCATGCCAGCATTGAGCATTGCTTAGTTGTACTGAGTATGTTTGCTTACTTTTATACATACGTGAGCTTCTTACATGTTTTATGTGTAGCTAATACGGGACTGCTATTCAATGCAGGAAACTTTTAGATCTCAGATATTGAGAGGATGGCTTTTGTGGACATTGATTTTAAGAATTCTCCACAACTTTCGATAGGGTTTAGGTCAGATGACTGGCTGGGCCACATCATAAAATTAAGTTTGTTGTCATCGAACTATTTTTGCATTAGTTTCAATGTGTACTTCGGGTTGTTGTCTTGCTGAAAAACTCAATTACCCTGAAATTGGAAGAAATTAACGGAACTGAAAAGCTTTTCATATAGAATATATATCTCTGTACACGACAGCATTGATTTTTCTTGCTATGAGAATCAATTAAATCTCCAGTTTCACGTGAAGAGAAGCATCTCCAAGCTATAACACTAACCCCATCAAATTTAACATTTGGGATAGAGTTTCTTTAAACATGGGCTTCTCCATTTTTCCTCCACACATCGCTTCTACAGTTGTGTCCGAAAATTTCTATCTTCGTTTCACAAGACCAGACCACAGAATCCCAAACTGTGTCTGACTTTTCTACATATTCGTTAGCAAATTTCAAATGGTCAGAATAGTTCAGTTATATATCAGCTTTACCACCGTATCCGCAACTCAGGCGATTCAACAGTGCATTTCATTTTTTTAAGTCATCAGTAGGAATATTTTATCTCGGCATTCCTGCCGAAAGGACTCAATTTGGCTCCAGTGCGCTATTACTGGCGGGAAAAAGGCTCAAAGAATAGTAAAAGACACTCGAGTGGATGGCGTCTTTTGTGGCCTTCCATACAAGAGAGACTAGAGGTGTCCCGCGTACTAGGTCGGATATCTTGATCGACAGCCCACCTCACGGAACAGAAAAAGAAAAGTAGAGAACCTACCAACTTTACAAAATTACCCCGTCAGCAGGAACTGCATCAAGCTGCAACATCTCCCGCGGAAAAGGCACTTGGGACCCTTGAGTGCGTGATGCCCTAATATATTGTGGCAGGGATAGGCCCGCCAGAACATACTCCTGAGGGCCACGCGGCCAGAAACATGTTCCTTCTTCAGTAAAGAGTTTTTCTCGGTGACCTCGAGTTATGCCACTCCGGTGAAGAGTTCGACTGATGGTGTCTTTGCTGACAGTTATAATTCAGCCCTCTACAAATCTTTCTGACATCTCGATGAGTCACAAACGGGTGTTGTTTTACTTTTCTGATAGCTAACTTTTCAGTTGCTCGGAAGGCCACTCCTGAGAGCATTGGCGACAGAACCAGGCTTCCTCGGCTCTCTGATCACGCCCCCAACCGTATTCGGATTACCTTTCAAAGCCTGCAATATATTCCTGTATCAGTTTGCTTCTCTCTACAGGCCAACTATGCGTTTCCGAAGGTCATTAGATTAGTCAATTATTTAACCATTTCAAAATAGGTCCTACCTATTATTTTAAATGTTCACAGTGGAGGTTATCGGTTCAAATGGGCGGATTACAACACAAGTACATCCATGATTGGTTGAAAGGTTTTCATATCAACATGAAAGTAAATGATATTGAGATTCGTGTCAAACAAAGCGCTATAATATTTCAATAAATATGTGATAGAGAGGAATATTGAATACTATTACGATCCCAGTTTTTGATATTTTCTCAACCAATAAGCAAAAACGTAATGATTTTAGTCTCCGTTTGAGAATTTACGATAAACAATAAAATGAATAGTTCAAGTCCATTTGAGCTACTATTATTTACTAGAATTGGAGATTTTTACAAGAATTCAATGTAACTATTGCATACTTTTGCGTTGCACAGTATATGTGTACTTAGGGTTAATATTAAAAAAATTATTTTACGAGCGAGTGCCATACACGGCGTATGCCGCAGATGAAGCGTATTTGAATAATACGAGCATCCATGCCACGAGTAAGAACGATGAAATGCTATAATCACAAATATCTCGGCGTCATTCTTGACGGCCATATATATAAGTTAACTAAAGCACTCTGAGAGCGCACACTACCGCCAAGCAAGGTAACGTTGAGCGAAAAATTCAAATTGGTTTTGGAACTATGATTTTCCTGTTATTAGCACCAAAATCTGCTAGTTTGTGTCTTTTGGCAGTATTAACAGTTTCTGTAATTTTCTTGAAGATTCGTTCCTAACTTTTCACGTTATGTTCTGAAAAATATCCTGACAAACATTAGTCAAACAGACCGACAGATCATCATCAAAATTTGATCACTAATGTCTTTCAACTTTTCTAACAAACTTTATAAAATTCGTTAAGATATGACAATAACTTTTGAGGTATTTTTCCAAACAAACAAACAAACAAACAAACCAAAATCAAACGCTTAGAAAATAAACGAACAAATACATTACAAAAATTTGGTCATTTCCTCTTTGTGATATAGCTAATAAATCGTGCAAATTTCCTAAAAGCCGTCTATAACTAAGAAAAAAGGACAAATCAGCAAACGGTTGAACGGATCTCCACCAAAAGTTACCCTTAACATGCCTAACAATGCCTGTAAATTTTGTAAAGATCCGTCAATAACTTTTTGAGTTACCTTAGTGACAGAAAAACATATATACAGTCAAACTAGACAAAAACATAACCGCCTAGGCGGAGGTAGTAAGAAAGAGGAGACATATCATACTTTGGCCGCATTTAGCACAGTTGCAGAGCACCAACCGGTATAAAAAATGCCGTAGAGCTTCCACACCCGGTACGGATTTTTCTTTTCAACGCTGCGTAACATACTGCATCAACTTTTAAATCGACGTTTAGCTGTGGTGCAGCTTAAATATATCCAAACTCACATAAACAGGCAGCAGCGTAGGACACGAGACGCGTGATAATACATATTATATGCTGAGCAAACTAGAATTGGACAAGATCTCCTAATAATATTTCGTGAAGTAGGCCTATACATTCAGGAGATAAAGAGTAAACTGATAGGGATCACAGAGTTACAAACGACGTTCAGTAGCAGAGTATACAGGAGCTGGCCAATCATGAAATACCATACGTAATGTAATGCTTATCACTACACACTGTACAAATGCATGGGTGCATGCATAGTAACTTTGAAACAAACAACTCTGCAAGAACTGACACATTGAACTATAAATCTAGGTACACATACATGTAAGTGATCTGATCGCCAATACCACTCAGTAGTGATGCCAATAAAACAAAGCGCTGAGAACTCACTAGCAACTAGAAAATAAAACAACGGCCTCAGAGAAAAGGCTTACATCGACAAAATGACCGCTCAAAAAACGAGGGGAAAGTAAAAATCAACGGTAAAAAATGACTAAAATAATGTTACAATGCATAGTTTGTTTCCCTTAAAAAATGGCTGGTTTA
>LQNS02278070.1:41967793-41982162 GCA_001587735.2 Parhyale hawaiensis
ACTCACTAGCAACCAGAAAATAAAACAACGGCCTCAGAGAAAAGGCTTACATCGACAAAATGACCGCTCAAAAAACGAGGGGAAAGTAAAAATCAACGGTAAAAAATGACTAAAATAATGTTACAATGCATAGTTTGTTTCACTTAAAAAAATGGCTGGTTTAAGAAAGATCAGAGATATTGCAAACTGCGCGTAGCAGGACTAATTTAATGCACGGCAGTCAGCACAATAGAGCTAATAATATCTACAGCGATGAAGGGACATACACACGACTTGTGGGAAACACAAGTTACGACATACATTGCAGTAACAGCGCCACATCAACGATGTGCTGCTGCTGCTACTAGGCTACGTTAGGTTTCCTAAGCTGTTCAACAGAGAATAGATGCACAGGCACTATGAGAAACTATCGATCAGACTCATAACGTCAAATAGTATCAATAAGCGCAAAACAAAATGCAAAAAGGTTTGGAAAAAGATGCTGGATCTATAGGAGGTACTGAAATTTTGCTACTTACGGCAGGAATTACACTTGATACCTGGGGAAAGCGCTGGCGAGCAGAGCAGGGATGAGGTCAGGGAGGGAGGGGGGAAGTGTAAGAGATGAATGGTACTACAACGGAGGGATCAGCAGATCTACTGCAACATTGAGTAACTTCTACGCTGCACTACACAAACATGGAGGCCATACAGCAACCTAAGGAGCAGTACTGGAAAAGAAGCGATGCACAATGTAACTGTAAATGAAAACAAATCGAGAATTTAAAAATATCTGATTGTTCAAAAAAAAAAGCCAATGATTCCGGAAATGGCATTGACCAGTTAGGTTGAAGGACGGTTAACGAGGAATTGAAAGTGTAACAGAGGGTACAAAGAAAAAATCGTACACTCAATACACCATCAGAAGATCAGCAACGCACAAGGAACAAAAACGATCCAAACATGTTTCTAATTATTTAATTTACAGTCTTACAACTAAAGGTACAACATAAAACTTTTAATAGTCCAATAGCGCAATAGTTTGGAACCCTTAAATGTTCTTTACTCTAAAACTGAAAAATAAGGAAATGAGGATAGAAATATGAAAGAAAATCTGATACACAAAGAAATTCGAACTACTGCGAACGTCAATGCAGAAAATAGATGATTATGCCTCTTACCATAATACTACAAGACATAATCATAAATGTTTGTTTTCCTAGCCTTAGGCAATCGTTTGAATTTCATAGCATATCAGAGGTTTCACTTTCTGCTTTCTACCTGGCATTGAGTACTCGTAATTTTTTTCTATTTCCTTATTTTTAATAAAAAAAAAAACATTTTAAGAGCCCTAAATCTATACCGGCAAGAACCTTTAGTTTGATGTGCGTAACATGACACACAAACTCAGGGGAACAAATGAAATAACTTACGCACAGCACGAAGAAATTTAACGTTGTGTGATTGATCAACGCAAAAAGTCTAACAAAACGGAGGAACGAGAAGGAAACACATCAACACTTTACTAAAATAAGAATTTAACGTAATACCATCAATGAACTGGAGGGTACAACACAGGGAGCGTCTACAACGTACTTGTAAAACACGAAGCGTCACTGGAAGCAAGCATCAAGGCAAGGGGTCCAAGGATAGCGAAACGACAAAGCGGGTCTCAAGACTCACAATAAGGAATGAGAAGAGGGACTTACTAAAGAAATCACAGAGAGGAGATCGGGTGACCCCCGTGTGAGGGTAGTAGTATTCTTCGGAGTCAATGCATGTGCGCCCTGCGAGACGAGCCAATCATGTTAGTGTGCAATATATCTACACTACCTACAACTTAATGCTATAGCTACACAAAACATGGTACTTAGCAATGTTTGGTCAACTACTAACAAGCACCAGATATTTGCAGGAAATAGT
The DNA here is from genome assembly GCA_001587735.2 of Parhyale hawaiensis. NCBI lineage: Eukaryota > Metazoa > Arthropoda > Malacostraca > Amphipoda > Hyalidae > Parhyale > Parhyale hawaiensis. The sequence goes on from LQNS02278070.1 coordinate 41,969,696, forward strand.
CTTCCATCCCGATCTCTGGCATAAAGGAAAATTTGATGCAATGTGTACGTTGACTTCCCACAACAACTTCTGCAACAATATTAGAGATTTAATGCCTTTACATTTTCTGCACCTAGTATACTATATTCAACATAGTGAGTCATTTGACCCAAACGTTAACCTTCATACCGATATGCTTACCTGTCGTGACTTTGCATTCATACCATCAACCTAATACAAAACTTCACTATGACACAGGACGCTTGAAATTCAGGGCAGCAAACGTTTGTACTGAAGAGAAGAAAATGTGCGCGACACACAAATTTCTGAGAATAAAACACTCAAATGGCTGTTAGTTTCAATTTAATGGAAGGACGGTACAAAATTTAAAACTGGAGCGCAACAGCAAGGCAAATACATCTTCATAAACGACGTTGGAAATAACGCTTTTCGCACGAGACACCTAAGTTTTATTAACTCTTTACATAAACAACAGTACTGCTTCGGACAATAATCCAACGAATGTTCTCGTGGATGTACGAACACAACGAAATGCAACCAATTGTGTAGTCTGCATGCCTAGGAGAAATGTAGATTGTGATCCATAAAACAAAGTATTTGAATCCTGTCGGAGATATACAATATTAAAAGGGTTGTAACGATTATTGTAAATTTCATTAAAATAGAATGCATTGGAAACTGATACCGTACATGAAGATTATCAACGAATTTTAAATTGAAGCATTTTCATTGAACTAATATACTCCCAGTAACTAACGCCTCCGAAAAATTGACTTGCATCAGACGTATAATGCATCTTAATTTTGTAGGTGCCCAAACCGAAGTACATCAAGGAAAAAAGGTCACTAATTATATATATAGATTTTTTTTGCAGCTGATAGCTTATAGTGTTGGAATGTACAAAAATTGTAAAGCAGTACAGCGTCTGGCCTTTCCATATGCAATTGCGCGTATCGCTGCCGTACGCCTGTGGCATATACGACAGTGCCCCATAGCTTTACTGTGACTGCGGGTTCTATTCGACCTGCGGCCCCTCTTGCTGATCGACGGTACCTACCAGACGCTCGCTGTTTAAGCGGTGCGTTTACTCGCCGGATGAGCTAACCCTTGCTCGCTTCTTGCCGGGTTGCGACGTCACTCGCTGCTGCTGTTAGATCAAATATCTGTTTGTCGTCACCCCCTCGTGCTGGTCTGTGCCGGTCTGGTCGTGCTTCCGGCGACCTTAGCGAACTACACCTCGTGGGTTAAGCCCACTGTCATGACGCATCGCCACGGACCCCGGTTCAGTCCTTCTGACCTCGAGGTAAGGACGAACCTGTCAAGTGTGGCACAGGCTACCAATGGCGCAGGGTTACTGGCAACAGCCATTCCGTTAGAATGGAGATCCCGTAAGGCTGGATCCGTGCAATTGTAATGTGTTACTTCAAACAATAAAAGTTGTATTAATATTTACGCATTACACCTAAAAGCTATCGAATTAGATTCATGAAGAGTACTAAACTGGCTCTTATCAAGTGTTATAATTGCATCAGTGCGGAAATCCGTATCTCAGACTGAAAATAATTCAGCATAAGAATAAATCGGTGCTATGACTCTGATTTGCCACCTACTTTATCTCCCATAATCTGAGTTCAGATGGTACAAAACTGTCCCTTATATAAGCAAAGCGGCGTGATATCTCGTAGTACGGGGTTCTGTGTCTGATGGAGTGAACTGACTTGATTCATTATCAAACGATGGCCTGAATTTACATGTACAGATTTTACATTGCTATTTAGTGAATGATTTGGTGGTATAACTGTATCAGTGTGGAAAATCCGTATCTGAGACTGAACAAATAAGTAGAAGAATAAATCGGTGCTCTGACACTCTGGTTTGCCATATACTTCATCTTTCACAGTTTAAATTTAGTTCAGGTGTAAATCCTAAGGGTCTGAAAGTTATATTTTTTAAGGGAACAGTAACATCTGGGAATCTTATAAATTCTAGAACCATTTACTGCATTTGCTACCGCTGGCCGTAGAAGCCATGTAACCTTAATATTTTGGATTATTGTAGCGGAAGCTTTCTGTGTCGTGCAGGATTGGAGTCGAGGACGACCGGCCAGCGCTGCAGTGCTCAGCAAGCCTTTCACGTCTCCTAAGTTCCATATTAAATTACTACCAATACCGAACTGAAAGATTTTCTGCGCGATTAATTCTCCTTCACTGTAAGTTGCTAATAAGCCTACTTTGATTGGAGCTCTAGTCCCATTGAAAAAAGGTCTAAAATTATATGCGTTTTGGTTCAAATTTAATTTAGTAAACAGTGCAATAGAAACCCTAAAGGTTTCTCAAATTTAATATTTAGGAGGGCATTTTACTATATATGGTCCCTACAAAGGGCCCTAACTTAAAATTCTATTGCTCCCTTTTCTTCAATAAAATTGTACATGACGCAGGTCTTACAAATGTAGCTACACGAATCATCTATATTTTGTGGATGGAATACAGTAGCAAAGGCTGAGGCTGGTTTAATTAAAATAAGGATAAAGCAACACTACAAACGAAATATCTGTTTCAAATTATCACTTGCTACTATTATCATCATTATATTCCTAGTTTATGCCTCCCTACCCACAGCGCACACTGTGATCCAAAGAGAGGAAGAAGGAACACATAGAATGTTGAGACCAACGGGGTGCCCATGCAGGAATGTTCCTGCACAGAATCAACATACATAGGAACAGTACCGTAACCCAATTGGAAATTTATAGGCATATATCCGATGTTATCGGATAAATGCCTATAAATTTCCGGCTGGGAAGTCGCTAAGCAGTACGAAAATTCTGCAAAGAAATAGCTACTTTCATTGGTAATAGCAATGCAGAATATTTGGAAGTGCATCCAGCGCAATCCGTCCGTCAGGCTGCCGCAGTACTTCAGCACATCTCCAGTCTCGGTGGCTTCAGGTGTTTTATTCCTCAGGAAATTTTCGTTTCAAACACATGTCACCGATAAAAAAAAATCAACTACGAGACATAAACTGGCAGCAGAAATGTGACTGTGACTACGTACAATAATGTGATTGTGACCACGTACAAGAGTAGAAATATATAAGAAAAACTAGTGGAAGGAGTAGTCGAAACAGCTGACACGACATAGATTACAAAGTTACGGGACGTTTTGTTATGCAAATGTCTTCTTAATTCCTTAATTCGGGTTGCACTCTCTGAACGCTGTAGAGCACGGGAAAACAAATTCGATAAGGAAATTAAAGCAGAAACAATTAAAAATATACATTGCATCACAGTTAACAGCATTACAAGAAAGTTCGAGTGCCGTAATACGGTTGTATAAAGGTTAACTATAATGATGCGGTAACAACATAATTGGACGTTCTCCTGCATATATCTACATTTAACTAACGTATTGTGCAACACCTGTTAGGCTATGCGACTAAATTGCTAGAACTTAAGGCAATAAAAGCATCTTAAATCACACTAAAGGCGCCGAAAATCAATTTGGCCACTAAGATTCGGCGGGGCATTTCCACGAACTCGACCAGGATAAAGCGAAGTTCTAATGAAGGTGTAACGTCAAACGTAAAGAACTTGAGGACGGACGGTCATAAGATTCATGCCACAAGAGTGTATAATGTGGAGCACAGGCTTTAATGAATGCCAATTTAAGCCGCGAGATTAAAGCTGAGCCACAAATGATATTATAGGCCGCAAATGAAGGCATTTGTCTCATGAAAGGGCACGCAGCAAGCCTCAAGTGTCATTAAAGAGCATCAGCGAGAGCAACTTTTCACGCCACTCTCTTGCAGTCCAGTAAAAGTTTTAATCTCAAGAGGCTAAACTTTTCCTTTCAAGGATGATGAAGCAAGCTAGCAAACTCTACACACAGTCCAGTTAATTCAGGCGAGTTTATTTTTTGTGCACAGCAGACATAAGGGCCGTCGGTGAGTGCGATACGATGCAACCGCCATGGGTTTGGGCTGCACTGTATTGGTTATCACGAGGCCATACTTAGCATACTGAAAGAGCGACGAAGAGAATCGCGGCGACAATAAAATGATCTGGCAAATGTGCAAGGCATTGCAAACCAACACGGAACAAAAGACATGAAACGGTTTAACAATTACTTTGGCAATACCGGGTCTTAACACAAAAATTTAAGCGTCAAACACAATTCCGTACGATGTAGAATGGACGTGGCACTAGCTCGTGTTTAGAGAGTCCATGGCTTGCATCCCACACTGGATAGTTAAGGCTTACAGTGCAGCCTCGAAGGATCGGAAGAATTCCCTATAGGTACAGGGAGGGCTCGAAGGTAAGGGCTCAATTAGTTAAGACCAGTTAGGAAACAAATTGAAAGCGGCAGCAGAAGTTAAGGGGCGTGTGATGAATGAAGTACGCTGGAGTTGCACTCGCGTAGTTTGCCACAAAAAAAAAAGCGTACTCAGACGCACACGAGACATTCACATAAAAATAAGGAGCTGCAAACTGTAGTGAACCACGATGAGAAGTGGCCTCGATGACAATGTGTCTGGAATGCGTGACCCTACGAAGCACACAACTGAGAGCAACCCTCACAATTGCTCTAAATGACAAGGTCAAAAACTGGCTAATACTCGTACTTGCATTCTAGCTCCAAATTAGGTTTAGTTTCTAAGTAATATTGCCAGACAATACCGCACGCACCGGCACTTGCTGCACATGAAGTACCATGCTGTAACTGCGGCGGAGAAACTTATCTCAAACTTCTAAAAGTCTAATTAGAGAAGGTAGAGCTTCTCAATGAATTACAGAGGGAGTAAATAACAACGGCGGCAAGTCTAATTGCGCGAGAAGGGCTTGTTTAACAGCGTCCCTGCATTAGGCAAAGCGGGCGGGAGGTGAAGCAAAAGGCCCATGTCGTGAGCTCCAGGATGTATGATGCTGCAGTGATGTCAGGTAACAGAGACAGAGTGCATATTAGGAGGTTGGTGTTAGGCTCCTGCGTAAAATGAATTCTGTGTTTGGTGATAGTCAGGTTGTCCGCAGATGTTTTTAAGCTCTTTTGCTGCCTGTGTTAGAGTATTGCTCGCCGGTCTGGCTGCAGCTGCAGACACTCACTTGCGTCTGTTGGACCGACTTGTTTGTTCAGCCAGCAGGCTGTGCGCTTTTAATGATCTGGTGAACCTGTCCCACGGAGATGAGTAGCCGAGCTATGTATGTTTTATAAGGTGTACAACAATGAGAGGCAATGGTTGTATTTTTCTCTCCTTGCTCTCAAGGTACAGTATTTGTGTGAGAGACTCGTGCTGCGTATGCAGCGCACTCTTTCACTTTGGAGGCTGTCGTATGTCGAACTAATCAGTTCTGTCGGTGCTTCGTGCCCTGGACGGCTAAGGTTTGGAATTTGTTGCCGCTATCGGCATTTGGTCGTATTGGCCTGCAGGCGTTAAGTCAGCTGTTAATGGTTTTTTGTTGGATTTCTTTAGCAGCGTTTTGGGCTTCCCGGTGTTGGAAGATGCTTCATTTGAGTTGTATTACCTGTCCGTGGGAGCTCAAGCGTCAAGTTTTAATAATAGCAATAACTAAGTGATTCCTCGCTCTAGTTTTCTACGCATCTGGAGTGAAAACGACTTGAATCACACGCCCCTCCCCCCCTCGACTCAGTAGATCATACAATGACTGACTGCAGTACATTTCTGTACCTAGATATGTATGGCGTCATGCGTAATGTCATTTCGTTAAGAAGGTAGAATCAGAAGCATAGAATGATACGCTACGCCGAATATCCATTACTCCTCTTATACATAGAGCACTGCTAATCTCATACAATAATTCTTCACATTTAATTTCCCTGATTCAATTTTTCCTTGCCTTGGAAAATAGTTTAGAGCGAACGGTAGAAATCCTATTCGATTAAAAATCGATCGTTTTCTTTGACATAAAACGACATTACGGGGACACGATTTATTAATTAAACTTTTTTATTCGGAATAGTCCTGCAAAATTGAATGAAACAGACATTTCCCTTGTATAACTTTCAATAAGTTATTACAGAAGCTTTAAACGTTATGACCAGTTAGAGATTCGATTAGTGCGCGAAGCAACAAGGGGGTGCCTGGGCTCATGTGCGCCAATGGGAACAGCTGCTCTAACCGATCACAATCGCACGGTAGACGCACGCAGGTCGCACTGTATAAAACTCATCTCACCAGCTATGCTTATCGATAAAAACAACCATACTCTGTCCACAGCCTACGACACCGAATATCACAGGCCGGGAGATTCGTCACCACCAACTACGACAACGAGTTAACAAAGAAGGACACACAGTCCCAACCACGCTTTTGACTCCTAAGGAAGGGAAACGATTCCGAACAGGTCAAGATAATGAAAAGACAAGGCAAAGCTACTCAACTATAAAAACACAATGGCAATAATATAATGCTACAAACAAGGAAACTCTGGCAGACATTCAGCCTGGCGGATGCGTCCATAAGCGTAAATTTGGGGCGACTTCCAACGAAACTCTGGACAACAGCAGAAAAGCTCAGCGGGTGCAGACGTAAGAAGCGAAATAGAGGAGATGATCCCCTTTTAACGAAGAAAAGTATCCCCTAATAAGCTTTATGACGGACTTTTCGTTCTGTCTCCTCGTATTCTAAGGATGTCGCCAGGCTTAGACAGATTAAGCGCAGGTGTTCTGAACAGGGCAACGACTGCAAGTGAAACGTGCGCGCGGATTGCTCGCAATACTCTTCGTTACTATAGTGACTCAATGCACCAATATTAAATACAGTGCGCTTATACGTACGTCTTAATAACCGTGAACACATATCCTTTTTTGTACACAGCTAAAACGATTTTGTTTGTAAACTGGAACAGGGCACTAGCTGATAGTCCTAAACCATGGGCGTAAACAAGTTATTATTGATCTCAACACACAGAAGAACTCGACGGAAAAACTCATGATAGAAGCTGACGATGACGACAAGATGAAGTTACTGAGATTAGCTTTCCTCCATGGCACGGACCCAGTCGATGACGCCGATAATTCACCAAGTACTCGAACTGCAGTAAAGGTTTCCGCTCTTATGCAGCACAAGTTTCTACCATAATGCAGTAAGGATTTCTGCCCTAAGGTAGTAACGGTTTCTGCCATAATGCAGTAATAATTTTCTGCCCGAACTTAATAAGAAAACATCTATATAGAGGCTATGCTGTACATGGTAGCTACGTGCAGAAGAGGATCGTCTGCAGACACTAGCCGCGGCACGACCCCCAGCTATAGTCTGATGCGTAGCTCCATGGGGACTCGAGAGACGCGCCCTGAAGCCCGCGACATGTTCTATTGCTATGGTGGCGGTAGCATCTCCAATCTTAAATGAAAATAAAGGCAATAGGAACAAAATCGTTCAAGGTATGTTCAGTTACACATACTACCACCCAGACTAAGGAATTAACATGAGCTGCCGAACTTCGCAATTGCCATCTGCCATCAATGACTGAGACAGTTCCATAGAAAAGCTCGTCAGCTACGCTAACTAGCATTAAGTTGTCCAGAATTTCAGTCATGAACGTTGGCTTCACAACTCTGTATCGATGTTCAGGCGTTGACCTTGAGACGACTCCAAACTAGAGAGTGATCGACTTCAAATTAATGACAAACTCAATTGAAAGTAGCCAAACCAACGCTCTAGACTAAAGTTCTGGACACGTTCGAGCTGATGAGATGAGCAAATCTCCATGGAACTGTTCCTGTAAGCGATGCCTTACTTCTTACGTGTCATAATTTGCGACTTATGACTCAACAAACACTGCGAAAAACTGCTAGAAACCATAAATTTGTTCACCAATAGACGCATACTGTACATTATTTTAAACGAACAGCACGTCAAGTGGAATAAAGACCGGGCGGGAATCTCCCGACATCTTCAGTAACAAATTAGCAGCCGCGAGGATAGTCACCTCACTTGCACCCATAGGTACTCGGCAATATCAGAGGACGCCAACATCGGTTATCCGCAGCCGAAGAGCTAAGGTCAGAATTGTGACGGTGCAGAGTGCGGAGTCACAAGCTGCATTAAAGCAAATGGCAGCAAACGAGCCGTACAGACCACTTTAAAAGCTCGCGCAGCACGCATTAAAAGCCAACGTCTAATGAGAAGCTCCTGTTGCTCGAGGCCGTGTACTTTTAATGGGACACATTAATATTTCCGAGGCAGGGCATAACGCAAGACAGCCAAGCTAAGATGCAAATACTCAGCAACAAACGTAGAAAGGTTGTGTTCCACCAAGAGGTTTAAGTTGCGTTCATTAGCGTTGAAACTGAGGACGATTTTTCCAAGACTCCGAAGTTACGATCGTAGCGTTCAAGTAACGGCGGACTCACTGAATATTTCGCGTTTCTTACTTCTTCATGACAGTCTTCGTACCGTACGTCCGCTGCAATGAAGCAGCGAAGGAGGCTACATGTGAAGCGAGTAAAACTACACACAAACTCACGTTACATTTTGTTTTTAAACTGGAACGATATTTCTTACGACCAAAAAATGTCTAGTATAGCAATTTTCAAAGTGAACGATACTTCATTGACAAGAAGCACTGAGAAAAAAATTGCTCTCGCAAGTTTCTCCAACTTCGCACTGACTGATGACATGCAGTGTGTAATAAGCGCTATAGAGACTCAGCCTTTGTGACGGCATGTGGATGTACACATGTGAACTACTACCAGGAGAGTAGCTCACGGTCGTATCATGCTAAAACATACATAGAGAGTGAAAATACTATAAACTAAGAAATTTGTTCAAGGCGTAAATCTATATCTAGCAGCTCTACAGACACTTCAAAGCGTGCCTGTCGCAACCATGCAATCCCCAAGAGAGCAATAAATACGCGGCAAAATGTGCTCGTCTGAAAGTTGAAGCGTTGTTGAAGTTGAAGCGTCCACACACACGGCATCGGCACAAACTGCGCACTTCATAGTGGTGCCAGTTCAGTGCACACTAGGCCAGCAATTGATATCATTAGGTATGGTACCATGCAGCGGTATGTAAGAGTTCAACTCGTTTATTTCAACTCTCACACACATGGTTAAGATGCAAAAGAATGAAACGCATATAGCGTTCGCTGCAAAGTCGTCACTTTCAATAGTAGCAGTCGCCTACGTTGACATAAAGATGGTGTAATCGGGTTCCGTTAAGCCAAGTAAAAAGGGACAGGCTAAAAGTTCATAAACTTCGGTAAACAAAAATCCAAGGACATGTCTAACGCGATTAAGTCTGAAACTCTACCAAAAAGTTGACTAGTCGTCAGCAGCATCTCTAGGGGTACAGTGCACAATAATTAACCATTTATCAATTTCCTATTGTGAAATATAACCAAATTTTGTATAATTTGCTTTCCAACCAATTCGCGTGACAATTGGTTACCTACCCCTTACAATGAGAACTGATGACACAAGTACAACAGTAGTAAGAACCAGCAAGCACAGCAGCAGCCGCAAGAGGCGGCGTACGGGCTCACAAGTAGAGCACTTCTTAATTAAGGGCCATACGTCATGTGGACAGCGGCATCGCGGGATCTCTTGAGCGACTGCGACGCGTACCGAAGATCTACGATAGTCACTCGAGCGGTACGGAGGGAGGTGCTGGCGGAGACTGCCTCACATTGCGCTGCACCCTTACGACTTACCTCTTACTCAACGAGCTAAATTCTGGTGCAACAAAGTGTACCGCTTGTTCCGCTGTTTGCTCAAAGTCGATCCAGGCTAAGCCTAAAATAACTTATCTGGAACTGCTGACAAGAGCTTAGGCTTCCTCACTCGGAATCGCGGTGCAGCTAGGTGTTAGAAGCGAACCGATTACCTTGAGCCTGCTGAAAACTTCATTTCGCATAGTAAGATTCGGTTCTTGGAAGTCTTACAGTAAAACAATTAAGGGTTAACGTCTACAACTTGAATCAACAGGTTGAAGACAAGCACACTAGTTGGAAGTTTCGGACAAGGCAAGTAGAGTGGGCTTGACTTAGATCGACTTTGATGACCCAATGGAACGCGGCCGTAATCTTCATTGGTAAGAACAAGTGATCAACGCTGGCTATTTCATGGCAAACGAAAGAGCAGCTTCCACAACAATACCTTTCTATAACAAAAACAATATCGTGAACACAAGTAGAAAATGCAAGAAATAACACTAAGCGACTAAACTCATGTATAAATCTTTACAGTCTACATTAAACATTACATTAAATACTGTGGAGAAACAGCACTATTTGAAAATGGAATCAGAGCTCAACCAGGTCGGTAAAAGATTAAAAACACGTGAACGTTGAAAGACTCTATATACTGAAAAGAAACATATAACCTGCAATTAACTAACATGGCTATCTTTTTAAAAGCAGAATCTCATTTTTTAACGTAAACCAATGTACAATTATTTCATCACAGTCCCGATAGTAGGTATCGAATACGTCTATAGCAAGTGACTCGATGGCAAGGTGATTGCGTAGCACTACGCCAAGCCAAGAGAGGACAGAAACAAAACGGCTACACTTGCCGCTTCCACAACAAAAACGATCAGGCAGAGAAAGAGAGCAAGGGCATACAGCATGTCGATAGATACGTGGAACCCATGTACGGGGGTGTTCTCACACCGGATCGCATAGGAAAAGAAAGTTGGGTGAGAAGAGGCAGAACATGAGCAAAGCAACACCAACAGGAGTATGAAAACGGAAATAAGTAATATGGGCACGAAACTACATTTGGATTATGTCACAATTATTCGCTATAGTAAGTGTTCTTGAAACCTAATACACAACAGTGGCCTGCCACGACCACATAGCATTACAACGGCAAAGCTTGCAACACAGCAGTAAACTATCTTCATAAGTTTGAGAACATCAGCAATTTCTACGCATCTCATCTGATACAAATGCGTGAGAACCAGTTGCCCAGGTAGCTAACTAATTGGTGAGGCGGGCGCGTATAAGGAAGGTCAAGACTGAGGCTAAATGGACGGCAGCGGACAAGGAGAGGAGGCACAATGCACGAGGCGACACGCCTAAGTGTCCGCACGTACACGGGCGGCGGCAGGGCACGCGACGCACGCAAACTTTGGGGACACGAGCAATTGGTGGAGAGCAGTCGCAGCGGAGCAGTTGAGAGGTGCCGGGAGTATCCAGAGACCGCTCCTCTTTAACGCTATGAATAAACTAGGGAGCAGCCTGCTGTTGCTGCTGCAGCATGGGCCTGTGGGGCCATCGTGCTGACAGTGCCGCAGTATGGGCCTGTACGGCCATCGTTCTGACAGTGCTGCAGCATGGGCCTATGGGGGCCATCGTGTTGTCAGAGTGGCAGCATGGTCCTGCGGGGCCATCGTAAGGTAAGGTAGCATGGGTCTGCGAGGCCATCGTGCTTATAGTACGGTAGCATGGGCCTGCGGGGCCATCGCGCTGATAGTAAGGTAGCATGGGCCTGCGGAGCCATCGTGCTTATACATGTAGTACAATAGCATGGGCCTGAGGAGCCATCGTGCTTATAGTAAGGTAGCATGGGCCTGCGGGGCCATCGTGCTTACAGTACAGTAGCATGGGCCTGAGGGGCCATCGTACTGATAGTAAGGTAGCATGGGCCTGCGGAGCCATCGTGCTTATACATGTAGTACGATAGCATGGGCCTGAGGAGCCATCGTGCTTTTAGTACGGTAGCATGGGCCTGCGGGGCCATCGCGCTGATAGTAAGGTAGCATGGGCCTGCGGAGCCATCGTGCTTATACATGTAGTACGATAGCATGGGCCTGAGGAGCCATCGTGCTTATAGTAAGGTAGCATGGGCCTGCGGGGCCATCGTGCTTACAGTACAGTAGCATGAGCCTGCGGAGCCATCGTGTTGAAAGTGCGGTAGCATAGACTTGTGGGGCTATCGTGCTGCCGACGATGTGGCAGTTAAGGCCGGTGGGGCCACCGTGCTGCTCACGATGAGGCAGCTAGGGCCGGTGGGGCCACCTGCTGTAACGACGTGGCAGCTAGGGCCGGTGGGGCCACCGTGCTGCTGACGATGTGGCAGCTAGGGCCGGTGGGGCCACCGTGCTGCTTACGATGTGGCAGCGTACATCTCTAACGCCATCGCGCTGAGTGCGGTTGCGGGGCATTTAGAGACGGTTCTAGGTCTTTTCGCCGTAGGTAATTTCGCCGTGATGCCATATAAATGGCGTGGAAATATATAAATTACACCCAACCCCGCCGAACCTAATACGCTGCTATTATTATTATTATTATTATTATTATTATTATGACAAATTTCAGCTTCAGCAGCAGAACTTCCCAGGAAATTGAAGGCTAATAAAAAGAAAAGGTAGAATAGCTACAATGAAAAATACAATAACCTAAAATGTAATGATGCAAAAAAATTATCGAGCTTAGTCATTGACTACACATGAAATAATATAAAAAAATTAAAAAATAATTGATAACAAAATTCTAAACCAAG
>LQNS02278070.1:41985619-41999072 GCA_001587735.2 Parhyale hawaiensis
AGCTGCAGTGAAGGCTAATAGGCACTGCAATAAGTGCAGCGCAGAGTCTAAGCGAATATTTCAAAACGTGAATAGAATTAGCATTCATAACAGCTGCACCGTGAGCTCACAACAAGATTAGCAATGCATATTAAATGATAAACTGTCCCGATTGGATTTGCGCATCAGAAAGCAGCAAGTAGAGCGGGGATTACAGCGTATCAGTCAATGACAGGATCTCTGCCATGTTAATTCATAAGTAATTAGACATTAGAAATATATTATAAGGTGATTTAGTAGCAAGGCAGAAGTTCGGGAGCTGTAAGGGCTGTAGAACAAACATGCACAGAGTTCATGAAAACCTCAAGTTAATATGAATTAATTTCCTCTACCGAGTATCAGCCACAGACGTAATGAGCTACGAGTGGCGTGCAGGACATGTATCCTGATTACTTGAAGTAGGTTGTTCGACAATTTATTTCCTCAAAACCTCAGAGTGTTCATTATTACCTCCGCCGAGGAGATTATGCTTTTGTCGTGTTTGTCTGTCTGTCTGTTATTCTGTTCGTCTGTCAACCAAAGTACTCAAAAAGTTGGGGACGGATCTTTACGAAATTTGTAGGGATTGTTAGGTATAATAACAGTAACACAAGATTAACTTATGGTGAAAATCCATTCATCTGTCTGTTTGTGTCTGCCCATTTTTGTCAAGACTATATCTCAAATAGTTAAGGACGGATTATCATGAAATTGATATGAGTTGTTAGGTATATTACGAAGAGTAAATGACCAAATTTTGGGGATGATCTGTCTGTTCGTTTGTTTGTCGTTTTGTTTGATTTTATGATTGTTAGCGCAATGACTCAAAAAGTTTTGAATGGATCTCTATGAAACTTACAGGAGTTGGTACTAGTGTTTAAAGACATAAATGCTTAAATTTTTGGTGCAGATCGGTTGGTCCGTTTGAATGTTTCACTTATATTTGTCATAATGTTTGTTAGCAGCATAACTCAAAAAATTATGGACGGATCTTTAAAAAAAAAAATTGCAGAAACTGTTAATACTATCAAAGGGCACAAATGATTAAATTTCGGAGTTTATACAAAGAAAATCATGGTTTACGAGCAAATTTGAATTTTTCGTTACCGTTGCCTTATACGTGGCAGAGATATACGCTCCCAGAGTGCTCTAATTTAGGGTCATTTCCTTCTTGTGCTCCATTTAAGTAAGATGGAAATGATACAGGAAAGCAGATGATGTAAAATGTAAAATCAGCAATACGTAAAGTACAGTATTTGATGAAGTATTAGATATGGCCGCTCGCAACGTTTACAATTTACCAGAAAGTTTTGAAAATGACCAGCAGATTCCCGAGCCTTCTGCGTGCCGGACTTCACGAGTGGTGGGAGGCGTTCTTGAACGCCTGTGCCAGGTCGACTTTTCAACTTTCGAGTCTCTCGTAGACTCGGCCAATTCGGCAGATTAGCATTCGGCTCTTTTTTTTTTTCCATTACACGGATCAGAATTTTTTTTCCTGTTTCTATTCAGATCCAACACCGTAATTTTAGTGACTATGAACCTGATGATGATGTCTGAGACATCGAAACGTTGTCTTTTCGAACTCTGATAGTGACAAATATTTTACGTAGAAATGAATACAAGTGTATTTTTAACTACCCTAACGCGCAATGAACCAGATATATTCAGAGTCTTGTATTTGAAAACTTGTAAATACACAAATGCATTTTAATTTCAGTTTGAGCTTGACTGAAAATGAGCGGCTGCGAGCTAAGTAATCAGTTAAAAGCTGGAAAAATACTTGACGCTTATTTCAGAACCTCCTGTAAGTAATACGCCACCTGGCGTCTAGGCCATCGCCCGTGAGGAAGAGGGAGGGGCTGAAAATGCTGCCAGTAGTTTTGGCCTTTTTCACATCTAAGTCAACCCACTCGACTGGCTTCAAGCGATACGATGATGGCTCAATTCATTCTAGAAGTTTGTGGGTGGAAAAACATGAAAACATACAAACACATACACAACGAAGCACCATCACCTCTCTCACTTCGCTCGCGGGTGATAATGAGCCGCTCAGGCAGGGCTGAAGGTCGTCAGCCGTCTAAGGGTTCTCTCCGTCGTCTTCACTTATAGTCCTCGTTGTGATCTCCGGTTTGACAGCTCTTCAGACCTCGTCCTGTTCCGCGATCACCATTTTATTAGTGGTTTCAATCAATTAAACCAGCTCAAGAGTTACGCAATAATGATCATAGGCGAGACAAAACAACGTCCGATAACTCCCTGTGCGGGCCGGGGCAGCAAGGCTGGATGCTCCCCGATGCTGTAGCCAGAACTGCGCCAAATCTAAGCATTAAATTGTACGTGACAAATGTGGCAAGCATGATACGTAATATAGCGGAGCTGCACTGGATATTGCCGCCACTAACGGGCAAATCTTAGGGCGCTGAGGAAAAGGAAGAACGATAAATTATAAAGCAAACTAGTAAAGTTAATGGTAAAGTCAGTTTTACCGCACGCCCCTACTGGGAATCCCGTACGAACTAGATTGTGCTGCAAATATAAGCCAACAGGTTACAGAAGTGTACGGCTGCAGTAAACCACGGATTATCAGGAGCTATGGTGCCATCGATGCAACGTCCTGCGCCTCCGTCCCTCCCTATTTCTGAGAAAGGTCAGTACCCCTGCGGCAGCTGTACAGATATGAAATGTAGAGTAACCCCGTAAAGCGCTTCAGGAGCTCACTCGCTTGGGTTGGTATTCGACCCTGCAACGTTCAGTGTCATGAGCGTAGCACTCTAGCCTGTAGCTAAACAGGTAGTACTACCACTTAGTAAAATTTTAATAGATACAATGTAGCTAATGTTTGTGGCGGCTTCAAAAACTTCGTCCAATCTGAGGAAGATCAATATTTAAGATTTAAAGTTTTATGGGATATTGCGAGTGTCTTGTTCGGCCGAGTGCAGGAGTCTTCTCCACTGATTGATTCTATCAACTTTAGCATAATTTTCAGAGCTAGGCAGGAGACAGACTTGTTTCTAGCGCCAGTTTCACACAAAACGTGCGCCATGTGCCATATTTTACTAAGCTTAATAAAGAGAAGCGTCAGAGTTAAGGTGGCGGCTAGGTGGCTGGCTTGGCTGAGGCGATGATGTTGCAACTACCGAACTTGAATTAAATTAGCTCGCAGTAGATAGCCAACATGCCCATTCCCAGATAGCAGCCGGGATTAACGCTACGGCCCTCTGTGAGCTACTGAAGTTATGTGAAAATAATATTAAGATAGCAGAAGAAGAAAATACAGAAACAAAAATATTCAGCAAAGGAGGTTATCGAGCATGCACGATTAGTTACAGTAGACCCGCGAGGACTCGGAGAAGTTAAGTTAGTTGGGACATGAAAGAAAATGGATTAAGATGGTCTTTGAAAATTTCGGCGTTAAGAATTGGTGAGTTCTGGAAGAAGAGTTCGCAGCTGTGGAAGAAGGGGTGTGGCTCTCAAGTGTTCATCAATGGGATTTTTGAACGCACTGACTGTCTTTGCACCGACAAATTCAAAGAAGTGTTCATTCAAAGTGTTCACCATGAAGCACGGGAAAAGCTGCTAACTTAAAGTAGTACTTCGATCTTGGTGCTCTAATTTTTATCCGTTGTTTCGGTGGCGATCATGCACGGCTCTGTCAAAAAGTCCCGTTGTAAGCACGTAGTTGAAGCTATTCAAGTACTTGAATGTTTCTATTAGTTGCCTTTCGAGAAAGATGAACCAAACTTCCCGTACGCGACGCTCGTAAAGCAAGTTTCGCACCCGAGGTGGCAATTTTATTGTTTTGCGTTGAATTTAATGTAATTTCATCCATATCTTTGTATTGAAGTAGCGACCAGAATCAAACAGCGAACTCTAAAAGTGGGCGCACTAGTGTTGCGTAGAACTATTACGCCCTTGGATTTGTACTCAAAATTCCCGGTTGTGAATTCCAGTGCTGTGCTGGCCATTTTGACTCTCTTGTCTACTTGCTGACGGTGTTTTAGTTTGTGATAGTAATTCCCAGCTCACGTTACTGGATGACAGGTGCTTATTCTTTCCCGTTCACTTCCACGGGGCCTGAGACACTCTTCGGTCCAATGCGAGTCACTGAACATTTGGCGACATTGAGGCTCATCTCCCAAGTTGAGGTCTAATAAATGAAGCGAGGGTCGTGTTGAAGCTCAATTCTGTCGCTGGTCGATACGGCAAGATGAAAGAGATCAGCGTCATTGCACATTTAAGATCAAGATCAAGATGTTAAGATCAAGATCAATGATCAAAGCTTTGAACAGGAGCGGGCCCAGCACACTACCTTGAGGAACTCAAGAAGAGACCAGTGTCCAGTCGCTCGTCACCCCTTACAGTTTCGCACGCTGCAGTTAATAAGTGAGCCATGCTTGCATCCAGCAGGAATAGTTTCCCTGGATGCCACGGACTTTCAATTTTTTCATTAACCGTTGAGTGAGGGACTTCGTAAAATGTCTTTTGGAAATTTCGGTAAAAATAAAAGATTGTGCGTCGAAATTGGGGTATCCTTCACCTCTCTTTAGTTTACATCGGCATCACTGCTAGAGCAGCAGGCTTTCATTCGCCAACTGCACTCCGGTTGAGGTTTAACATCAATTTGTTTCTGTTAGTGCCTTTGGAGCTGTTATTGAAAATATCAGCATTTTTTCAAAAATCGTGACTTCAGATAGCTCTCGCAGAGCAGCTCAAGCAAGTCAACAAAGTTTTCCGAATTTCTAAGCAAATCCCATAGAAAGCAGTAAAGATGGTTCGGTTCTCTCAATTATCTCCGAGCACGGGACTGACTGCCGCAAGTGAACTACCATGGAAGTTTTCGAGTAGATGTTGAAATTTGGCTTATTCGAAACGTTTCATGCAATTAAATCTAGTTCTCTACCATAAACAAAATGACGTCACACACCTCTTGTGGAGCGGCTGCCTCATCTGTATTCAAATTACTTCTCTTTGGTTCAGCGGGCAATGTCGAATCATCACATTAATTCATTCATCTTTTAATTTCCGAACTGAAGAGACAAAAGAAGTTACACAGGCAAGAGCCTGAAGTGCACTAATATTACCAGAATGAAGCAGAGAAAACAATACGTCACCGACGTAATACTATCACCTTTTGAAATAATTCCAACTGGGCTAGCGCTCTTTCACAATTCTGATCCGACCCAAACACAGTCAATACATAGGTACGCCAGACCGCCATTCCTTTTGAATATCTGCACCAGAATAGCACGCGCAATTATTTTGATAGTGGCGCAATGATGCAGAAACTGACGCAAGTGCTCAGATTTGATATTTTTGCAGCACTTAGATATGTATATGACCTAGTCATATTAGTGCGGCGCAATCCATTTGGCACTGTATTAGCCGATAGAATTTTCCTATTGCTTAATTTTTTCAACAAATTGGCTGTCAGTAAACGGATTAATATTAAACACTTCAAGCTCGGGACTCCATGGACAGGTAGTGCAACTCCAATGAAGCATATGCAACACCGGGAAGCCCGAAACGTTGCCAAATAAAATACATCCGAAAGCCACCATCAGCTGGTTTAAACGCCTGCAGAACAACATGAACGAAAACTGATCCCGGTAATGAATTCCAGTAGATGCAAGTGACTGTAAGCAGCTAAGACCGAAGAAGCATAAAAGCTTCTACGGTGTACATCTTCGTTACCAAGCACGCAATTTACCTTACGCAGGAGCTCTCTTACTCGAAGCACGTGACACGAGATTCCTAATCTGAGCCTCAAACGTCAGCTTCTCATTAAAGACGATACCGAGAATCTCCAGGAAGACACGGACCTTTGAAGGACAGTGTCAGCTATCTTTGGAGGTGGATTAGGGTGAAAGTGTTCGAGACGAACTGACAATAACATGTTTAGTCTTGCCGGAATTTAGCTTCATACTCTAGGCGCAACACAACGCACTAATGCCCAACAAGTTATTATTTAGACTCTGAGCGACAATGTTACGCATGATGGAGGATGGTTATCACTGCTGTCTAAGTGAAATCGTCAGCATAGTAGATCAACGTGTTCTCCAGCGAAGAGAACATGTCAGTAATGTACGAAACAAACAGCAGCGAGCCAAGTACGCTGCCCTGAAGAACGCCCCAAACCACAGCGACTGAGACACTCAAAGAACCGTCAACAGACACACTCTGTATTCGGTCAGAAACAAAATTACGAATGATTGACAGAACCTTACCACCCACCGCAAGCGACTCAAACTTGTACACTAATGTACAGTAAAACTCTGTGGCACACCCTGTCAAACGCAGCAATAAAGTTCAACTGAACAACGCGTACTTCAAAACGACGATCCAGCGCTGACTGTATTTGGTATGATACAGATAACAATGCATCACTACCACCATAACTAGTTCTGTATACAAACTGACCGGCAGGCAGCAATCCAACAATTTCAGCAAAACGATCCAGCTGACAAGCCACCAATTTCTCAAACACTTTCGACAAAATGGCCGCCAGCGTAGTAATAGGTCAGTAACTGGGGGCATTTGGCGACACTGGGCCTTTGATGGAAATGGGGAAATATTCCAAGTACGCCAAAAACGGGAAATATTTCCTAATAGTATCAGGCGCCGGCAGATCACTCTAAGCTTCGGGGCACAGAGGCCATAAACTTTTTTTATAAAATACCGGAAACATGCCGATCCGGTAGATCAAGCTTTTCAAAAAGTTCTCGAATAGTTCTTGGTCTGAATACCAAAGAGATTAAATAGGCTTCAGGTTGAAATTCATGAGGCAAGAATAACACATTTCTGCTCTGCCTCCCATCAAAGTGAGCCGAGAGGATCTCCGCCTTAACCAGAGTATCAGCAATGATACCACCACCGGGCCAACAAGAGGCGGTAACGAGGTTTCAGTACCGAAAACTGAACCTTTCAGCTCACTCCGCCAACGAAGTAGATGGTCAATATTCGGCAGAGACCCCCTGGAATGCTACCTGTGATGATACTAGGCCCTCTTATACGCACGCTTAACCTCATCTCTGCAAGCTATAGATACTTCTGAGGCAACTCGCGGTTACGCGAACACCGCAAAGCCCGAAAAACTGCCTACTTCGCTTCGAAAGCAACCGACATTGATCGTCAGGCCACAGTTTGTCCCAAGACCTCGCAGAGAATTCTCCTCTTCGAGACAAACCTTTCTATCACAGATACATTTAAGTCAAGTTATAAGACAGGACCACCATAGCAGAGGATTTGGCGCAAAGGAAACTCCCTTACTGCCACAGCGTTACCTACCATCATAATCAGCTCTACTCTTAATGAACAACCCCTCCCCCTTTCCTGATGTCAGCCACAGGAATAACCTGGTTCAACTCCAATAGCAAACGAAGGGCGTGATCTGAAGGGCCACAGGAGGAGTCAACTGACACAGCAACCAAGTCAAGGACATCAGTCATAAGCAGATCGAGACATATGCCAGGATTATAAGTGCGCCCCCCCCCCCTCGTGCAAGCTGCACACGGCCAACGCAGTCTGCCATCGCCATCAGTGGGTGATACACATATCCCAATCAGTACCAGCGGTGAGCATCAACATATCCGGCAAAAATAACACAGAATTAGCATCACTCTGAAATGAGGCTATCGCTGTCAGCAAAGAGTTATAAATGAAATCATCAGTTGCGGGTCTCCGACACAATGAGAACAGACAAGAATTGCTCTGACGGTTACAAATCCTAACAACCATTGTCTCATGATACATGCATTCAAATGCTGACTGTCGATAAGCGCAAAAGCCATTCTCGACATGAATAGCTATTTCCCGAAATCCAGGCCCAGATCCAAGTGGCCTGCGGAGGAGGAACTGAAAATCAGCCATGGTAAATTCCGTGTCGTGCTAACTTACTTACAACGGCATTTCAGAACAGAACAACACATCAAAACAACAGGACACGAAATCGAGCTCCGTGAGGTTCGCATTCAGTTCTCTAATATTACAGTAAAGACGACGATACACTTGAGCCGGGCTCGGTCTTTGACGTTCCACATCCCAAAATAGAAGTAATATACCTTGAGTTACCTTGAGAGTCTTCGGAAGAAGTCCAGGTGACGTTGTTCACGTCACCCCACGTGTGTGGAGTCACTCTGCTGGGTGTCTTCTGTGGTGCCGCAGTTTGCGACCAAAGNCAAACGAAGGGCGTGATCTGAAGGGCCAAAGGAGGAGTCAACTGACACAGCTACTAAGTCAAGGACATCAGTCATAAGCAGATCGAGACATATGCCAGGATTATAAGTGCCCCCCCCCCCCCTCGGACAAGCTGCACACGGCCAACGCAGTCTGCCATCGCCATCAGTTTGTGATACACATATCCCAATCAGTACCAGCGGTGAGTATCAACATATCCGGCAAAAAATAACACAGAATTAGCATCACTCTGGATTGAGGCCATCGCTGTCAGCAAAGAGTCATAAATGAAATCATCAGTTGCGGGTCTCCGACACAATGAGAACAGACAAGAATTGTTCTGACGGTTACAAATCCTAACAACCATTGTCTCATGATACATGCATTCATATGCTGACTGTCGATAAGCGCAAAAGCCATTCTCGGCATAAATAGCTATTTCCCGAAATCCAGGCCCAGATCCAAGTGGCCTGCGGAGGGGGAACTGAAAATCAGCCATGGTAAATTCCGTGTCGTGCTAACTTACTTACAACGGCATTTCAGAACAGAACAACACATCAAAACCACAGGACACGAAACCGAGCTCCGTGAGGTTCGCATTCGGTTCTCTAATATTACAGTAAAGACGACGATACACTTGAGCCGGGCTCGGTCTTTGACTTTCCACATCCCAAAACAGAAGTAATGTAGAAATAAAGAAAACAGATAAAGACGATAGAGGAAATAGTAAAAATCCCATAACACGTGAGAAGCGGCAACAGAAGTAAGCGGTCCACTCGGCAGAGCTGCTGTGCCGAGTAAGGCTAATATAACCCCAGATTCGCCTGACTATGGAGAACGGCAGTCGCAGTGGACAAGTGGGTGACTCCACCAACCTCCCATTACGCAGTATCTCACAACACGGGATTAGCGCGATAAAAAGAGAAAAAGAAGAAAAGACCTCCATTACGTCATTGAAAGATAAAAAAATGAACTGACTGTGGAACACCAAGCACACGGCCCGGCACGGCCAGGAGAATCTCTATGGTTGCCGTTGGCTACAAGGAGCTCATCCTCCTCCCATGCGCATGGCATACCATGAGGGTGCCGACAACCCCACCTTCTCCTGGCTCATACGACGGCCTGTGGCCAGTGACCAATCAGAAAGGATAAAAGTTTAGTCGCTAGAAATCGTCCCTGCGTTAGTCGCTCACTACGAAACTAGCAGGTGACGGGAGTAGAAGTCTAATGTCTCCCCTCCAGGTGAAATCAAATAAAAATGAACGTTAGGTCTTGGTTTGTTAACCGAAATCACAGGTAATGAATTTGTACAGTTTCGTATCAACCAAAAATCAGAGCCAACGATTCATTATTTTCATAATTTGTTATGAAGTTGATTTTGCAGTGCATCATGATTAGAGGCTGCCATATCAGAGGACATTCGGCAGTATTGGTTCAGAAATGATGCTCCGAGCGAAATTCTTCAAGTAGTTTGAAATCCCCTCGCACTAACTCGTATAACTGTGTAATTTCGCAAAGAGCCATTTGGTCATCCATTATCCAACGTTTAACTATAAATAACACGCACACGTTTATCATATATTTTGGATCGCTTTAAATAAGATGTAGCACGTTCGTTACCACGTTACGTACAGTTTACGGTACAAAGTAAATAGGCGTAAATTTTCCTACAAACAAGATGCTGGCGTTGTTTTCCTGTATAGTTCCATCTTTTACTGGCCGTTGTCCACACCCTCACAGACTCCAACTCAAAGGATCGATAGCTTTCTCTCCATTGTGAACCTTGTTACAATTCTTCTGCCAAGACCAGGAATCCTCGGATTCCATCTTTTTAGGATTCCTGAAGCAACAAGACCATTACCGATATTGGGAATACAGGCTCTAAGCACAAGGAATAGGAACGGAAGTTCACACAATTTTTGCATGCCTGCCTTGCAAACGATCTGCCAGGGAGCGCTTCCTTAGCGCGGTCAACAAGGAATCTAAGAAATTTTGTTTTGCCTCGGTACGGCTGCACAACATGAGAAGAAATAAGTCGCTCGAGCTCAACCTTCACACGGCGAAACTCGCAAGCTCCTAAACTTCCAATGGCGAAGGCTTAAATAATTTACTAATTGCAGGGGTGACATGAACTCAAGCAGCTCTGTGAAGGATAACGCAAATGGATGCAGAATAAATACCCACAGTATTTAGCCAAAATTTACCATTACTGTAAAAATAGAAAATGTAACAATCCTTAACAAAGCAACAGTCAATATGACTAGCCTACCCAGAATCCCGGTATTAAAAAGAAGATGAAATTCTCGCATTAGAAAAAAAAACAATATTAAGTAAGAATCGTGTTCAGCCAATGAAAGACTAGCAAGTGCCTGATATTAAGGGCTACCCGTCCATCCAAAGTGAAGCAGTATAACAAGGGCAAACGTCGGTAAAATTTGTAGACTGAAACTTTGTCAAGTTTACGAATATATTAACGGAACGTATTTCCTTGAAGGAATTGTTAGGAATAATTCTTAGCTCACTGCGTCAACTACGAAACGCAAACAAAAATAAGATAAAACAGATATTTCTTACGAATTCAAATCTTCAGAGAGCTGTTATTTCAAAACACACATGACACCATTGCATTCTAAACAGCCTTTCAATTTATAATACAAATGAATAGAGGAAAAAATACTCCGCAACGAGGAGCAACTGAAACGGTGCAGTAAGGAGTAAGGAAAGTCCGTCCAATGAATGCAGCAACCGAGCGCAGAAGCGAACTGATCCGCGACATCAAAGCGATGGATTCTGTGGCGATGGCAAGGCTTTGATATGGTCAATGGGTATCTCTGTTTAATTAACTGAACGTGGTACACTAGAAAGGCCGGGCAGAGGCGCGAACACTGACATTGCACTTCATATGTCATCTCAGAGCATTCCAATCGCCATATTGCGCAGTGGGGGGCACCGTGCCCGCCCCCACAGACGGATTGCATCAACGAACACGGTCAGGGATGCACAAATTGATCATTTTCATCAAGGAAGAACAAAAATATTGCAATGTTATGCCCCAATTAGTGGTTGTCCTGTGTCAGAGAAAAGAAGGACGTGACCACATTAATACTGTTGCAAACCAAAAACTTGACAGAAGTCTTACGACTCTTTACTACGAACTATGACACAACCATACTTAGCACTGTACTAATGAACGTTAATAAATTAATAAGAAGTACATATTGAGAAATTCTCAGCCACTGAGGCTTGTTGCTGCATGGAATTTAGGCCAGGTACTAAAGCAAAGCCGCTTTCATCCAAAGTGTAAAGTGTAAACCGTGAGCAACACCAACGGTAGTTATTTCGAAACTTCGTATTTTGATAAATATGATACGAGTAAAAAATTTTACAATACACATACGCCAGTATACATCAGCCGAAGCATCACGCAACAGCTGTAAACACTTGCGCCAGTTCACTTTACGTTAAGAAATGCCGTAATTGTTCGCTTTCTGTTGTCGACTCATCTACAGACCTGCTTAATGTGAGCTACCAACAGTAGCCACCAGGGTTGGTTGGTTTAAACCAAATAAAAAATATGGTTTAAACCAAGTAAAACAAACATGTTTTTTTTTGTTTTTATGATTTTTATTCATCTTTTTTGGTTTTTATTCATAAACATCGTAAAATAAAGAGTTCTACTTGAAGAAGCCATCAAATTTTAGTCACACAACTGCATGGATGAGTTAATGCGCTTCTATTTAGGTGGCCGTTTGACAGTCTGGTCAGTTAGGGTCAACTATTGTTGATATTTATTAAAAACCTATTACATACTGAATTTTGAGTTGTTTCATATCAGAGATGAATGTCTAATTATTTTCTGGCACGCTAGAAGGTACTGAAAATTAGAAGTAGTAGTTATAGTTGCCATTAGATAGCTAGTGAGCTCATGAGAAAGATGTAGGCATATAGCTATTTCTCTTTCTTCAGTTCAATACTTTGCTTTTAATTAGCTAGTAGCTAGCCATTTCTGTCAAGTTTTCTTTGTATTTCGAATTGTTTCTCAGATATTTCAAAGAATTTTATAGCTATTTCACTTTCTTCAGTTCATTACTCTGTTTTTAATTAGCTTGTAGCTAAATCTGTCAAGTTGTATTTGTAATTTGAAGTGTTTCAAGTTTTGCAAAGGATTTTATACTGCGATAATTATAAATCACAGCTTCTCTGCAGTCTGGATATTAAATGTAGCCATAGGTACAGGTACTTTGCTTAGTGATTTTTCTTAACCCCTTGTCTTAGCCATTCTCCTACAACAGGAAGTTGAAATGAAGCGACTAAGATTGTTGATGATTATCGAACTACGTGTTTACAAAGTAGAAAACCCTTTAAATGTTGGATGAAATTCCTAGAACTAGAAAAAACAACAAAATATATAAAACAAACAAAAAAAAACAAACAAACAGGATTTTTTGTTTTAACAAAAAAAAACATGGCTGTGGTTTAAACAAAAAAAAAAAAAACGTGGTTTTTACCAACCCTGGTAGCCACATATTTACCATCTAGGCAGCACTGAATGACAACGTCATATAACAATGCATATTCCTTCTACTTTATCATGTGTATTTAATCATCATCATTATTTTAAGATTATCGTCTGCGAAACTCCTGTCCACATTAGTCGTAGCAATCTTGGAAATCCAGTAAGTTTATAGCCTCAATGACGTTACGATAGCAAATTATTATTATAGTGTTGGTATTAATAGCATTCAGAGCAGCAAGCATGAGAACCTTGTAGTCCATCTACAGGTTATCTCCACCTGAAGTACAGTGCAGCGAGGTGCCGCCGATATTATGGCCCCCGAGTCGGTGGCACACACAAGAAGCTACAAGGCTGGCACGGTACATTACGGCATATAACGCGGAGTAATGAGAGCCGGGGTATCAAGTTGCCAGAGAAATAAGAGAAAGAGTCATTACTGGAAGCCAATGCTAGGACTCGCGGCGCAACAAAAGATGAGAGAGACGCATGAGAGTAACGCTAGAGAGAACCATTAATGCAACGACATAGCGAGAGAACGTCCAGCGAGCACGCACGTCTCGGTGACTCATTTAAATGCATGGAATAACTTCATGCAAATGGGAAATGAAAGAGGCTCAATAGTGGACACGAAGTGCAGTTTGTGTGAAGATGGGGAGAACTGGACAGACAAGGCGGGCTATCTGATGGCGAAATGACGTAGCGTTTGTCAGAGACACGCACGCTCTAGTTAATAACGCCAGAACGCTC
>LQNS02278070.1:42013425-42033777 GCA_001587735.2 Parhyale hawaiensis
GTAAGATAGACGTTCAATTTACGCTCGAGAAATTGAGCATAAATTAGAAGATGAGCTCCGACTCTGGAGTCCCTTGAAGTCATTAAGAAACTGGTTAGAGAATGACTCGATGACGGTACTGAGGTGCGTCCCTGCGTACCGCCCCACCTCACCTCACCTCACCTTACCAAATGGAGGGAAAAACTCTGCCACCAAAATGGAAGCGCTTTCCAGCAATGAGAAATAAAACACGGGAGGAAATACAACGCATGAAAAAAACCAAAGGGTTAAACGGTATGAAATACGGAGGAAAATGCAGCGCAGAGGAGTTCCTTGCGCACATGAAAAACTTGCACAGCTAGAGGAATTCCATTCGTACAACTGGGAGTAATTCCGAATGCACACGGTATGTTGCACAACTAGATGGGTGCTCTACGCATACGGGAAATGGAGATTTTAGATGTAATCCCGCGTACGCGGTTAACAAAGCGGATGGAATGTACTGGTGGGGAATGAAAAGTACATAGCCACACAGATATGTGAGATGGATGGAAATTTGTACTCGTAGTCTATTACTATATAGCTATGTGCCTGAGTGTCAAGTCTGCAGGCTTTAGAATTTGTTGGGATGAACGCATTTCTAAGAAAAAGAGAAAATTGAGAATCGGGCAGTATCCAGTAATGAAGTCCATCTGCAAACCATGTTTCCATCCGAAGTCCACAAGCAGATGAAAATACTTGCTGATCGCCGAACACTCCCTCTCCTCCATTTCCTTGAAAATCGTTAGTTCTTTCAATTCAACAATCTTTCAAAATAAAACAGCTCGATAGCAGACTACGAGAGCAATTTTTTGTTTGTCTTACGGACCTGCGTAAGCTCAGTGATTTTCGTTCACCCTTTGCAAACAGACATGATAAAAACTGAGAGCTAAAGAACTATTAGTAAGAATGGAAACCAGGCTCGGCAAAGAAAACCAGAGACTTGAATCTTGAAACATATACAGCAACGACGGAAATACCACACACATCTGGTGAAGGTCTAGCTGAATTGTGAAGCAGTCTCTCATAAACCCAGGTAGCAAAAATTGTTATGTTAATATTACAATAATGTTATGATGTAATATTTCGTAACATTATCTCCAATGCTGGAATAATACTAGTTACACGATTATTTAAATGTTAGGATAACATTATTCGGAAATATAATAATATTGTTGCACTATGTTAGAAGTTACGATGAAATAATGAACTAATATTGAAACAAGGTTTCTAATATTATTTTAGTATTAATAACATACTATCTTCTAATAACTATCAAATTATGGTTATTCTGTAATACTGAAATAATGTTCCATGTCTTTTTAATAACATTATTTTATTGTTATGATGTCCATGTTATTTTATTATTAGTTACAATCTTTAAAATATAACACGCCAGACTATGGCAGACCCTGGAAAGACCGAGGGGGCTGCAGTCGCCGTGTAGTTCCGCTAAGGCTTCAGCGGAGGGATCCTGGGACAAGTTACCCTCTCAGGCACAACCTGGCCTTTCGAGATAAAAGTGGCAAGAGAGTTTTAGGCATAAACAAAGTTATTTGCCAGTTTTTTCTCAGGCCGTATTTGCAAAATCAGATTGGACTCTGCCTTATACATGAAACATCGGATGATCAGATTCAAGGTATATACTCTATTCTATACATTACAGTAGGGTTGCACATATACAGATGTAAACATGAAGTGATACAAGTTAAAATTACACATTTCAACATTTATCTCTCGTTTACAGTGGACAACATTAAAAAATAAACATAAGTGTGAAATACAAATTCAAGCGGTAACTCAACCAAGTTACAGGCGGGCGCGATATATTTTATTTGTTAGCCTAAAAACATTATTTTGATATATTTAGTATTTGTCAGCCTAAAACATCAGCTTAACATTTGGTACAACGTTAAATTAAGATATTGTTGAACAATCAATGTTAGGCGATAATATTGATGAGTAACATTATTATGTTATCTTAGTATAAGATATAAACATAACAAAGAAATATTACATTGTAGTCTCAAACTAACGTGATAAGGCAACTAACATACCAGAAGTAATACATAACACAAAAATGACATTCTAACTTTATAATATTAATATAATATATGATTGCTACCTGGAAAGCGATTTCATGCAACTCTCAATCTCATCCCATCAATAATTTATTCCACATCGGCAGTGAACTTCTGCCCAAAATAATGTTTCTGCCTAATGGTCTCCCTACCTCTATATGGCTGAACTCTCAGGGGGTAGAATTTTG
Organism: Parhyale hawaiensis; assembly: GCA_001587735.2. Lineage (NCBI taxonomy): Eukaryota > Metazoa > Arthropoda > Malacostraca > Amphipoda > Hyalidae > Parhyale > Parhyale hawaiensis. The sequence continues at coordinate 42,015,713 of LQNS02278070.1, forward strand.
TAATGACTGCATTCGTTAGGTCAATACTCTATTGTGAGCTAAAATTGACGCATACCATATAAGAGTAGTTTTCGTCTAACCTCACCACCAATTTCAACATTTGCTTTCTAACACGAGAAAACTCAGCCACGTTATGTCAAAAAGCGTGTATGAGATCTACCGAGACACAAGAAGGTAGGAGATTTTCGCTAAACAGGAACACAAAAAGGCAAGACTTTCGGAAAACAGAAACACAAGAAGACAGGACTTAAGGCAAACAGGTACACAAAAAGGTAAGACTTCCAGCTAAACAAACAGGCGTGTATCAGGTTCGCTTCCAGACAAGTAAAAAACGGTGAGGTTGAAGTCCGACAGAGAGGCGTGCCTGACGCCAAAAGGTGCAGGAGTGTAAGAGGCAATAAAGCATTGCCACGGCAAGGCTCTAGCGAGCCTGTGCCTAAAAGCCTTCCTCCATAGAAGTTCATCTTCTCGAGGCCTTTGTATGACAGCTACTGCAGTGAACCGTGTGCAGCAGGCACTGGACTGCACGCTCAACAGCAGTTGCTGCAGCACTATGTGCACAGATACTCTACACGCCACCTGTAGTCTAAATAAAGTCTACGAAGATAGTGACCATTGGTTCAATACTACAAAACAAATTTTGGATTAAACAGTCGTAGATTTTACGCATCTGTTCGATATGTTACATCTCCAATATGTCTCAGCAATGCCGTGCCACAGTCGTTTGTACCAAACATTACAATACATACCATCACATACATTAGCATTTCAAGCTGAGCTAATTGCATGGTGCTAACGCGTTTGGTTGGGTGAGTTGACTGAAGCCCACAATAAACACTCGTACGATCGTTACACATACCAGCTTCAGTTGGTGAACCAAAAATGGCATTTCTACACTATACCAGCACAACAAGCCAGTACAGAATGAACCACATCCTAATGAGTTCCGAGGAATAAATTTTAAGTTGAAATCTGCAGTATTATTGCATTTCTCTCAGCATAAGATAAATACTAATAGCATATATCCTGCCCAGCATGACTTGACTTCCATGATAAGCTGAACAATAAAATTCATTTTCTGATCACTCTAACTATCATTAGTTTTTATGCAAGTACAACCTCTTCCAGTGTCTCATGCTATTGCACTCCAAATTAGGATATTGTCCCAACAACCAGGCAAGGAGGTCTATATTAGGTCGAATTTCGAGGCAAAACCAAAACGCATCAGCNTGAACACTCTAACTATAATAAGTTTTTATGCAAGTACAACCTCTTCCAGTGTCTCATGCTATTGCACTCCAAATTAGGATATTGTCCCAACAACCAGGCAAGGAGGTCTATATTAGGTCGAATTTCGAGACAAAACAAAAACGCATCAGCAGCGAACTTAAGTCGGGTTCACACGACTGCCAAGTGAACATGTCCCCTGAAATCAGCACCCGAATGCGAGTTGTGCCAATTTAAACAGTAGAAAGTGCACAACTTTCCACGCTCAAATTTACGCCAAATTTGAAGAGCTTTCCGAAACAGCACTAATGACACTGGCTAAGCCAGCTGAGTTGAAGGTTAATATTTTTACTGAATCTTTTGATTATTATTATAACACTTTGTTTAACCTCCGTAGTCGCAGCTGAATCTTTTGATAGACAAACAGTTTTGCTTAGAAGGACAGAACAATACGTTCTGACTACGAGCTGAGAGAACGCCTTTATTTGACTGTCATAGGAACTGGCCTGAATAGTTTCACTTCTATTCATCTCATTCTATTCGTATATAAAGTATATACGGTATACATATATATATGTGTAGGTCCAGATTTGGCTTGCAGCGTAGAACCCCCAGCATATGCCGATTTCAAATTTTCACTTTAAATTTACACCCACTTACAAAAATTGTCAAATGTTTCTATTTATATAGTCCTAATAGTGAACCTTTTCCGTGAATTGCTATACAAGCTCCTCTCTAAAATAAAGTGTACGCAAGAATTTAAACATCCACCAAACATTTACACTTCAAACAAATTACCACACGAAGCTCTCGTTCACCTGAGACTTAACCATTGCGGGGCAACATAAGCTTACTTAAGAGCGCGCCGTGTGACACGGAGGCAACATTTCAGAAAGCATTTGCTGTAATGGCCAATCCCGTGCGACTCCATAAATTCCTTCCATTGGCAAGGGAGTCACAGGAGAAATATTCAATGCACGCTGCCTGTTGTGCGTAAAGAGCAGCAGCCAACGCACGCGACTTGCTCGCAAAAGAACGCCCTCCATCAAAGGGTTATCGAGATCAAGTTTATGAGCTAAAAGTAGCGATAAGGACATTTAGGGAGAAACTGAGCTTGCTTTGGAGTTAAGCTGAGTACACAGAGAGCGTAAAATATGGGGTTTTGGGTATCCATTATGGTAGTGCCAAGGCAACACCGAGTACCCACACGGGTGCTATGTGTGTAAGCGCAGGCAATTTGGATTCCACGTGAAGACATGTCGCCACAGTAAATTATTGCATTCCTGTAAGTGCGATAATATTCTTTCATATTTCATGGAGCACTATGAATGATAGCCTCTCGTTCCTCCGAATTTACCGTTAAAGATAACAATTCTGCTTAAGCGTCTAACTTATCCCAATAAATTAAAATATTTCTATACCCTCTTCGTAATTCTTCGCTGCTTTTACAACCAAACGCAGAAAGTTACATATGATATTTGTTGTGTTTCTAGCATTAGCGCCAGAGCAAGTAATAGGAAGAAATCTACAGATTATGCACACCATCCAGTAAATGCAAGATAGAAAAGAAAAAGGAAGGTTACCATGCACTGAAATGTCTTCTACAGCGTTCAAAGACATTGGAATCCAGTATAATGTAAGAGAACTGAAAAAGCGCAACGTTTTTACAAGAAAATCGCTGTGGACGCGGTCTGCATAGAAGCGAAGACATCCACCATACCTCAGGCGCAGTTGCCACTGCCGCTGCTATGGTTCACTTTTCTGCACTCACGACCACGAGAATCCTCAGCAGATTTGGGCGATTTGATCGAGGTCATATATTGCTATTTAAGTGGAGCTCGCTGGCCTCCTAACGCCTCTTTCTCGCCACCGATGGGCCTTATTTTATATTAGGGTAGCCCCCTGTGACTTGAGACGCTAAGCCACTCCGCTTTCTCACTTGGATTACCTCGCACTGACCGAGAAATGTCGTGGCGCACTGCGGCGGCAACACTTAACACTTCTCACAACATTACACTTAAAGCCGTGACCTCCTCGCACCACGGCCTCTGCTAGCTCCAATTGAGAGAAGTCAATCAGGGGAATTTGAGCAGCTTGTGCGAGTGCAGAACATGTCTGATGACGAAACAGAAAGAAACAATGCGCTAGCAACTACCTCAATAATACCCCAGCCTGGCAGTGCGGAATGTCTGTAGCGTTGGGATTAAAATCATATGGTGCAGCTGTCAAAAGAAATCACAGCAAGGTATCACGATGCCACACACAAATAAAAGGAGGTCTCACATGCTGAGGCTAATCATCACATAGGCTTCCATTGCTATAAGCTAGAAACGTAGCTACTGCTTTCAGTGAGCACCTGCTGCCATAATTATATGAGCACAGCTATACAGGCAGACCGCAGGGAGTACAGTCACTCAAGACAAGTTAGTCAATTGCAGAGCGTTGCCCCATTCATCTCCTATACCTGTAGCAATGGAGCACCCACAGAGACTGTAACGGCTGCACCAGTGGCCAACTAAAATTGAAAATATGCAGCACGTATATCAGAATAGAGGTGTGTAGTACAAGAAAGAGAACTACCATACAACTGATATGAATAGGCAATTATTAATAGATAAAATCGTAATTGGAGTAAGAAAAGGTCATGCAGTAAGAGATTAGCTGGAAGAAATCTTTCAGTGAATTTATATCGGTCACTAAAGATTTGTCCTTGCATGGTACATCAAATCACATACAAACAATAAGAACTTAAAAAAAACTTCCAAAAGCTGAAAATGGAAACAAGCGTTAATATGCGAAGTAAATTTGAACTATAATAAGTAAAAATGGCACGACTAATACAATTGAAAAACTGTGAATGCATGTACTGTAAATACTACTGCCAAAACTTCAATAGAATACAAATTAGATATAAATTAATTAGGTATGTATTGATAATTTTTTCCCCATATAGACAAATTTTCTGCCGATATGCGATGATCTCTCGTTTATCAGTTCAGTTGAGCCCTTTGCGCATCGAGCTACATTGGTAGCACTTATCGCTTGCTTCACACGAGAGTATTCGAACATATGGGCAGGAATAGTCGAACAGGTAGTATTCTCGTAGCCACCCGTTTTTATGATGTTGTGTCGTAAATAAAAAAAATTAATACCAAGCATGGGTGAAAAAATATCAAGCTGAGACGGTTCGGGAAGGTTAATGATCATTGGTTTTGTACTAACTGGGATTTGGTCCACATATGGTTGGCTATAAAGCTAGACACATCGTAAATATGAGTACTGACTGGCGAAGTAAAAACAGTGCTCTGCAATGCTGAAATTTATGATTCAAAGCGTGTTGCAAAAACTGGCCGTGACGTGGAGGAAGCAGTCGTTGAGACGCGATCTCCACAACATAACGGGGTCGGAAAGCGCCCAAAAAACGGAGCCGTTTGATGATAAGACTCGAAGTGCTCATCATGCAAGCAAGAGCGTGAGCACGGGTTCATATTTGGCGCCGTGCTCTACCTTAAAATTCCTCATAAAAGTAATGTTTATGGCAGTAAAGAGCCTCAAGAGTCTCTAAAACTCCCAGAGCAGAGAACTCAAGGAAAGCAACGCGTGGATGAAAACCAGAGTGATGGCTGAAAAATGGTGCGCAACGTGCTGGTGCGGCGCGCTGCTAAGAGGCGTGCAGCGTAAGTCTCGCGGGCTAAAATGAACGAGTTAGCGGGGACCGCTCAAATGCACGCTACCCAAAACTTTCTACACTGAGCTGTAAAATGAACCAAGTGCCCTGCTGATGCGCGAATTTTCGAAACTGTGACGCGCAAAAGAAGATACTTTTATCCAGTAAAAATACACCAGGCGCATGAGCGATACGTAAACTTTCTAAAGTTTTCCAGGGCAAAGGGAAATGAAGCACAACTCGATGTGCCCCCTTGGTACTACAATAATATACTAGCAACATGAAAAAGGAAAAGACAAACGCAATACACATACAAAATCGATGGTACAAGCAATGAATTAAAAATAAAAACTCCAATTGGGTCATTAGATCCACAGAAGTAGACTATCAACACAAAGCCAACTAGAACGCCTCGTGGCGTAAGACCATCACCCACGTTGGAGGGGGGCCAAATTTTAACGCCGTCAGTTTTTATGGCCAGCTTACTCTAGAGTTTTGGTATTTTTCACATCTAGATCAACCCACCTCTCACTTCGTTCGCGGGTCATAATATAGAACTGCTGATACAAATAATACACCAGCCAGACCTCAACATACACTCTTTACAACAAGAAAGAACTACCAATATACACGACACATAGGGAGAAGTACTGGCACAAGCCGTGCATCACACAGAACTCAATGGGCCCGACAGCCGCCCCATTTGTTCCCAAAGCTCATGCAAATACACCCAGAGAGTGCAAGGAAAAACGAGGAGCAGCCATCAGCGCGGTATAATTGAAGCCATTGGCAGGCCTAACGACGCCCATTCTCGTAATCAAGTGAACACCAATAAAAGCATTTTTACCCCGAAAGACACAAGTTAAGGTACTTTTCAAACGCAAGATTGCGCTAGTTCGGGTGACACTTTTGAAAGAAGCGAGAAGGCAGGGACGAAGCTGGTTGCTTGGCCACATTACTACCAACATGGCAAGGCTGTCGCACGCACTCCAAACTTTGTTAAGTCGTCGTTATATTATAATACAGACAGAAAAGTCACCATCCCACGCTAAAACAACGTGAATTCAGCACTTAAAGAGATGGTATTACGATTTTTAAAAATACACGAGATTAAAAGATTTGAAGAATGTAATTTTTCAGAGAGTTCGATGCTAAAACTCTATTCCAGATATGTTCAGGCAACCAACGGATGATACTGTGTTCAAAATAAAGTACAAAGACTATGTAATGAGGCAATACTAGATATATTTTATCAATTTTAGGTAGGTAGCTTGTTAGATAAGGGTTTTATGTTATCTGTTCTCGTTTAATCAAAAAACACATTCTTATTTGCATTCATATGTTTCTACAGAGAAACATGTGTGTGATATGGAAATCCACAAACACATCCGTTTTTAGTTTGAATCAATTTAGTGCATATCAAGGGTTTATACTGCCCGAATTTTAGAGATTGGTTATCACCTAATGAAGATTTAAAGCAGTGCTTAGAAATTTAGAATCTGAGTATCATAGTCCTAGCTTTTCGCTGGATGTGCATGTATAGGAGTTTATTTTACTGCAATCGATATCAAGGTCTTTTAATGTGTGTCAAGTGAATATATCACTTTTAGTAGGCACGTTCTCTATTGTAGGTAAATTGAGCTTGATCCTCGTGCTATTTTAGTCTCGTATTTTATATGTTTCAGTGAGCTCTTGTACATGAATTTTAACAATTATTGTATTCAGAGAACAACAATAAAGGAGTAAAGGAGAATAATGATAATTTTACTGTAAACAGTTCAAATTAGAAATCTGGGCCCAGATTTATCATGCTGCTTAAAATGTAGTAAGTCGTTAGTTCAGCTTGTATCCTGATTTACTTTATTGTAACTCTGGCCAGATTTAATAAGCTACTTGCGAAATTATAACTCGTCTACCTTGTATCTCGACATACTACGAGTTTGTAAAAAACTTTTTTTTTTCTTGCAAGAAATTTATACCTATACTAGTGGCCCTTACCGTCATTATAAATGACGGCAGAAAATTAACACATCACCAAAACCCCCGCCGTCTTTAGGGCTTCCTCATTTTTCCCCTATCTAATACTGAAAAAAACGATTCCAAGGTACTCAACTTGTTTTTTCGCCTTTTGAAATCTGAATTTTCTCCTATCAATAGTTGTATTTTTCCCCTATCTAATACTGAAGAAAAAGGTTGCAAGGTACCCAACTTTTTTTTTCGCCGAAAAAAAATTGCAAGGTACCCCACTTTTTTTTACATTTTGAAATCTGAATTTTCTCCTATCTTATTCCCATAGAGCGTGACAGGAAAGATATAAATATATAAATAAATAAATAAATTAAAACACGACGTGAATTATTATATAGTAGATAGGAGACCAGCTAGAGAATTTTCTGAAATCTGTTATATATTTTCACTAGACATTGGGCATACTTGTAAGTGTTTACACGACTAGATTCTCAACGAGTAAACAAAACCAAAACTCTGATGTAATTCGCCTGCGGATTGCTTGTTCGGAAGCAAACCCACACCATATTGGATGTTCCTTGAATGGAAAACGTAAAGCGATCGTTTATTTGCTGTAGTAGTGACCTATACCTGACAATCAAAAGTCATATAAACTACAACTTTGTATCGTCTTGTGAAGTACAACATTGTAAGTTTTACAATATTATAAACGTTAGTAATTTCGGGCCCCGCTTAATAGACACATAGAGTATGCATTTTTTCAAGTAAATTTTTAGATTACCAAGCGAATGGCGTATGCCATTGCACAAAATATATTAATGATTAAGCAATTAAGACACCGATAGTAATCTTTACGGGACAGGTTTGGCTATAATTGGCCGTCTTCCGCTCTAATTTTGGTTCTGAAAATTAGATGATCCGATGTCAGGGGTACATGGTCACTTGCTACAAGGTTAGAATCATAGGAAAATCAAAAATTACTTTTATTGCTAAATTAGGTAGAGATAATTGATACAATAATGACGAACGTCAAATAGTAGCTATTATCTTTTTAAGATACAAAAAAATGGCGATGATACCACCTCTCTTTAAGCAAACGATGGAGGGCAGAAGCTGATACGCAAAAAGTTCTTTTAAAAGAATAACAAAAAGTATCTACAGTATTTCGCAAGTGGCAACAGGTTTAGAGAACTGCCAATGCCTGTCCTACACATTAATTTGTGGACGTCATAAAACAGTGCTTTTCTTACGAAAAGCAATGTCCGATCGAGGCGCGAAAGAGTTAACTTCAACAGGGCGGCGCAAAAACGCTTTTGTAGGTATAACAATAAGGAAGTAGGTAACTATATCTGTACGGTATAGAGTCAAGATATGCAGTGGACAACACACTGAACATCTAATTGGTCAGGCAATACACAATTTTGAGTGCCAAAACAGTACAGCGTTACAAAGTACCAGCGCTTTTCTATAGACATAACTCACATATCACAGCGGCGCACGTGACAGCGCTGCAATGACGTCATACCACTGTAGCGGTAATCAACGTGCACACGCACCCGTCCTTGAACAAACTTTACGTTGTGACCGTCATCTTCAGCAGATATCAGACTTCTTTTTGTAACTTTAAAAGAATTTAAGAAATGTTCACCACCTTTTAAACCGACCATCACTCTCTGAAATAGAGCCAGAAGGTTAAGCCAAACTTCAATCGAAGAGACGTGACATTAACTGATAAGTGGTTTATGCACTCGGTACCAAACAACGTCCATTGTAGCACGAATATATTTCGCCATTTGAAGAGCACAGTTATGACACCTATGTAGTACTCCACAAAAATATGCAGGTATTGCTTCACGACCGCGATATATATATCTTCGTGGATTTCCTTATCGCGCATTTATTTTGTGACCACGCTCGCTCCACAGCGCCAAATGCCTTCAGAACAACATTGCAGAAAAAGAGCTTATTCTGTCGTGTTTGGAAACCTGAAGGCCACAGCATAACAGCAGCTCACTACAAATTTCCAACATTTGGCCCTTATTAAAAAATGGATCGGAAGAAATGCATCGCACAAAATTGTGAAAGTAGAAGAAAGTTTTAGTAGTTGATGGTGCGATGAGTGATATAATCATACACATGAATGAATACGGGTGTATGATTATATCATAACAGAGCCACTATAAACCTCCTACGATGAAATTAAATATCATGAATTTGTAGGCTAAGGTTTTGTTTTCGTTACGTAATTGCCGTATAGCTACGTATTTTCGTGTATTTTTTTCCAATCTGTTAGTTTTGAAACATGCAAATAACTCAGTACGTAAATATGTGATTATATGCCTATATACCTTGGATTTTGGAACAAAACGAACATGGGTTACCAGGCTTTTAACTTACCCTTTCTAACACTCTATAAGCTATCCCATGAAAAAATATTTTCTCTTAAACAATTCAGCAAAGAAATCAGTCAACTTTTACCTACCTGGAACTTATAATTTTACTCGTGATTTGGAGAAGGCGCGCTTTGACGACGGCGGTTAATATTGGACCGTAGAGGGCGCGGTCGCAGAGGAACACCTGTATATTGATTAAATAAAGATGAAATTACGAAACGACTCATCATGGTACGAGTAGTCACACAGACAACGCGTTAGTAACAGTTCGGATGTGCACAATAACACAACCTCTCCATGACCCCATGTGTCATCTCATCACATGCACAACACAACCCCTCCGTGTGCCATCAAATGCACAACACAACCCCTCCATGTACAGCAAAACAACTCATAACAACCCCTGGCCGCACGCCCATTCAACAAGCGTTGCCACAACTCCCCAAGGCAGCCCCCCCCAAAATTGAGGCCACTCAGGCACCAAAGCCAAGGGCCGAGGCACACCAATGCGCCCCCTCAATCGCTCTAACCAGATGCTCGGCCTTTATTAATCCATAAATCTGCACGAATAAAACCTCTCAATAGCGGATGCCTTATATTGAAAGGACGCTTGCGACCCTGCAGTCCAGATCGGGGGCTGCCGGCAACTTCCTCCAGGAAGCAAAGAGGCTGCGGGTCAGTGGCTACGTTTTCAGCGCAGGGAGGAGGGTGACGGCAGCCATACTACTCCCACAGAAATGTTTTCGGCATCACGAATATTGTTTTTCCCTCCTCTAATTACAGTCTTTTTTTTTTTTTGCTTGAGAAAATGAGTGATACGGTGACATTTTAATTAGCAACTAAAGCTTTTTGTCAGAAAATGATGAAATATTGAAATTACGCACAAAGAAAGATACACTTCAGACAAAGCTATTTCAAAAATTTGTAGACAGTATAAAAATCTAGGGTCAGTGCTAATCAACCTTTCTTGGGAGAATTTTTCCTCGGCCGCTTCGAGTATCTGTCTTTCATAATAGTGCTCTGCAAAAAAGTTACGACAAATGCGAACCCATTCGTTATTGTTTGTTACCGGGTAATTATTTGTGAGCTATGTTTCTCTCCTTACAAGGATTTTCCAGAGTGAGGGCTTGGCTATTGCCTGGCACGTTTCAGATCCACAATTCTGATCCTCACACCATTGGTCAGTTGGGCTGACCGTGAGTTTCGAGTTAAAATCACCTAACCGCAACTCACCACTAACCAAAAATTTTTTACTCGAAATTTAAAAAATGGGTGGTTAGAAAAAACCAGACCTGCCCTCCCCTAACGTACCCGAAGTTATGGAATGTTCCAATCCAACTTACCCGAAATTAGTTCGGGTTTTCCGACAGTACGGCCTGAAAAGAGCGAAAACGGACAAACCGTAAATACTAGGCGAGGGTGAGGTACCTCCTGTAAGCACACCCGCACATCGCCGTCTATTTCGCAAGACCGGACCGTCCTCCTATCCAAGCGCTTCATTTTCGCATTCCCCGCAGCAGCCAAGAGCGCAAGAACTGTGTCGGTGCGCAACGTTCTTTTTTGGAGTCTTTTATTGGCCGAGCCAGCATCTGTGCCCGATGACACCGCACTTTATTCTCGGGCCTACGATTATTATTATTATTCCCTGTGATATTTTACTGAAGGCCTCTCGTTGGCTCAGATGTTATGGAGATTTGGATTTAATGGCTCAATATCGGCGAGACGATATCAAAGAGACATAATAAAAACGTTCATATCCTGGCCTGAAGTGAGTTAGATGCACAAACTGACATTATCATGGGCTAGAATGGCCGTAAGGCGACTTGCGCTTGCGCCCATTATGCTCCTAAATGAGAGGCCACGACCTGTGTACAAACTAACGGTATGCCATCTTGCGTGCTCTATAGTCTCTGTGAGCCGTAGCTACAAACCTTTGGCCGGACAATACACAAAACAAAAGCTCTACAAGTGCCTTCATAAGATGTCTCCAGCAAATAACTACGCGGAAGTACAATTCTCCACTGAGGTACAGCCCCTTTCACATATGTTCCGTTAGATCATGACCCTCGACACGGCAGACATTGTAACAGCTTAGGCCTATTATTGTTCTCGTGCTGGCAACTGTAGAAAACGCATTTCAGAGTAGTCTTACTTTGTACCATTTCTTTAATCAATAGATTTTACGATGAGTAGGAGTCAACTAGTCGCTAAAAACCGCCTCCCAATGAAGCAGACATAACTATTATAACAAATGCTTATGAATTGTAAAACGCCTTTGAAGAGCACTACAAAATCGCTCACAAAATAAAGACTCATGTGCCTAGCAAGAGCCAGAGGCAGAAACGCTTCGTAAACTTAACAGCGTGTTTACTATACCGCTGCGGGCACGACTGCAGTCATGTAGCAGCTGAAGCATTGTACTTTTTTCTGTATAATTTGAAAGCACAGTCTCATTTATGCAATGAGCAATAGTTACATTGTCTGTAGGTTAAAACCACTCTGATCATGAAGTATTTCAGACCAGCATAAAGACGTAACAAATTCTGAGGCGTGACATCATTACTTTTTTTAAAAAAGTGCATCAAAGTGTAATTTTACGTGCTCGCAACGAGACGATAGTGTTTTGGGGAACCCGGCCCTGGAAAAATAACTGCATAGTAACTCGGCGAATGGAAAATATATAAAAAGGACACAGCTTAAGATAATTCAACCTTTCTGAAAATACAAAGTTTTAGTTCTAATGTGCAGCAGTCTCGGCTGACAGTTCTTACTAATACTCAATATTCTGAAGCAACCATATTTTCAACGAAGTTGAAACGAGCTGAAGGGAACTTCTCCCAGGGAAAAACTCTTTAAAGCGAGCCAAGAGCAAGAACGAACCGAAAAGAATCAAATTCGATTGAGAAAAAAAAAATGCTCCTCAATGCAGCAGGTAACGAGAGCTTGAGCGGATGGGATTCCAACATTTGGCATGAGAAAAAACGGAAACCCGAAGCCGTTAAGGGGAAAAAATTCAGGAAAAGACCCACAACTACAGCCAGTTTAGCAGGACAAGTTTTCCATGAAATCCATGCAAGTCTGCCATTGGCAGCAAAGGCAAGAAAGCCACACGAGGCTTCAATAAATATGGAAATGGTATTTTTGGAGGCAGGAACGTCCGGTATCGCGTCCAGTAGGGCATGGAGGGAGAGCTCAATAGAGACGGTAAGATACCTGCTGGTCTCCGTGCTTATTGTTAGCTCTGGAATGACAATTTTGCGATAGTGGAGACCGTGGTAGAGTATCGCCATACAAATAGCAATAGAGGTACAAATACTTTCAGCAGATATAGTATACTTGCAAAGCAATAACGATTATATACAAATACTGAGAGCTTTCTATTATCGACAATTTTAAGACAATAATCGGAAAGAGAAGGTTCTAGTCAAATCTTCAAACATCTGACGTAAAGTATGAAAGACTCCTGTCAGTGCTTATCATCCGTATATAGTTTTGTATTCCCAAATCTCAGTGCTCTTTTAATTAATTAGTTACAGCTCCCTTTGGCTCACTCAGCGACGCTGTTCCAAGCCAAGTCCTATACAGAAGATAATGTAGTCGCAAATGAAACAGCAAGACGCATAGCACACAGACGAGCAATTAAATACAGCTGACAATCATCAGAAACTGTAAGGAGAGTTACGCAGGCTCTATTAAAATGTTTCAAACAACAATGCCACGTATAAGGAACCTCTACACACAGCTGAAATCTACTGACATTATTCGAGCTTAAGAACTTAAACACTGTAAGGCGGGGACAGAATTTAGGCGGCGTTGACTTTATAGTAGTGTATCATAAAAGTTAATGACCCCCTGGTGAACAAAATGATTGCTGATAATAGCGTATAATGAGGAAATTTTGTTAAAATAAAGCAAATCATTGTAAACCGAGGAGCTGACGAAGACAGAAACCAAATTAGTTGAAAAAGTGATCATTTGGATGCAGCATCAGTATGCTCATCGCTTAACCAAAGCAGTTAATTATAATTTCATATTATTATCAAGAATTTTTTTCGTAAACGATATTATCATTGATTTCCGCACCACACGTAGCACTGCTGCGGGTGCAGTGCACGGTCACCACTTCCGTCACACATTGCGGTACAAGGCACCGCATAGCCGTCCCCGCCGCCGCGGTTATCAACTGTGCAGCAAAAACCGTCTAAAAAAAAGCCCAAAAAGCTGGCAGCGGCTCAAATATGGTAGCAGCCAAAAACAGGAAGCATTGGCCATTCACCTGCCACCGTGGGCGAAAGAAGGCAAAGAGATGTGCGTTGGCGAGCGAGCTAGCAGCGTTGCAGCGGTGGTTCTTACTGGAGTAACTCGTCCATCGTGCGAAGCATACTCGGCCTGCAGACGTAGCTTACTTAGACATTGTGAGCAGCATACTTGGCCTGCAGACGTAGCTTACTTAGACACTGTGAGCAGCAAACTTGGCCTAGGTAAGGAGCATACTTGGTAATCATACGGAACATAGTTGAACTTTATACCTCGTCCCCAACATTAAGGTAATTGCTTCATACGAAGCTCATTTGGTCTACATACGGCTGACCTGACTTCACAGCGCTTATTTGACACTCTCACGAAGGCTAAGCGAGTTTCACGGTTATTTGGTCCTCAGACATACGTTACTTGACTTTCATACGGAGCTCACTTGGTCCTCCTACGGGACTTGCTCTGCCTCCATGTGGTATCTTGGAGTTAATACTAAGGTCGCGTGACTTACGTACGCAGCTTCACATTTACTAATGGTGACTAAGAGTAACTCCCACCTAAATTAAGCCCAGAAAATAACAAAATAGCAGTTTCATATTAACAACAAGTTAGAAGTTGAGGCAATCAAAAGAACAAGGTGATGTTAGTAACACGAACTGCGGCTTTACTCAATCCATAACCTTTCATGCAAAAATAGCAGTGTTATTGATGAGGAAATTATCACCGCAAGTGGTTTGATAACATCCGCCAGCTGGCAGGAAGGACGTGTGCACTTCACACCCCACAAGTGGAACACGTTGAGCCGCGCATGACACTACATATATTCAAAGCCAGTCTCTGCTGGGTACCGTGGATGTTATGTTTAGCAATACAAGCACTCGTCAGTATGATACTGGCATCTAAGCATAGCAGTTTGGTATCATAAACAAACCTACAAATAAGATGTGCCAATAAACAGACTTTTCAAGTAGTGAAGAATAATGCCAGTATGCTGCATTTGTTGCCAACAAAAATTATTAACAAAAATCTATACTAAAAACAAGAGATAACAGCTAGCCAATAATAACAATGTAAGCGTGAAGAGCGAACAAATTGAACCATCTGGTCGCCAGTAGCAAAACGAAAAACGTTCAAAGCAATTGTTGAATTTCCTTGAACACGTCCTCGCACGCTCACCAAACCTAATTATTCAAATGCGGCAGTGCCTAATTGGTTAACTACGAAGGTGGAAAACACAACCGCCGGGAACAGGCCGTCACACCTGCAGCAGCAGAACCCCAAAGCTCCATTTCAGGGTTGTGGTACGTGAAAGAAAAGGACGATACGTACCCCCGACACAGGCACACCTAACAGAGTTTATGGCAGGTCCAGAAGCTAGCTAATTCAGGCACTGCTTCAACTTTGGGTGGGCGAACATTCGGTGTTTAAGGTAAATGTTATTAGAAAGTAAAACAACAGACTAGGTATCATGTACCTATGTAACATTGTACACGGCTACAAATTGATGAGCATTTCCATAAAACGATCCCACAAAAAACTAGAACGCCTCGTGGCGTAAGACCATCACCCGCGATGGGGCAAATAGGGACGCCGTCATTTTGACGGCCAGCTATCTGTAGAGTTTTGGCATTTTTCACATGTAGGTTAACCCACCTGACTCCCTGCAAAAAATTAAGAGCATTGCTCGACTCCTTCTCCCACTTTTTGGGCGGACAGACAAACAAACAATCGTTCGCGGGTGATAAAGTTTACAATACTCTTGCACTGAGAATTAATATAGGTATTGTTGCTTAGTTACTTAATAAGTTCACATAAATTACATTTACAACTAAATGAATCGACTGACCGTTCTTCAACGACACCAACTATATGGCGAATGCTGGTTACTGCTTAATTAGAAGTAGTACTGACTATTAAGCATTCAGCAAAATTTAATACAACATTGGGGGAACTAACTGACAAGCTGCTTGGGACACAACGCCAATACACGAGCCTGTACAATTACTAACCAAAAATTGCAGTTCAACACAGTCTACGGTACTTGCGCCAAACGTTTCATTTAGAGCTGCACTTCAGGACTAGGGTTGAGCACAGAGTCCGTGAGTGCAGCGTACGAAGTCAGCTGAGTCGAAACGATTTTCGATTTTACCTTTTAACAAAACGTCTCCTGTGTTTCATACGTCGTTCATGAACATTATCGCGAACAGACTGGATACGCGGGTCTCGGTGTCATAGATGTCAGTGTATACAAATTCTTTTGGCAACGATAACCGTGCAAATCCTTACGTCAATCATATTATGGCCATCCTCGTCTAATAGGCCGACTTATACATCACATCTGCAGACTGCAACACAGCATGCACGTCAAAGAATACGCCTATAATCTGCATACAAAATAACTGCACTAATAAGATAGGCGACTTTGATGCACAATCCGAGAAAGTTTACATTCGTTATCAATTAAAGACGAACGAAAATAATTTACCGATAACAGTAAACTTTGTCTGCCGTCGCAGCGCCGTACAAATTACAAGTGTAAACCACCGTCCAAAAGTAACGACGAATAAATTACAAGGGCGGCGTTTCATTCTTTATTTCAGCAGTCGTGATTCTGTTGTAGAGTCAGCTGAGCACTCACTCGTCCACCTCATCTTCGAATTCAACTATCAACAGATGAACGCCGTCAATTCATCTTTAACAGAACAGTACCATCAATTTCCTCGTGCTGACAGAAGAAGCTCTGCAAAAAGCAATCATACCCCCGTGCCATAGCCGCGTCCATAATACGGTTCGAGTAGCTATGGAAATACAATACTACTTCTGCCAAGCACTTCGCAATTATTGTTGTCCTAATCGGTGCAGGCAGTACTGGAATAAGACTCTCTTTCTTGCGTGACAAAAAATCGATAAATAGACCGATCAATACATATCGGTTTTCATTATACGGAGCTTGCTTTTGACATCTTACGAATGCAGGTGCGTCACGAACGTCAACTGCTTCACTGTATAACGCGATATCTAGAAAAAAGTGAAAAGCTGCATTTTTATGCTCTATATATATCATACAAGAAGAACTATTATTATTATTATTATTTACACTAGATTGGCGACGTAAGAACGTAGGAAACTCCATATGGTTACCAACCCCCCACGCAACCAGCCCAGCAAGCGAACATATATACGACACATGACATTGTCTGCGCATAGAAGAATTGAATTAATGAGCTGTTTAAGCCTCCCTGGACAAGCAACCGACGATTAAAACATGAAGGCATATATATATATATATATATATTGCGTCAATAGAGACGTGGAACCCACGCACGAGGGTGTTTCTCACACTAGATCAAACCGCATGGGAACAGCATGCAAGTCAGGAAAGTGCAAAAAGAAGAACAAGGTGTGAACAAAGATTGCCAGGAGAGGAAGTAAAAAGTTAGGAGGCACAATGCAAGACCCGCAAGAAAGGTGTCCAAAAGGCCTAAATAAGGCGAGGGTAATATATCCATGCTTGGAAGAGGAGATGCAGCAAGTGGGAAACAGAGCAAAGAGACACGCCCGCCCCACTGGTAAGTAAGGAGAGGAAGCGTCATCTTTGGGTGGGAGTTAGCGAGACGAGGAGCGCCATGATATTGTGTTGAGGAAGCGCTAAAGGTTTCCAATATCGCAGAGACTCGCCGAAGAGGACAGTGCAGACCCAACTTGCTGACACTTGCAGAACAAACATCTCGCGCTGACGCTAAGGAAAAAAGTGCAATTTTAGCAGAGATGCGTTCATGTGTTACAAGGCAGCACAGTCTGACGGTTAAATCGAGTTGCATCACAACACAAGCAAGCTGCTGAATCTCTAGGGAAAGCAGCCAGTGAGTGCTTGAGAATTCTTGCACGCAAACAGCCGATTTCTCAAGTCTTGTTCAAAGCAAAATACCAAAAAGATGCCCCGACATACCCTGGAACATTTAATTGAGCGAGCGAAGGGCTGGGACCACTTGAGCTATTCGGAAATTACGCGTGTAGTTTTATATCAGAGCACCCTGAAGAGAGGAATATTCAGTGAACATCGAGACAACTTAGAGGCATTTCTTGATTTATGCACATGATGCATTAGTGAAGGAAGAGACAAGTGCACCACTCGAGTTGCTCAGCAATAATGCAGAGTTTTAAAGTAAGAACTTAAGCAGAGCAACAGCAAAGCAGACGCGCACGCACTCTCTAAACAACACAGAGACAGGTTGGCGGAGGCGATACAAAGAGCCTCTAAATTTTGAATGCCAGAAGCTGCAAAGGCGACAGTTGAAGCCTATAACAAAGCCTGGCGAGAAACACAATTGCAGTGGCAGTGGAGAGACGCAGAGCCGAGCGGTACGCCAAATGCAGACCAAATTCCTTTCGTGTTAGGATATGAAAATTTCTGGGGCCAAAGACTTTCGTGGCGCTGTCCACAAAGGAATATGAGATGCTATTTAGGGAACGGCACAGCAACGCCACACATTTCCTCAATTGCTCCCAGCTTTGCAAGCTCAAAAAGATGCGATTGAGGTGACGGTGTAGTGGCG
>LQNS02278070.1:42071185-42081495 GCA_001587735.2 Parhyale hawaiensis
TGCGTCAAAATGCAGGCAGCTCTCTTCGTTGAATAGACTGCAACTTTTCGATCGGCAGTACCTATGCAATAGTAGACTAGAGAGCACTCTGGGAGCACATACCTCCGCCAAGCAAGGCAACGGTGACGAAAAATTCAAATTGGTTCTAAAACCAGGATACCTTGATTTTCTTTGTATCAATATCAAAATCATTTGTGCCTTTCGATAGTATTAACAGTTTCTATAATATTGTTGAAGATCTGTTAATAACTTTTTGAGTTATGCTGCTAGCAAATATAATGACAAACGTACGTTAAACACAAAAATGGACCAACCGATCATCACCAACATTTAATCATTAATGTCTTTGAGCATTACATACCAACAAGTCCTATAAATTCCATGAAGATCCATTCATAACTTTTCTTGGTTATTGTGCTAGCATGCATAAAATTAAACACAGCGACCAGCAAACGAACAAACAGATCATCACAAAAATTTGGTCATTTACTCTTCGTAATATACCTAACAACTCGTGTAAATTTCAAAAAAATTCGTCCATAACTTTTCAACTTATAGTACTAAGAAAATAAGGCAAACTAACAGATCAACGGATTTTCACCAAAAGTTAATAATTTGTTATGTTAACATGCTTAATAATCCCTGTATAATTTTTACAGATCCGTTTATAACTTTTTGAGTAGATAATCTTGGTGACAGACAAATCGACACGACAAAAACATAACCTCTCTGGCGGAGGTAATCAGTACCAGGCGCCGCTCAGTCAACAGCTTCTCACACTCGACTGACTGCTATGTAGCAGTCAGTTTGAACTCTCACTCACAGGAATATTGTATCAAGTTTGCAGACACAAAAGAGCGCAGGATATCACGAAGTGACACTACTGAAGTGCAAAGCCGGGAGTTATCTGCGAGGATTACGAGACCAGCACCGGAACTGCGAGGCTGATTGCAGCAGCGCAGCGCTGGCCTCCCCAACTCAATATATCTGAATAATCTCAACACGAAAAGCTGCCAGCACATGCCATTAACTTCGCAGTTGTAATACGCAATAAAGTGTAGCAAAGTCCACACCCAGTGGTCTTTTAAAAGATTTAAACGTAATTCAAAGAACAATCACTACAAATTGGCAGCTATTTTAACCTATCAGTGGAAAACGTATAAAGAAACTTGGGATCGGTGCTGCACGCTGAATTTTATACCAGTATCTTTTAAATCAACACTAGTGTACAGGACATCAAATGCAATGCTGAGGGTTAACACCGTAGACTTAGCACCGAAAGTAACTGCAATATTTTGAGTAAACGTGACAGACTAAGCGGCTAGAGTAACTTCAGTACTAGAAGTAAACACCGTAGACTAAGCAGCTAGAGTAACTGCAATATTGGGAGTAAACGTGACAGACTAAGCGGCTAGAGTAACTTCAGTACTAGAAGTAAACACCGTAGACTAAGCAGCTCGAGTAACTGCAATATTGGGAGTAAACGTGACAGACTAAGCGGCTAGAGTAACTTCAGTACTAGAAGTAAACACCGTAGACTCAGCAGCTCGAGTAACTGCAATATTGGGAGTAAACGTGACAGACTAAGCGGCTAGAGTAACATCAGTACTAGACGTAAACACCGTAGACTAAGCAGCTAGAGTAACTGCAATATTGGGAGCAAACGTGACAGACTAAGCGGCTTGAGTAACTTCAATACTAGAAGTAAACACCGTAGACTCAGCACCTAGAGTAACTGCAATATTGGGAGTAAACGTGACAGACTAAGCGGCTAGAATAACTTCAATACTAGAAGTAAACACCGGAGACTCAGCACCTAGAGTAACTGCAATATTGGGAGTAAACGCCACTGATCAGAACTGAACATGCGGTTCACTGAGTAGTTAAATTGGCGTCGCTGGCGGTACCCATCTCTTTCCCTAGTGAAAGTCAAACCGAACCACATAGCGCATTCAACTGCAGAATTACGCACGCAATTTCGTTGTTATATTTACCCAATTTCAGCACTGTCAGCTAGTAGGCCTACTGCATACCATCGCCCACATTACTAGCTGTGTGATACGCTCTATCTAAGCTTTAGCCATTTTTTTTCATACAAGATCCCGGTGTCTAATACAATACCAATAGAATGCTCGCTACCAGCCCTGGGTGTATTTTCCCAGTAGTTTAACGCAAGTGTGAAGCTTCAAGCAACGTCATAATGTGCATTTGGCGCCCAACCAAACGTACAGCCAAAGCTCGTACCAGGGCACAGACTACCCAACAGCTAGTAGCTGTGTGCACTGGGCAGCAAGTATAGTACAGCATTCACCGAACATCCAATGACCGCACTCAAAGGCATCTCCCCTCTCCAAATAACCTCAAAGCCTGAGCCGCAACGGAGCACACACACACACGGTTTCAGTTATCCGAAGCCTGCGGAGCTTTCACATGAACAGTGGGAATAGACCAAAGGCCACACCTGCAGCAAGGCGAGCCCGTCACGACCAGACACAAAGCAACACTCCTTGGGCTCGAGGAAACTCTTACTACTAATTGGCAGCAAATAGAGCGAGGGCAGGCGAAAGGATGCTAGGGTTAGGCTGCAGGAGCTTTGTTAAAGTTAAGCAATTATAGAAGGCCCCGAGGCCTCCCATCGCTAAGGGTAATGCAAAGCAACATGATAGTGTTCGAGAGCTGAGTCGGGTGCAGAGAAAGCCAAGGCGCGCTCAGTGAAGGCGGACACAGCGGTGGCATCGGGATCAGGCAACTGCATTACAGCCTGCCACACAAATACACTGTAATATTTGAATATGTCCAAATTAACATGATTTCATATCATGAAATCATTTATTTTCAATTTGACAAGACTATAGAAGATATCGGAAATTGAGCAAGGACAGCAGAAACAAATTTGTTTAGTTCGAGTAATAGCACACTCAGTCAGGCACAGCGCACAGACTGGCTGAAAATTTAGTAAAAAAAAGTCACCATCGAGAGAACAACAAAAACAGCTAAATAAGCAATAGAACGGGTTTGAAAATAGTGGTGAGAAAATATCCTATGTATGTACGTCGAAGACGTTTGCAACACAGAGAAATCATTACTAGTAAAAAACGAAAAAGCAATCCAACTGAAATACGTGTACCAGTCCAACACAGGAAGTTCTACCCAAAACTTGCCGGACGTCTGTGTAGCCCGTGAAGATTAGCTAGTACGACGAAACGCCGCCATATGGTATGCCATACAGCCCAGTTCATTTACAGTAGTTGTGTCAAATTTGGGTGAATGCGCTTCGCTCCTAAATTTTCAGGTTTGTGACGTCAAAATTACGTCACGCCACCGTGGAAATACCAAAGATTCCTCGCTGCAACAGCGGCGTGACGCAATTGTGACGTCACAAACCAGAAAATTTAGGGGCATAGCGCATACAATCAAATTTGACACAACTATCTTTTGTAAATGAACTATGCCATACATCCTTTATCGGTCAGTGCCTCAAGCGGCTGTGTGCTAGGTGGGGATCCATTAGTTTTACGCTCATTTTCCCACCGTCGTATGTTGCATGCTACGCGACATTGACGATAGCAGATTTCCGAGAGCACCGTGTCTGCGTCAACTTTTGTTTCAATGTTGAGAAAACCGATGGAGAAATGCAGCATTTGTAGAAACATGCGAAGAGCGATGCATTAGGGAGGGGGTCTAACTTAGAGATGGAACGACAGAACATCGGTCGACGATGGTCCCAGTTGACGATGACCATCGGCCGGCATAAGCTGTTCTTCGTTCGCCGTATTCACCGCACTTGGCACCGTGTGACTTTGCTCATCCCCAAAAGGAAAATCAACTGAAAAGGCCAATGATTAGACACAGTTGAGGAGATTCCAGCAAAATCCAAAGTGATACCAGCCAATGTAATGAAAAGAAATTCCGTTGAGCTATTATCCTGGCAGCGTTGAGGTGTCTTCTCTTCCATGGTGACTCCTTTGAAGGAGACGGTAATAAATAGGATCCAGATATGCTGTAACTCAATTCCCCATGTATTCCGGGAACTCGTGCGTAACACCTCGTATGGCATCAGGTGGGATAAGCGCAAGCATTGGTGAATTAAGATAGAAGGACAACGATGTAATGATACAAATTCAACAACGGCGGCATAACAAGGCCGGCTGAGAGCAATGACTGCTAATACAAGACTGAGAGGGGGTTAGGGGGAAGGAGGGATCCAAAAAGGACACCAAAGAAGGCAGTTTGTAACACACACCGCCGGCCAGGGTCAGGAAAAAGCTCCAACGCAGGTCAACTGGACGGAATTTCGCCCTCGGCAAAATGGCACTGAGAGGATGCTGTGCAGGCTATTTGCATGAGACACTTGCGGGGGTATTGCCTTACGGCTAGTGGTGTGTGTATGCGTGGCCTTACGGCCACTGGTATGTGGGAGGTTTACGGCCGATGGTGTGTGCGGGAAGCTTACGGCCGACGATACGTGTACGAAGCTCACGGTCGGTGCTGTAAAGACTAACAGCCAATGGTGTGTGCGGAAGATGAAGGCTAATGGCGTGTGTGGGCTTACGTACGGCCGATGGTGTGTGGGCTTACGGCAGAAGCTGAGTGGGCTTACGGCCGATGCCGTGTGGGCTTACGACCGATGCCGTGTGGGCTAACGGCCGATGCCGTGTGGGCTTACGGCCGATGCTGTGAGGGCTTACGGCCGATGCTGTGTGGGCTTACGGCCGATGCCGTGTGGGCTTACGGCCGATGCCGCGTGGGCTTACGGCCGATGCCGTGTGGGCTTACGGCCGATGCCGTGTGGGCTTACGGCCGATGCCGTGTGGGCTTACGGCCGATGCCGTTTGGGCTTACGGCCGATGCCGTGTGGGCTTACGGCCGATGCCGTGTGGGCTTACGGCCGATGCCGTGTGGACTTACGGCCGATGCTGTGGGGGCTTACGGCCGATGCTGTGGAGGCTTACGGCCGATGCTGTGGGGGCTTACGGCCGGTGGTGTGCGTGTGTGTGGGATGGGTGGGCATGGAAGATTATGGCCGCTAGTGTACACAGTTGTGGCTAGTGGCGTGTGGCACTACGGTCACTGTTGTATAGCCATGCGGCTGACGGTGTGTATGTGGCTTTACATGTGACGTGTATGATCAGCGGGCCAATGCTGTACAGTCTCGGCCCCGAAGATGAACAAAAATGCTCAAGGGCCTGCAGAAGCGAAAGACGTCCTAAAATTTGCTACGAACAGTTTCTAGCAGTTGCCACTTACATACCGAGAGCTAAAATTTCTATATATCACTGACAATGCATAGAGCAAAATGGAGAGTTTTGTACCGTGGCGCAAACCTTGAGGCCGCGTTGGCATACTTTGACACACTGCACCAAGTTTCGGTTATCGCTCTGGATATCACGCAGTCAAATCACCAACACTGCAGCAGTCAGAGAAGCGCAGCAACTTATGCAGGACTACATCGCCACTTTTGGATTATTGCGCTAAATTACGCTCATTACTGGATATGTAACAGAAGAGCAGTACGCCCCCACACGTGAACGGAACATGCCCTGCAAGCGACAGAGAGAAGAGAATACATCAATTTGCTCCTGTACCTGTTGGCAAGGGTGTGCAGAGAGGTAAGGCTCCTGGAGCTCATCAGGTGAGTGTAGGCGTTATGAATTCGCCAGGTCCGAGCGTAAACACACCTGCGATAAGCTTTGCATAATTGATAGTCCCGAGCATGCAGGTATCCAATAGAAAGGCATTCTCGCCAGCCTCTCCCACGGCTCCGAGAAGCAGCCTTCATCTTCTTCTTGTGCTCCCAAGAGGCGGGCCGGGGTCTCGTCTAACTAATCCTGCACTCAGCCAACATATAAATTAAGGCCCAAGTTGGTGCATAAAATTGATGCATAACTTAGACAGGAGACGAGCAGAGCAGACGAGGCCAGCGTACAGCTTCGCCAAAACCGATCACAACTTGTGCAAGAGGCTCTCGCGAAGAAAAACCAGCCCTCATTGTGAGCAAAACGACGCCCTTTGCTGAGCACGAACCGTGTAAGTGGAAAAAATACGGCAACAACCGACCAACTGCACCATTCAATTACAAAAAAATTCAGGAATAAAATTATTGAAATTATTTCACAGAAGAACTGGCACTTGGAATAGGAGCAGAAGAATGTCGGTCGCCTATTGAAGGCAATTCGCACTGCGTCATATTCTTACCAGCAGGCGGCCAAACTGCAAACGCTTTAAATTATACAACATGCACAGAGCATCGCCAACATCGATCACAACATGTGCAAGTAAATCAGTCCACACACTTACAATTAAAATCAACAACAAATATTGTAAACTCGACAGAGGCTTCAGTAAAATATTTCCTCTGCTTCTATGCACAAAGGAAACAGCATCGCGACACAAAAGATATCCCGTAAAGCGACGCTTTCTGCCACCAATTTATATTGCAAGCAACAAAAAGGCATCCAGCGCTGCAAGTCTTGGGCTTTGGCGCTTATCAGTCGCGAGGCGCTAGGGTGCAGGCGATCTTTTATAGACAGGCATAGAGGTGTCACAGTGACGTTCGGAGTAAGACGCTCGAGTTCTGTTGAGATGCATGAGTATTTTATGGCGGCTCTTGCTTGGCAAACGAGGAGAAATTGCGAAACGATGGAGAAGGAGGCGGCGAGGCTATACGGGATAGCGAGGGATCATCATATCAAATCCAACACCTTACTGCGTCTTTAGAGTCGACGTCTTGCGAAAACCGCCCAGTCAACACGGTTTTTACTTGGCATAACCGAGCCTTCAGCTTGAGCCACGTCGGATTTTATAGTCTGTTGAGAGAACAGATTTTGTTGGTTTTATCTATCGAATCGTTACTGAAAAGTTTGTTGGATAGAAGTTACTAGCTTTGCACGCTATATTATTAAAATAAATGCACTTTTAAGAGAGAGAGAGCCGATGCCTTGACAGCATTGCACATATAGCGTTAACAAACGTCGACAAATACTGACCCATTGGTATAGATGCAACTTGAGGGAATCTCTAAGTACCGAATAGCCTGAAACATTTATAAATCAAATACGTTATTATGTTAAATCTGTCGACATAGTCAACACACTTTCGTACTGAATCATGATGGTGAAACTCTTCACGATGATGATACGCTTTAGCGCCATGTCCCAGCATGCACACAAAATATAAGAAGAATATAGTATATTTACGTTTCATCGGCACTTCCTGATCAACACGACAACCCAATCAACGGAGCATCAGTTTTTAAATCCTTCTTTGCTTCAAACACCCAAGCATTTTCTAATATGGCCTTACACCTTTTAAAAAGTACTAATAGATTATGGTCAACGTTCATACTACGGACAGTAGATACTGTTAACGGACAGTATATACCGTTAATACAGACGTTCAATTCCACTAAATACTCGTAATAATACATATTTGTTGGTTACTTATTGGATACGTTAGTTGGTTGGGCTCCTGACTCGCTATGAGTAGCAGATAAGGGAATTTTGTTGACACAACGGCAAAAATACCGATGATTTGACAAATATAAAACTCAAGTATGTACTGGAGGCGTCTTAACAACTGTGGTAGCGAAAATTTTAATTTCACTTCCTTCCCGTAGTGAAGCTTATTTTCCCAGAGCTCATGATGCGCAAAGTGAGAAGATCAATGAAGAAAAGGAGAAAGCTATTCTTCAGAGCAGAGCCACGAGAAAGAGCGGAGAAACGTGGTTTCCTTGAAGTAATTATTCTCTGCCGTCATTTCATGAAGACAAGAGATCCCTGGCAATTTCGTACTTTTTGCGTCACATCTGGCTGGGAACAAATGAACATTAAGGCACTGAAGACGCAGCTTTTCGCTGGAGCGAAAAATTCGCATTTAAATAATACCCATACGTTTCTTGGATAGTAGATGCAGGTATTTTTTAAGGGATACTTGACTGCCTGCCTGAGCAGAATTGTTACGCGGCGTATTACCATATAGGAGGGACATCTGCACCCCTCAAAATTGAAATCGGCCACACTAATTTATTACCGTGACCCTTGAAGTTGGCAGGTGCGGCGTAACCATCATAACCAAATCAACATCCAATTATGATCAACGAAGAATTGTTACAAATTGTTCGCCGGGGGCACACTGGTGATAACAACCCATATCAACACTCGAGTTCTCCATGCGTAGACATCAACTCGCTACAACAGACCAAGTGTAAAGCTAGAGAACATTCCGAATACCTCCGCCAAGCAAGGCAACCGAAAGTACAGATTGGTTTTGAAACAATGATTTTCTCGTATCAACACTAAAACCTAATCATTGGTGCCTTTTGATAGTATTAACAATTCCTGTAATTTTCATGAAAATCCGTTCATATCTTTTTGAATTAAGCTGCTAACAAACACTATGACAAGCATAAGTCAAACAGACAAAGACACCAACCGACAATCACCAAATTTTTAATCATTTATGTCTTTTAACTTTAGTAAGAACTCCTGTAAATGTCATTAAGATCCATAACTTTTTGAGTTATTGTGCTAACAAGCATAAAATCAAACATCGCGACAAACAAACGAACAAACAGATCATTCCAAAAAATTGGTCGTTTACTGTTCGTATTATACCTAACAACTCACATAAATTCCATTAAAATCCATCCATTACTTTTCGAGTTATGGCCTTGATAAAAAATAGGCAGACAGACAATCAAACGAACAGATGAAAGGATTTTTACCAGAAGTTAATCATCTGTTACTGTTAACATGCCTAACAATCCCTATAAATTTCGTAAAAATCCGTCCATAACTTTTTGAGTAATCTTGCTATCAGATAAAAAGAATAACAGACAAACACGAAAAAAACATAACCTCCTTAGCAAAGGTAAAAATAGCAATTACAGAAAAAAATATTATAGGGTACATGGCATGCAGATGGAGAGTATGAAACAAGAACTGACCAGATACGTTTCGATAGATATTGGAAAGGATTAAAACCGAAATTAAGATATTACTGACCGTAACGTTAAGGCATCACAAAACGGGACAAGTGAATACTTAACAGCATTAAAAATAAAGGACATTAAAACAATATCTATTTAACAACTTACGCCTCGCTCTCCCTCCTACACATAAGAAACTTCAACACAATAACTGAATCTCAGAAATCTTTTATGCAGTCAGCCAAGACCTCCAAAAGCCTCTGCGAAAGTTTCTCCCGCGAAAATTTTTAATCCTATTTGATGAACATCTAAAATAAATGTCGGAGCCCAGAGCTGGATTTGCGTTAAGGTGCAGCAAAAATGCACGACAAGAGGAATGTGTACACCGCGCGTTTGAGATAGACTTGCTGGTCTATTATTTTCTACTTCGATGTTGATGAATATTGTTTCTTAGGCTGTCGGGTGTTAATGCAAAACAGGTAGTACATTGTCTGCCATTCGAATATTTTGCATAGACAGAAACAAGTTCAAAGCCGACATTCGTGCGTCTCTATTTGCGGGGCTCCCTCTCGAGTGCAGTATCTCTCTGCCCACGTTTTTCATGTGTTCAGAGATGAAATGTCTTCCCTTGCTGAAGGAGACATCAGAGTAACATATCAATACAATCTTTTTAAAAAATTATTGCCGTACAACATAAAAACAATAACAAACACACAAGTATGTCTTTGATTTTAATTTATTGTTTATTTCAATAAAAGATACAATATCGGCGATGTCGAGGAAAGCCCAATTTTAGCGGCTGCCCTGCCTGTCTATTTCTGTGCGATACCTATCTTGGAAGAGTAGCTCGTACTAACATGCGAATGAACACGGCCCAAAACTTACCAGCTATCTCTAAAAGCAATATGAACATGAAGCAGTATCGCCGTCATTCTGTAAACGCAATCGTAAGTTCCCCAATTTCCTTCCAGTAAACGAAGTAGGTATATGATAAAATAAAAAGAGCAGGGATGTCATCAATACCGGTATTGTACACAAATGTTAAAAAATGCCACGAGACCAAACTGAGTTGCTTAGATGTTATACACGCGCTGTATCACGAGGTCATTTTTGAGAGACTCGCTCAACAATAAGAAACACTCGAAACGTCACTCCAAACCAAAATATTCAGCAGGAACTTCTACAAACGCAGTCAGCAAGAAACACCAGGATCTTTTCAAGCGCGGCTTTCCGTGGAGCTGATGTGATAAAGGATTTACGGTACCGCAGCAAGGAACGGCCTTCCGGTTCACCTTTCTTTTAGTTCACATTGATATTCCTTTTGAAAAACGCAGCGCCTGCCCTCTATACATGAATGCGGTTTACACTCAGAGAAAAAAAAATC
>LQNS02278070.1:42081982-42096443 GCA_001587735.2 Parhyale hawaiensis
CTTTTGTTTTCTCCACCCGCTGGGTTGGTTGCGTGGGGGTTTGTTAACCTCATGGAGTTTCTCCGTTCCTACGTCGCCAGCCTGGTGTGATTTAATAATAATAATAAAAGGATTTACGGTACCGCAGCAAGGAACGGCCTTCCGGTTCACCTTTCTTTTAGTTCACATTGATATTCCTTTTGAAAAACGCAGCGCCTGCCCTCTATACATGAATGCGGTTTACACTCAGAGAAAAAAAAATCATTGAGCGCCGCAAATTTTGAGAAAAATAAGTATTTGCATTTTTGCTCCGTCGAAACGCAATCCCCCTTTTGGCGTCCCTCGCCCTGGACGATCTATTCAAAGAATATCTTGCACAGTCACAATTGAGCCGGTCTAGCGTTATTAAATATGAATGGTAGACCAGCAGGAGCGATACACCCAAGGAGAAGATAGACGCTCAATGGAAAAGTGCGGCAGACCGTTGCATGCATTGGCAACCACGGCTGCACAACATTAATTTTGTGCCTCACTGACGCTCAAGAGATTCGCCACGCAAATATTGAGCATTAAAAAAGCCTGCAGAGCTTCTGGAGAGCAGGTCTAGTGCCCGGAATAATCATTTCAACAGATAATAATAACGAAAAAGCAAAGGGGCGTCACTGCCGGAGGGCAAACAAATATATTCTGTTTTCAGAGGACGCAAAAGAAACTCGGCGCACTTCAGGAAGCTCAGGTAAGAATGGTTGCGGCTTAGCCGTTCTTACAAACTGTAAAGGCACGGCAACTGATAAGTTGAACTGTTTGGAGTACAGAGCAACAGTTGACGGTTGAGGGCGTATTGATACCGAAGTCATGTAGTACGGGAAAATAAAAAATACTGCAGAGCGTTGATTAAATTTGAGTGACAGTTTTTAATGCAAGAGTACATTTGCTCCCAAACACGGAGTTGTTCTGATTTACAAATGCAGAATAATAAAACTCAAATTAGTATTACACTGACGGCGTAGCTAATCTCCGTGGAGCATCCGTAACGATCTGGATAATGAGCAAAGAACACACCATATTACGACTACGCCAGAAGGCTTAGGGAAACTCCCTGCATCGCAAAATTCTTACAACTAAAGTAAGCTGTCATTTGTAGGCAACGGTAAAGCTTACAACTGGTTTCTGCACAGGGTTGATGACAACTCCGTCATCCATGAAAAAGTGGGCAATTGGGTTTTACAACAACCATTTTTGGATTAATAAAATCTAAAGAAATGAGAATGACTATCTAAATAGTAGTTATACATATATTTTTACACTTCGAAGCAAAATCATAGATTACACTATTGTCAGGCCGTGACGGGCCTCCGCTCGCCAACCAAGCTTAGTTACCCTTCAACAGGTAGTAGACTGAGCCGTCAGGGTTCTACAGCGAATTGTGTAGTTACTAAGAGTGCGCATGCAACCTAATTGAGTTACACCTTCAATTGGTATTTCCCGCTAATATTTCGTTGTTCATTGTAGGCCAGTTAGACAAATGTTAACATGTAATACAATTAGTGATTAGGAAATGCATATTTAGGTGTCTTTTGTGGCCACCGTGCGGATGCTTCCGTTTGCTTCATCCAATTTTGGGACCCCTTTTGACGTGATTCCGATAGCGATGGACCGTGATCAGTGGTGAATATTGATCGCACCGTGATTTCTCTCGAGGGCTGATCAAACGTGATCAAACCGTAATTCCAGCCGTTGGACAAACAAAACTTCAAAACTTGAAATGCAAGTTCGAGGTGTTTTCTTATATTTAAGGATTATTATTATCATTATATTGTGGGGTTTCCCGCCGTATTAGATACAATATAGTTAAGGATAAATTGCATAACGTTATTGTGATTGTTTGCAATACTGACTGCCACAATTGAAGTTTCGTTAGTTTTAGGCCTGTGCACTGATCAAAATGCGTAAAATGCTGCTGATTCACTTATGCATTGACTTTAAAATAAATTAAAATTCCTAAGAATTAAGTTCCCCATCTCCCGTGTAATACAATAAACTGATTTTTTGCTTACAACATAACTGACAGTTTTTATGCTATTCAGTGATCACGATGATCATGATCACGAACGTAGCCACAAAAAGAAGCATTTTGTATATCTGCGAACAAACTAATGCGTATAGAATTTAATAACACATTCTACTGGCTTATTTTATGGAGCTGTCCCAGAGGCGCAACCATCCGATTTTCCACACATAACTACCGGAAAAACTGGTTTTCGTTTTGCCATCCTTTAATCCTTTTGTTCCCAAAAACTCTGTTCTTACTATGAGGTTCTAGCAGCTCATAATAGACACTCTCATTGCAGTCAGTTCAGCTCCACCTCCCGTTTCATTCAGTCGTAAATAAAACACAAGCACTGACTTGAGACGGGTTGTAAAATATATTGTCCAAATTTCCAGAACGAGAAACAACGCGCTGGTTTCAGTACTGAAAATTTTGATGCGGGAACTAGAGTTCCCGCGGGGAAGGAAAGGGTTAAAAGCTATAAACATCCCGATGGGCAGGCTACGTCTAAGTACGTAACTCATCAGGAAAACCGCTCTCGCAGTCAGGCACAAATATTGGTTAAACTTAGCGGACTGAATACGGCGTAGACAGCATTCCAGGATCCCTCCGTTAAATGCCTTAACGTTCGGAACCACGACGGCGCTGACAGCATTTTTGGTCTTTCCATGGTCAGCCATAGTTTGGCGCGTATAAAGGGATTCCTACGCTATCCCAAGCAGCTAGCCGCTACGGCCAGTTACAACAAACTGCTTAGCACAAGTCGGACTGCCCGCTTAACTTCCAATCTCATTTTTATAATTTTAGGTTTTAAAGCACTCGAATATACCCCATGATCGACAGAAATCGGTCGTACAAAATTTAATCTCGGTCATATACTAAATTTCCTAGACCAACAGAGCAAAGAGTATATTAGGAAATTAGAGAGAACTGCTCGACTTTTAAATAATAATAAATACGGTCACCTCTTCAATCATAGATATATATATATATATTTTAACGTGTTTACAGCCAAAAACTATAAAAGGAATTACGATATCACAATCTCGTGCAGGCAGTCTGGTGGGTTGACCTCGAGGTGAAAACTGCTGACTCAGCACTTTCAGGCCCCTCCCCCATCGCGGATGGTCTTATGACACGAGGCGTTCTAGTTTTCCCCGTTTTCGGCTTAATTTTACAACGAAAGGATTTATTATTTAAGCATAGATATCCTGTCAGAGAACAAAAGGTAGCTACAAACTTTGACAGTAAATACGTACCCAACGTTTGAGATACTCAGGCTTATATTTTACACTTTGGTGCCCATTTCATTACATTTTTTCGGTAAAATTAATTTGTAGGCGAAACTGAACTTTGCTTGGAGCCCTATATAGACATTAACGTTTAGTGATCTACTCGACAAAGATACCAGACTTACACTGGCACAGGAAGAGAGTTGAGCAGTTACGGTAATGACTTAGTGCAACGTTTGTTGAATATTCAAGCTTCTCTGTTACGCAATTGATATTTTTCCACATTTAACACGTGTCTAGAATTTTACGTCAAACGTTAAACTTGAGTAGCTCGAAAGCCAGAACGTTTTTGAACTTTTTTGTATCCCCAGAAAGTGTTGTCGGTAAGTACCTGCGGTCATAGGTTGTACCTCTCGTTCGTAAAACCCTGTATATCCTAAACAGCGTCCACTTTTCAGTTTTCTTGGGATCTTAAATTCCTACAGAATTTCTCTACCTTCTATGCACTTTTGCACCTTGTCTACTTACATCAGAAAATGCGAGGCCAAATGCAGAAAAACGAACCATGCAGAGGCCGAACTAAGGGAACATTTATCGTCCAGTCACAAGACAGGGACTAGACTGAGATGGGGCGCTAAGCTTTTTTTTTACCCTCCATTGTTGGTAATGACACCATTTCATTGATATACTAGGGAAATCAACATTTTGGAAAAGGTGAACAGGCGCACAACAATCAGAAAGCACAAAATTTACCATAGGTAAACTGTACAAATATACTGTATATACTGTACAAATATACTGTATATACTGTACAAATATACTTCTTTTCTGTACAAGAAGACAGAAATGCAGATCCAAAAGGCCATATATTTACATACGATTGCAAAAACATTAGCATTCACGCTATTGAGTAGTGAAAAAACGTTTGTCTGTCAGAATCATAGACAAGGTCCACGTAGAAGAATGCTCAGAGCCCCAGCCAGCAGACGCACAAGTATGCCGCCGCCGCCGCCGCCACGCCACGCAGCAAGAGCAGCGGAAGTGAGCAGAAGAGCTGCGTAAAAGCAAAACACGGCAATCTCGAGGGAAAAGGTAGGAGCTGGCAGCACCAAGAGTTGGTTTTTAAGAGGTATTGTGAGGGTTAGAGGCTCGACAGTTAACTCCAATAGGAGTGAGGCACGAGGCTATCCAGGCAACACTTTATATTCTGCACCGCACGACGTGACCCTTCATACAAATGGCCTCAACTTTCCTTATGATTGCCATAATAAAAACGGTTGGCACATATCGACCCAACTTTATGCTCAGCTAAACCGCAAGCGAGAGTGTGAGCATAAAGGCTTCGTTGCTGTTTCCGCTTGAAACAAAGCCTAGAGTGCGCTTGAAAAAAAAAAAGCTTCTCAATTTTATGAAAATGTGAGCGCAGTTTCGTTCCAAACATTTTTTACAGCACAAATTAGAAGCAAGACCGTAAAACACACATAAAAAATGTAGGCTTTTATTGTTTGTGGTGTGATATGTTTGAGAGGCGATCTGACGAACATCAGGCATTACAGACAGCTGCTACACGTTAGCTTGAGCCACTGCTCAGAGCTAATAGAAAGTGCTTCAGACAGTATCAGGACAATTATCCCCTGCCCCATCGGGGACAATTACCCCATTAGCACAAAAATACCTCCGCTCATAAATTGATGCATCTAACAGCTTACCTACCACAAGTCTGCGAAAAGTTAGGTTCTGTTAGGTTTGATGAGGAATTTCGTGTTGTAATTAACATAACATAATTTAGAATCGCATTCTTCAGCAGACTACGAAAACATACTGATGTGAAGGTGTTAACTGTACAAGGGGATATTTGTCCTAGGAGAAGTTGTCTATCAATATCAAAGAGGTGACAACTGTACTAAATCTGCTTCAGAGTAGTGGTATAGTAGTATAAGATAGTTTCGGCCTTCCTAATTTAGTACTAAGCTGTTCTAAGAGAGGAAAAGGGACATATAGTATGTCGACAGATACGTGGAACCCATGCACGAAGGCGTTTCCACTCAGGATCAACGTGCACGGCAACAGCAAGTTAGGAAAGAAGAGGAAGAACAAACAAAAGTAAGATCAGAGCGTATGAGTATAAAATCGGAATGAAACAAAGTGGGCACGAAAGACAGACGTCCCGAAGGCCTAGCTAACAGCTAAGGTAACCTACAGGGTGCCCCTGGGGCGCTTCTCCCATAAGAGAGGATGGGCGAATTTAATTTAATGCTAACCTCATGGCCCATCGTATGCCCCCTGAGGGGACCCGCTTCAGATAAGGAAAACGACTGAACATGTACTACGATACGAGAAACCCGGGAAGCTATGTTGCAGAGAAGCACCGCCCGTGGGACAATACGTCAAAAAAAAAAAGAAGAGGTTTCATGAAAGCGAAAGTTGTGTGCAGCCAAGTGGACTAAATTCATCCACGCATCAGGGAAGGGAAATATGAATAGATGGTAGTTACACAGAAGGTACCGGCAAAATTAATCCAGAAACAAAACCTGATTTCCTTTATTCGATCCAAAAACCCAAGTTAATCTAGTTCAAATTTGCAACACTCACTCATGAAACTCACTTAAACTCGCTGCCCAACATTACAGTACGCACTTCCGAGTGGTCAACATCAAACGGAAGTTAAATATTATTGGCAGAAAAATACAGTGGAAGTTATCGACATTTCAATCAGGTATTTTAGGGTCGGTAGAGCCACAGCGAGCGCTCTGTATTGGTACGGTTCTGCATGGAGTAGACTGAGCTTGGTTTACTCAAGAGAAGTGAGGTAGTGTATCAAAGCGTCGACATATTCGCAGGGTCTTGCAGCAAATTGCGTGTTTTTAATAACGATTTATAGCAATGGTACCGGAACTTTTGCACCGAAGAAAGGCTATAGTTCACCTCCTGCAAATTAGATGTACAGTAAGGTAGTAGCTAATATAATGAGGTACAGCGAAGTACATGAAGCAATGTAAACGGCTTTTGTTTCAATGGCGAGTTGAATCTAACACCGTGGTATGGAAAACTACTGCTTAATAAGGCACCAGAAAAAATATACACATGAAAAAACCGTTACATAATGCGTAATTAATTATTACACGACAATTACAATGGCTTATAACACCACTGGGTCAATCCAAAAACGGTGATAATTTACTGCGATGTTTTTTTTTTTTCACAGCGCTACCCTACTTTAACGTTGTATTCCAACTCAAAACGGCCAATTTTACCTTTGAAATGACAGAAGATTTCCTTGCCTCACCTCTCTCCTTCTGCCAGAACGACGCAACGCAAACGCGAGCCCGGGCAAAGGCGGCGCACAGGTGACAAACAAGTCCCTCCAATATTTATGGAAGGCTCACTGTGATCAAAAAATCAAATTCACGCCATACTGCGCATCAGCCATGACGCTCCAGCCGACGACAATTCCAGGAATTGGAAGCTATAGAGGGAAGGTGTCAGGAATGCCTCAGATGAAGTCCGGAGCCTCGGAAGAATTTCAATAAAAATTAAAGTTTTCCGCAGTCGCACGCGATAGAAGCCGCATGACCAACTTTAGCTCCCATAAGGGGTGCCAAATTTCTCGTTACGGCATCATTCTTACATAAAATGACACCCTTAAACAATAATCTTCAAGTCAAGCCACCTTCTGCTCAGCACGAGGAACAAAGTCAATGACTAATAATTTAAGTGATTAATACGTGCATACCATAAAGTATAAATGCTCAAGACACAGTGACACTAATACACTGAACTAAAATCCATCATCGACTAGAGAACGCTGGTGGTATACCTGCCCCAGAATAGAATACTAGTGCTGAGAGTATTTCAGTCATTAGTAGCATAGCAAAAACTAAAATATTTGCTCTTAAGTGCAGAAATGAGGTAGAAAGTATGCAACAAAAAAAACGAAAATAGGTAATTTACCTACTGCAGAGCCACGAAAAGCATCTACCTAGTACCAGCCCTAGAGAAATTTCATGCTACAGACGTTATCAAACGCAGACGATGAAATATAACAATTTTCATCACACCAAATGAGAGAAAAAATTATCTTGCATTGAAGTCAAGAACAGCAGCAAACAAACCATTTGGATACCTCGACGTGGAAATTTTTTGGCATAATGCGGCGCCTCCATTAGCAATCTTCCGGGCCCGAGATGCTAAACTACTAACCTAACCGACAGCGTACCTTGCTCACCTCATCCCGACATAATACTGAGTATTATTCCGGCGAAAATATGCTGGAAATTAGAAAGAAAAGCCCGGGAAAATATCCCGAGAAGAGGAGGCCCGTGACATTTGCCTTGATGACTCTTCCTCGGAGTGGCTCTTGTGCAGAGAGAAGTATAATGGAGCGACTAATAAGCCTAGTAAGATACACATGCGGCGTCCCGCTGCTTCATTTGCCACGGGCAAAACGCTTTAAGCTTCATCAAGCAGAACCGAAAGAAACCGAGCGGTACGCAGAAAGTTTCGGGTTGCACAGCAGGTGCAGATACGAATAAATACCGACCAAAAAATTGATACGATTACGCAGGAAAACAAAATCTCCATCCCAAACAGGTTATACATACTGCCAGGGGAACAAGATGGCAACGTACTTCTGCTCTGTCGTCGGCACACGTCAGTTTCATAAGCGCAATCGTCGCGGAAAAGTTACCAACTTTCGATAGCAGCTTGAGTTCTCAGAGGCACAAAGATTTGCTCGTATGAGCGTTAACCAGTACTTGTTTTGAAAGACCGAATGATGGTCTAGAGCACGACACGAGATTTTATTTTCATTGAGAACAGTATATTGTGCATTCGGTTGTTATTATTATTACCTACGCCAAGGAGGTCATGTTTTCGTCGAGTTAGTTTATATGTCTGTTATACTGTTTGTCTGTCACCAAGATAGCTCAAACAGTTATGAACGGATTTTAACGAAATTAACAGGGATTGTTAAGTAGGTACGTTAGGAGGAACAGAAGATTAACTGATGGTGAAGATCCGTCCATCTGTTCGTTCATTTTTCTCAATGCCATAACTCAAACAACTGTGAATGAATTTTTGTGAAACTTACATGAATTGTCAAGTAGCTATATTACGAAGAGTGAATGACCGAATTTCTGTGATGATTTATTCGTTCGTTTGTGGTTGTGTTTAATTTTATGCTTGTTAGCAAAGAAACTCAAAAAGTTATGCATGGATCTGTATTAAATATACATGAGTGTATAGCAATGTTAAAAGACATAAATGATTAAATTTTAGTGATGATCGGTTCGTGCCCCTGCCACTTATGTTTGACAGAATGTTTGTAAGCAGCATAACTCAAAAAATTTATGAACGGATCTTCAAGAAAATTACTGAAATTGTAAATGCTGTGAAAAGGCACAAATGACTAGATTTTGGTCTAGATACAAAGAAAATCACGGTTTCAGAAACAATATGAATTTTTCGTTACCGTCGCCTCGCTTGGCGAAGGTATGCTCTATCAGAGTGCTCTAGTTATTGCTGTAGTCATAGTTCTACTACCGTATCCACTCAATGAGTGATCCGTACAACGCAGACTCGGTCGTTCCATACAGCTCGCTAGGAACATTTTATCTCGACACTCCTGCCGGGAAGTCTCGGTTGACTCAGTACGCTACTACTGGCGGGGAAATCAGGCGCAGAGCATTTCCAACCCTACACCGCTCAGTTGAATGAACTCGTTCAGCCATGCGATATAGGGAAAGAAATAAAAAACGAAAAGAAAAAAAAAGAAGAAACACCCGTGCGGAGGGTCTCTTCCGTGGCCCCCCACACGGGAGCAGGTAGGAGTCCCATGCGATATGTAGCTTACCACCATTCGGCGGCTTACCTCGCGGAAGAGAAGGGGAAATATATAGGAGCTGCGGCCAGCTGAAACATTTCCTGCGGAAAAGGTACTCAGGTTTTCCCCTGGATTCGTAAGGCCCATATATATTCTGACAGGGAAAGGGCCAGCCAGAGTATGACCGTGAGGGCTATGGATTAAGTTCTATAGTACTTATAAACATGCTTAACTGCCTACCATAGAATTAACTATTTTTTCTGTCGGTACAGAGCAGAGCTACAGAGCTATGTGACACGGTTGACACAACTCGATTATTCCAACTTGACCTATAATTTAAGTCAGAAAATGGGTACAGAAATAACGCTGAAAAACGTTACCATTAAGAAATGCACGATTTATATATAATCGCTACTAAAGACGCCACTGTGTGGCTCGGTCATGCAATGCTTCATGTGCATCTTATAACAGAAGCAGGGGCTGACTGCTCAGTAGAAAGTAACAAGAGACTTTAAAAACTTAGCGACACTCCAATTTCATCGCATATTGGACAGCCCAACCCGACTACACAAAACGCGCCGCACAACCCGATGCAGCTATGGTACAAAATGAAAATTCACAACAAACTAAAGTGTGAGCATATAGGTAGTTTCATCGACACGGACACTGCCAATACCATGTTGCAGTGACCCACTGATATATGCACAGGAGACAGGAGTGCTTAAATAGTAGTACATACCATATCCTTTTCTCTAACTACAAATTGGAAAAGATTCTCCAGTAGAACTATCATTAACAGCACAATCGATACTAGGGATCAGCAAACATGGATAGAAATTGAGCGACAGTTCCATAGCAAGACAT
The DNA here is from genome assembly GCA_001587735.2 of Parhyale hawaiensis. Lineage (NCBI taxonomy): Eukaryota > Metazoa > Arthropoda > Malacostraca > Amphipoda > Hyalidae > Parhyale > Parhyale hawaiensis. The sequence goes on from LQNS02278070.1 coordinate 42,091,929, forward strand.
GAGGCCACTTGGACCTTTGAGGCAGAGACGTCACGCGGCGAAGTGACCAGGCGCAGGCTATCACGGGAGCCCTGGAGGCAGTACGAAAGTAAATAATAAGGGGATACGGTCAGCGACAGCACAGGGAGGAGGCAGCCGGCAGTCGCAGCAAGAACGAGCGGCACCGCTCGCTTGGACACACGGAGCGTGCCATTGTCGAGCTTCCTTAGGAGAGTCCCAAAGCTCTTCACGGGTGGCAGTCAAGTATCCACAAAGGACACAAGCGAGAGTGCAGACCGGTGTCGCTGCTATATGAGAAGATGAAAAAATGAGAAGATGACACACTCAACTCCCGGGAGGGCAGGACTGAGGAGGGTGCGCAATGGATGGCAGTCTGGGGGGAGGCCAAGATTGTCTCGGTGCGAGGCACTCTCAAGACACACAGGCGGCGAGACTTGGGATAACTTCTTCATTCCAAGGAGCCTTTCACTTCCCCACACGACGGAGGAGCTAAAGATACGATGACCAATAAGAGAGCGCAAGCAGACGGGCAGTACATGAGGTCCAAACAGAAGGCGCTCTCTGGACAGATGGTTTCTGTGGCCGTTGCTCAATGAAGACTTTTCGGGAGCAAAAATTGCACAGAGAGCAGCTCTCATACTCTGATACAGCCGTGGTGAGCCAGACGCAGAATATTTCATTAAATAATTATATCCCGCAACATAGTAAAGAGAGCAAAGGGCCAAATAAGTATAGTGCGTAACTTGAACAAATACGTACGAACAAGAGCAGCATGTAGTAGGCATCTTTCCCAAAATCCCAATTAAAAATTTTCGGTGGAACTACCATGGTGTTTGGTCTACACATCGCCGACGCAGGTCGCCTTTTTGAGCGGGGCATCCGTAAGGCTCGGGTGCTGCTCGGTCGCTATGCGCGTTTTGGGGGTGGCACGGGCGACCTCGTTCCGAACATAAATCACACATACAGGGCGCGCTTGCCCGACCGTGTTCCACGGACATTCCACGTCTTGGCCAATATAGCAGTCAGTATACTGCTACTTCTGCGGAATATCCGTGGAACACGGTCGAGCAAGCGCGCCCTGTATGGGTGATTTATGTTCGGAACGAGGTCGCCCGTGCCACCCCCAAAACGCGCATAGCGACCGAGCAGCACGCGAGCCCCACGGATGCCCCGCTCAAAAAGGCGACCAGGTGCACACCACACGCCGCACTTGTTCTACCGATAATTTTTAATTGGGATGTGATGAAAAAAAGTGAAGTACTGCACTATATTTCATATACTTGAAAAATTTTCTCGGAGTAATTCGTCTACCGAAATTCATTAGTGCGACATGAATTCACTCATAAAATATAGGAATAGAATCTAGAGAAGGCATACCGTCCGATGACTGGTAAACGCTGGCTGCATAACAGTAAGTCCACTAAGAAGCAGTCTCAACTTCTTGGCTCAGCAGCTTCTCTCTGTCCCTAGGCGAGCAAGAGTGGGACGGAGTGACAGTGAAAGAGAGTGCAGGAGGAGGCGGGCGGAGTTGAGTTAGAAGGAAGAGCACCACGACAGCTTCAGTTAGAGCGTAATGAAGAGAAACAGGCGTGGCGCGCTCGAGTAAAAATGTCACCATCCAATGGTCCCGGGGATAAGGCAGCCCTCGCACAAATTTTTGGCCGCACCTCAAGAGCTCCCGTCTTTTCTCCCAGCGCCCGTCACACAACAGCTATTAAGTTAAGAACAAAAAGACAGAACTGGAGCGGACAAGAAACTGCGCAGGTGACACGAGCACCGCCCGACAGACGCTCCAGACAAGGTTCACAGGAACAGCATCATGCGGAAAAAATTTAAACAGTGGATTTGACCGAAAGAAATCAAAGGAACAAAGGAAATAACTTTCGTTAAAATCAATAATTGGTAAAAGTGTTAACAGTTAAAACTAAATGTTATAATCCAGAAAAAAAAAACAAGACTTACAAAATATTGGACTCGTGCCACCAACAACACCAATCATCGGCGAAATGCACAATCTGGAAACAACTCACGTCTGCAGTGACAGACAAAGAGACCATCTACACGAAACAAAAAGTCTGTTCCAGTCATCCCACACGACACTTCTCAAGAGCTTCATTCGCACCCCGGAAAATGTCCGGAAAAAATGTCCAATGAAAATGGATCGCTAAAATATTAATGGAGCTGCGGCAGGGAATCTTCTAAATCGTTTCCAATGTGTGAAAAATGCAAAGGCGCGAGCCCGCACTCAAGGTGGTAAAATGTTCTTACGCTAAAGCAAGGTGGAAAAAATTATGAAATCTACATAGTTCTATTTCTTGGAAAAGACGCTTCAGCTTCATCTCAAGGCGGGAGGCAAGATGTTTCACCTTTAATGAGACATACTTGAAACTCTCTAGAAATAAAATTTTTAGCTCCGACAAAGCCATGTGACTGAGTCGAAAAGCATTTTGAAAGATCACGAAAATGAATGATAGGGGAAAAACCTTTGAACAAAATGATATTGATACTGAAATTGTGTAATGTTGAACTTATGAAGCCACATTAGGTGCTACATATACAACGTTCTAGCGAAAGAAATGAATTACTGCCCGAAGATGCAAGCACGAATAGCATTTGTGTAAAGCTCATAACAATGGCTAGTAATATCGCTGTACTGAAACGTTCATAGCAATTATAGTTAAACCAGCGTAAGCAGTCCTTTAGGGGCGGGACTGAATTGAACGCAGCCGTGCCAAATCTAATCCATTAACTAATGCACTTTGAGTGTTCGAATGTAAAATGTAAATATAATTTCATCGATTGAGACAAGTTATACCACGCGCATAGGGGAGATTTGGCAAAGTTGCTTTGCGTTCCACGTCCATTGGACTCCTTACGCTGGTTGACAATAGTCTCTGCGATTACGAAGGGCTCAAATATGAGTAACAACAAAATTAGACGCAACCGTCTGAGGATTCCAAAACACTCACCGCGATGTGTCCCTGATCATAATAACAAAACGGTCCTTCCGGTAATGATTTCAATGGAGTCGCTGATGCCAATGCCGACAATAAGTGCCTACACTGGTACATTTGTTCCTACATGTTGCGTAAATGCTTCCATGATGGCATGTTACGCTAAGGCGAGTCTGACACTAGTGCTATACAACGGACGTGATGGAAAGCAAACGGAAGCGCAATGATTGTAAAAATATGCGTGTTAAGTATATTCTTCACTATAAAGTTTCAGTTAACTGACGTTTGTTTCGATGGAGCATGAAATAAGAGCTATTCTAACGAAGTAATCACAGTAGCGAAGATGAACTAATTCCACAGTAACTGAAGTAGAGGTTAACACAAACAGAACAATTACAACAGTAACTAGAGCACTCTGAGACCGCATACCTCCGCCAAGCAATGAAACGGTAACGGAAAATTCAAATTGGCTCTGAAACCATGATTTTATTTGTAACAACACCAAAATCTAATCATTTGTGCCAATTAATACTGTAGTATTAACAATTTCTGTATATTTTATGAAGATTCGTTCATAACATTTTGAGTTACGCTACTGACAAACATTATGACAAACATGAGTCAAACAGACCAACCGATCTGAACCAAAATTCAATCATTAATATCTTTTGACATTTCCAACAACTCTGGTAAATTTCATAATAATTCATTCATAAGTTTTTGGGTTATTGTACTAACCAGCATAAAATCAAACGTAACGACAAACAAAACAACAAACCAACAGACCATCACAAAAATTTGGTCATGAACTCTTCGTAATGAACCTAATAACTCGTGTACATTTCATGAAAATCCATCCATAACTTTTGAGTTATGGCATTAGCAAAAATGAGGCAGACAAACAAATATACGGAAGAACGGATCTTCACCAAAAGTGAACCATCTGTTCCTCCTAACAAAGGTAGCTACCTAACAATCCCTGTAAATTTCGTCAAAATTCGTCCATAAATTTTGAGCTACCTTGGCGACCGACAATTAAAATAACAGACAGACAATCGCAACGAAAAATTAACCACCTTGGTGGAGGTAATAATAGGCAGGAGAACATGTGTGGAAAACAACACTAATCCATCAGGAACTGAAGCAGGACTCCAAAGCCACAGAGCAATCACAAGCCTATTACACGGGACGGCAGAGTAGGTACCAATAGTTAGGAGGACAAGCATGGAGCGCGAAGCACTAGGCAATGACTTGGAGGGGGTGCAAAGTAGCAGCAATGGGTCGGTGAGTAGCGCTCGAGACAACTGCTAATTTAAACATGAGTCGGGACTGTGTGGCGGGCACGGGAGACGGGAGCGCGCCTTGGCAGCACGCCTGGACACTGCTGAGGCTTCCACAAATTCAGGTGCGCAATTCGCCAGGGACATAACACGGCGAAATTTGCAAGCACAAAGAAGACAAGGCAACTCAATAGCCTCATCAGAATAACAAATACGACTAAAATAAGAAACCACGTGGGAATGGTCCGCAACAGAATATATTATGATTATCACAGATTTCG
>LQNS02278070.1:42114192-42130525 GCA_001587735.2 Parhyale hawaiensis
CGACTTTTCGCGTCGAACATTGAATGTTGAAACCCTACATTCTTACTTGATATTATATTTTCTATAGACATTAATTACTGTCCTATGTTTAACGTAGTGGTGCAAATTCTATATTTATATATGTGCCTATTTTCCTTTTTTTTGTGAATCAATGTTTTCGTAACAGTAGTATTAAAATTCATTTCTTAAAATTAAGTGACGCCTGCGAGGATTACAACTGTGAATGAAACATATGCATGTTAAGTGAATGGCAGGTAAACGGAAACTTCCAACGTAGGTATGTAAACGTTGATGGTGAGCGAAACGTGTCGAAGATTGACAACTATGAATAATACCGCAATCTAGAATTGCGTGCAACGGAAGATAAGTTTCAGTGATTACAAAAACCTATTAAGCATTAAAAAAAGACCAATGAGTATCTATTTGTTTGTGTCATTATTCGTCAAGTTTGAAGGAAACAGAGAGGCAAAACTTAGGCCAGGTTGGAGACATTGACAGCCTGTCACCACGCTGTGTTGAAAACCCAACAGGCGAAAATTAAATTAGGCAGCAGATGATGAAAGCAAGGATGTCTCAGCATTGCACGGGCTTTGCACTTTAACAACTTTCAAAATCAAGTCATGAAAACATCTATAGTTTCCTTTAGTGGTAACCTGGATCCTGAAGTTTACTCTTTTCTCATACCAAGCTTTATTTGTTCTGGGTTTACGATGAGCAAGAACACGAGGATTTCGTTGCAGCACTACTTATATTATTCCAGTTATGTTTCTTTCCCTGACGATAAATCTTTTTGCTGGACTGAACACAAAATTCCACTAATGTTCGTGCTTATCAAGGATACGCAGCGTCAATGCACATGAGTGATGCTAGGGAAGGAAAGATCGTTCTGCTCAGCACAAGCCGAGAGCGATCATGTGTTTTTGAACATTTAGGAGAGCAGTTGTAGTGCGCGCTTCATAAGCAGATTAGTAAGGAAAACGCGACCAATGAAGAAGCATCTCCAGAAATTTTTCACCGTAATTCTTGAAGCTGGGTACACTAGTTCAATAATGAAAAGAATCTCAGTGCTATCGTGCATTGTTAAAATACGGAGCTGCTCGTAGTTGCGTGCATGTGCATGAGTCGGAGTGAATGACGTACTACCTAGCGAGTCTCAAAACAGCAGGGTGGAATTAGGCGGTACGCCTCATATATCGCTGAGCTGCACCTGCATACAAGAAATGGAAGCCCAAGCAGCACAAATGTGCAATAGCTACAATACAGTATCCGCAATAACAATGGTCACCATACTTGCAGAATAGTACTATTAACCACACAAAATAATACAAACAAAGCTAACACCGAGAAATAACAAAAACAAACAGACAAGCAATTTCGCGTCGTCTTGACATGGTTAACATTCCTTACTATCCCAGACCCGAGGCGCGGAAGCCTCTGCGCAGAAAGCAAACTCCACATCAAAGGCGCAGAAAAAGTTCACACAAAACCGGCAAGTCAAAACAAAACCGCCGTGGCAAGGCAAGAAATGCCGCCGGAGGCAGAGGTGCGTTCATGCTTTTGTAAAACGACAAACAAACACTCAACTAATTTATGCAGTTAGCGTAAACTACAAAGCACAGCGAAAAATGAGTTCTGACGCAGCAAACAAATACATGCGCAACATACAATAAGCTATGGACACGAAAGGCTGCAGATAATTGAAATGACGATAACCCAGGCAATATTGTAAAGGACGAATTTTTACTTTTGAGACGAGGCAGAGCACCAAGAGTCAGGACTTGACGAGCCTGTAAGAAGCCAAGTAGGCTTTTTGCATGATATATACTAACTTCAGGTCGTGGTAACTCTATATAGATTTGTCAGTCCGACCGACATATTGACGATATGTCCTACGAACTGGTAAACCAAAAAATAACGAAGTATCACTTATAGTCACACTTTGGGACAAGAAAAAAAGAGACAAGCATAACAACGGAAGTGGCCAATAAAGAGGAGCAAAATCTTTTGCCATCATTTTTGGTGACCGAGCACCCTAATCTGATAACAGAAACGCAGAGCACAAATGTCAACGTCAGCTGAGCAAGACACCGTGCATTACACCCACAGGCTGATGAAAATAAATGGAAAAACAACAGGAAAAATATTAATTACGGCCAGAAATTGCTTAAATCACGATACACAAAACATATATCACAATCGCATACATTATGCATGGATAATGATTGGCATGCATACTTTTAGATGTCTTAGGTAAATATTTAAATGATAGTTCCTCCGGTAATATTACTATTCTGGTTTTAAAAAGTTATATAACGTGAACACACTAATATGCAATGTAGTGTCATTTTCGCCAAGTATCATATCCTAATACTCTAATTCTGGCTACAGAAATTTGGGTAAAAATACTCTTACGAACTACCGCGTTGGTCAATTAACGCTACAGCTTTTGATTAATCCACTAAATATACGAGACATTTCCAAGACTGGCACCGATAAAATCCCTAAACTTGCCACGAAGAGTACAGAAACAAGAGTTCTTTCCCGCAGAAGGTCGGGCAGGAGCAAAGGAATCATGATCAATTATTCAAGATTCAATAGAGATCTCCGGTGCTCGCGACCAGCACCCCAAACTCTCGTCGATTTTCAGCTCAACCAATTTCACTGATTCTTCCAATTCTCTCCGTGAATTCGAGAGCGTTCCACTAAACATGACCTCATCAGATAACAGGACCTGTGCCAACACGTCACTTCTCATCAATAAATGTTGACATAATTGCAGAGAAATGCTCTGGCAGGAGCTGTGAAAAGTGAAAGTCAACAGTGACCGGAGCTTAAGCCCCATGTTTCTACCCTCGCTTGTTCACAAAAGAAAAATAAAATGTTTCCTTCCGATAATTAGAGACTCCTTAGCACGTATTCGTCCGTGCATCGAATTTCTGGAGAAATCCGCACGTTCACGGGTGTATCGTGGAGTAATTTAATGGGCTATCGCTGTTGTTATAAGCGAAAACTATTGAACATTGCTAAACATGCCCAACCAAGGGAGGACTTGCAAGAATGAAAATTGAGATTCTACCAACAGGCATTCAGAAGGAAAATTATTTTCAATTATCAGATATTGTAGAGTTCAAGTCAAATTTCTACTGTGGACTTTGACAGGTAAAAATACAGGAACTGTTTTTCCATGCAAATGGCACAAGACAGAAAAGTTCTCTCATCACTACACGTTCACAACATTTGATTATCAACGTCAAATTTTATAAATCAATCCAGCATAACACGATTAGTTACCTTATAATACCCACAACCACAGTCCCGTGGCTCACTCACGACACCCCATGCAAGTCATGCCGATGACCAGACCAACAGTATCATTGGACAATGTAAAATACATCACTGCTGGTAAGACGGCGTGGGTTATAAAACGAATATATTGGAAGATTAACAGATACCTAGAGCAGAGTATGGATCAAATACCAAAATGAGACATTGATAAGTACAGCTGTTGTTGACAGTGGAGAAATAATTCAAGACTAAGAGAGAAGACGCTGCAGCAAAAAAAAAAAAAATAGAAATAGGCGGCGGAGACGACCAAGCAAGACGCTCGGTTCACACAACACACCTCTTGAATAACGGATGAGTTTTCGGCCGCTCGAGTCCGTTACAGCACAGAGCGTATTCGTCGATATCGCAGTCTCACAGCTCCCCATGATGCATACATTGGACTAACATGAAGCTTTTAGAAATGTCACCAGGATCTTCACAAGAAATCGAGGCAGTGCTCGATATCATGGATGGGTTCTTAACAATGACATAAATCAATCCCATGAGTTATGCTTGAATAATTTTCAGAAATGGCACAGATATGAGACGCAAAGGTTGAGGAAAGTTACCATACTTAGTAAAGGTAATTAAGGAGTTGGTACGGTAAGAAATACTTTACATATAAATTATGCATGCAATTCATCACTGACAATATTTAGTCATATAAATAAGATTAACGTCAGATTCATTACTGTAACTAAGTGTTCATAGAAAATACTTCGGCCTAATGAAAGAAAACTAATTTTTATTGAAATACATAGCATGTATAGTCTATGCCCTTTAAAAAGTAAATGATAGTGTTGCCAGGATGCCTACGCTAAACCAATTATAAAGTGACGGCTACAGTTCGGAACGAGCCGGACCCAAGGATCCGGCTACTCTCTAGCAATGGGCTCTTTGTCCGTCTATTGTTAAACTATGTAGAAATTTTTAATTTAACTTCAGAACTGCATAGAATGAGTTCGACCTATAACGAAGACTACCTGTACACCGACTGATGCACCAACAGTTCCCCTGCTTGTTGGCACAGGTCGCTCAGAAGTGACGATAACTGCAATATTAAATTACGGGAAGATATCGTTGCATAGAGCATGGAAAAAGCCAAAGCAGTTTAAGTAAATTTTACTTTTTTTCTATCTTTTTAAACTAACATGAACTATGAGTTACGAGAATAAACAGTTTCTAATGTAGCTGTGACAAGACGTACATACAAAGCAGAAAAAGTTTTTTTACCCATAAAATTAAAAGAAATTGCCATCAACTCATAAGTAACAAACGTACAAGTTTTTCCATTAGCTAAATGTCAGCACTTCCAATACACGGTTTGCCAAGATACCCTCAAATGACGAACTTGTGATCTAACCACCTCGGCACAACGAGAGTTAACTCGCACAGAAACAAAGCTCGACTAGCTATAGTGCAACTTAAAAATCGTGATAAAAGCACAAAAAAAGCTCTAAAATAAACCGGGAACAAAAAATTCAGAAGCAGCAACCAAGCCCATCGTGTCGAAGCAATTCAATCGGCGCGTGATGGCCAGGCTGCCGACAAGACCTAGGAAGTGACTCAGTAGGCCGCCTGTAACAGAGCCACAACAGGAATGTTTGGCACCACTTGCCACATTCTTATAAGAAGAAGCATGCGAAGCGCTTCCACGCACCGCTTGGCTAACCTCATTTCTACGGCCACGGCAATGTCACCGCTGACACCTCTCTTCTCCGCGAATATTTCTCCAGCTTATTCTATTTTGCGGCGTTGCCAGCACGCTCCAGAGTGGTTGCCCCAACGCCCTCCACAAGTTGCTGCCTCAATACGCAAGGCGCCTTCTTCACGCTAAGCCTGCTTCACACTAAATTGAATTTGGAGTTTTTTGTCGTAATAGCGTGAAACTCGACGATTTTGGGACCGCAGGCAATAACGACGCTTCGCCAGATTTTTTACCGGCTACTTCCTAAGGACGACAGGAGAGCTTTGGAAGACGCGGGTCATATACTGCAAGAGCGAGCTCGACAACTATGGCAGCAGAAGACGAAGTCAGGGTACGACTATTTCCAAGACACGGTTGTTTCTCGAAAAGATAACATATTGCTTTAATTAATAAAGATTCCCAAGTTACATATTACCATTGATAGGTCTTACTCAGAAACGAATTTTGACGATAAAAATCAAGGATAATTGACTATTATGAGCCACGGAATATGGAAACATTTCGATGACTTCCAAAATAACTTTTGGATCATGGCAAGGTATATTTTTAAATTGGTGACGAAACTTGTCTCAAAACGCGGACTAACGTAATGACAACTGAAAACGGAAGCCTGATATTATGCATAAATAACCACAACTGAAATAATAACCAAGTAGAGTAAAGCGAGGCATAGGTACCCCTGTGATGAAACTAGCCACTCCTCAGAAAACATGTGACTGATGACACATGTTTTCGGCAACTGCTGCTTTCGAACTATGATATGAAACAAGGTCGCCGACTGGTCTATTAATAGTCAAAATAAAGTCCTATTGTACCATGGGAAGCACAGTACAGCAACACAGTTTGTGAAAGTTGGCACATCAATGGTGAATACTGCCTCGTGTTGCCTCATGCCACCTTTTACCCAATACAGCGACCTATACGTATATTGAACGGGCCAGACGCCATCCTCGACATATGCGAGCCGTGAAGGCAGTTCCAACACTGCAAGTAGAAGGATATAAATAGAATATAGCCTCCTACATGAGTTATCAATCGTCTTAAAACACTAAGATAGCTACAAAAAATAAAGATTTCTTTAGTAAACTAGATAAAAGATCACTACCCACTGCGTGCTAGAGAGCTTCCGCTTACATACATAGTTAAAAGGGATAAAGGTATGTTAATACATACGAATACACTCACCCCAGTTGATATACCTAATAAACGCACAAAAGCTACCGTACAAACTAGATCATTGAACATTTTACCAAGTTAACTAGATCCAAATTACGGGCACCTACAAATAAACCATAAGGGCACAGCACACTACTGAGCGCTCTTAGTCAAACACAGGAGGCGGGCACAGCTTAAACCAAAACTGCAGCGCACCAGCAAAGGGAACACGGCAGGCCGCCCCACTGTAGGCTCTGTCTGGTCCCCCGACAGCCGCAGTAAGGCCGCCAACACATAACACCCAATGGCTACTTAGCTCATAACAATAATAGCAATTCTTACGGAAGAAATAACCAAAACCTGCTTCTTTTCTTCCAGTAATTCCAAATGGAGAAACTTCCAAAAGCCAAGTGTCGCCCAACTTTTACACTTAATTCTCAACTTTGAAGTGCGAAGCACAAAAAAGTCCACTCAATTGTGAGCCTCAGCGACAATGGACAACAACGACAAGTGCGGTAACGAGCCTTAATGACGGTGCATGGTAGCAGATACACTTGCGGTGCTCGCCATCACTATGAGCGTTACATAAAATTAGTTACTATATACAATCAGATGCTCCCCACTACAGTAGCGTAGTGGATCCGAGCTCGCGTAGCTCTTCGGTATCCCACGTTCTAGTATCAAAACATGCAGCGTTTGAAGCAGCACGAGGATTCCACTATACTAAGTATGGAGAGGAAATATACAGATGTATGCGCTTCACTTCATTAATGGCGTTGGCGTTGATAGTATCGGAATTTAGCCCACATATAACCTCAGCTTTGGGGGACAACATATCAGGTATGTCCACTGGCTGGTGTTCGGGCAGAAGGTTTGAGTCGATGTAAAGATGAGCTGCCCAATGCGAGTTACGTCGTTTGGATTAGGAAAGTGAAGGCTGGCTCTTATGTGGAAGACGAAATATGTCTAGGACATGAACGTATATGTTAACTATTGAATCTATACCATTAGATGGTACAATGAATTTTATGTATTTACGAGACATACGATACAATGCCGGCACTCCAGTCTCGATCTACCAAGCGCAGTTAACTTTTCCTAGCTCTCCCCTAGAAGCGTACTTACAGTAATCTGAAGTCCCCAAACCATCGCAAGACTCAATGACACGCCCTACTGACTGATTCACAGCGTACGTTGCTTTTTTTTACATCCAAAACATTGAAGACATACATTAGGGACCACACCATAAACCTACATCAGTAACTCATACTATGACAGACCACATATGGCAAAATGCCAAACGCTAGAGGGATACGACAACTAATAAAATGCAAACTGAAAAAAAGGCGCTGAAGTAGCAATGCCCACACTCAGACGTACTGATTGTAAAAGATAGAGAAAGCGCCAGTTGACTCAGAAGCGAAAGCGACATCAATATAGTGCAGAGAAGCGACCGGCCGGCCACAAGCGTGCCGACAGCAAAAGGCAACATCAAGAAAAGATGCGATCAGATGCCCTCATGCGGCGGACAATGGTCAGGGAGCTGCGGCCGCCAGGACAATGAGAAGGAGAGTCGTAAAGCAGCGACATCGGCCACAAAGTAGCAGCGCCAGCAGGCCAATGATCGCTCCTATAGCAGTTAACTGCGATAAAACTGCGCGCTGCACAAATGGTTATCATCGAGCCGACACACCTTCGCCTCACCACGCAAGCTTGTCAATAGAATTTTGCAGCAAGGAGAGCGTTCTTACAGCTATCGCTGCATACTCATCACGAGACCCAGGACATGATCAAGCTAAGAAATATTCAGAATCATGCCCGTATCAATGTTTATGTAGTTCCACTTGGCAGGAGACTTTTTACAACGATATCCAGGGGTACAAATACACGCATGCAGCCAATCGGCCAATATCTTGTAGGCGACTCTGCTATTTTCCTGCGAATAGAAGCACGGCATTACTCGTAATGAGAGCATCAGGAACTGGATTTTCTGCACACCGAAGAGGAAAGTAGTCAGCTTATTTCTAGCGTATGTGTTTTGAATATCAAACAATCCACGATCAAAGAATGGTTTTGGGGGATAAGTCTGAACACTAATCAACGTCGGCATATAACATTCAAAACTTGGGTCCTCGTGAAAACCTACAGCTCGCAACATAGCACATGCTCACGAGACAACAATGTGACAGGAACTGAGTCTGAACAGATAACGAACGCCATGCGCGAATAAGAGGGAGGATAGAGCGATATTGTGGCCTTTACATCCTCATTATCGCTTCACAATAGCTGGTTGCAAGAACCGTATAGCAAAAACAGCAGTAAGGTAAATGTGTTCTCGTTCAGCTACATGCACTGTGTTGTTTAATTCACAATCATTTCGGAGTATGGAGAATGCAGTTGGACTTTATCGGTATCTCTAAAACAAACACGTCACTGGTTATAAATTAGAGTGCACTATTTTTTCAGGGGATATGTGTAGATCAAGTTATGCTTCTGGTACAACATCACACCAAGCAATAACAGGCAATACAAGAATAACATTCAGTTCCAGTGAACTAAGTTCATTTTATCGGCCCAATTTATAGTTTGTGTTTTATTCGGTCCCAAATTGAATAGGAAATTACACTGGAATAATGAATATACGCATTCCGAGAAACACTTCTACCCAGTTTGAACTTGGTTTGCCGGACTTTGACCTTCGGCACACATTGGCATTGAATTCGAGTATTACTATCATTATTATAACTTCACGCTAGGGCCACCACGGACAAGTAGTGCCATTCAAATGCAGCATTATGCAACGCCAGGAAACCCATTGTTCAACACTCCTCACTACCATGCAGCTTTGTTATAACACGTAAACTATAGCCGTGAGAAGTTATCCTTTTAGCAACATTGCAAACAAAATAATTAAAATCATAATGTGATGGCCTACCTGAGAAACATGTCTGCAATCGAAGATTATACATGCAAGACGTTTCAGAAACAGTGTGATGCACAGAAATATCGTATAGAAGGTCCTAGTTTTCCATGAGCATTCATCAAGGAATTAATTAACCTAACACAAGAGGCGTTGCTCTCCGACAAAAAAAAAAGCTCACGGCTCATTATCGAACAAAAAAGATACCTTAGAAATATTGCACAATGAAGCTATCAAATAGCCTAAATACACACAAAAGGACTAAAGAATTTCAGGTGAATAAGGGAAAACGGGCAGGGAGCGACGGGCTAAACATCGCCATCGATTTGCATCGTTTAAGCAGCACTGACCTAAACTGAAATGGGTCAATGGAGCATAAAGGCGAGGCATGACAGAAGCAGACGGGCAGTGTTTGCACACCAGGATATTCCTCTGCGCTCACAATGGGGCAGAGAGCGAACAAAGACCCTTGCCTAATGAGACTAATGAACGTAAACACGAGCACCATAGCTCTTTTGCGCACCAAGCACAAATAATGTCTGTGTTCTTAGCTGCCCTCCCAACTATTGCGCCTAAACGAATAATTTGGTACAAATTATGCATAGCAGCGTTACCTGCAGGGCGCCGCGACCTTAACATCTGCATGGGGCTGCAGCACGACATGAAAGAGAAATTAACGCAGTCGCAGTGTGAGTTTTGTGCTTGAAGTGGTTGTAGCGAGCTGAGCAACAAAAGTGTTAGAGAAACGCTTTGGTACCACCGTCGTAAGTGAACATTAAAGAGATGGTACCATGATTTTTTTTTAATTTAAGAATACAAAATACGGACAACGGATGTATGAAAGCAATTTCATGATAAACATTTAAATTAAAAATCTGGAGTGAAACATACAAATACATACTCTATTTCAACCCAACAGATGGTCATTAACGTCATAGACACAGGGTTCTATATAGATGCAGAAGGCCAAGGTATTTTTTACCGCTTCAGCTAGTATTGTTTACTGCGCCATTGACGTCAATGTGATGTACGCAACACCTGTGCACGTAAAGCTAAAAATTACTTCGATATTTTTAATGGGCATTTCCATGAAGCAAAAAATGTGTTGATATAATAATAAACATTCTATTGCATTTATACTTGCCAAATACTTTACTAAAACTTGACTAAGATACCAGCCCTATTCTATTCAACCTCACGCCCCAGCCTTCGACCCTGAGCTCTATTCTATAATATGTCAGAGAACGTCAGCTCAAAACGATCTTATTGTGTCCAAAGCTAACTCAGGGCTGAATTTTCTAGTGCTAGAATTGCACAAAAAATTGTATTGATTTAAACAAGCTTACGCAATTTGGTACGATATGCGAATGATTACTCATAGGATAAGTCTTTGGGACTGGCTTCAACGCTTTCAGCGTAGTTAACGTTGGTGGGCTGGTAAGCTCGTGGCGCTATAACATCTGTCTGCGTTCATAGAGACACAAAAAGACACATTAGTCGTTTGAAATGAGATAATATACAAACTCATTATTGTAATAGCTTGATGAACGACAATTAGAGTAAAGGTAAAGTCAACTTTGCACCTTCCACTGGGAACCCATGATGCACTGGTTCGTGTTACAGATATAGGCCAATGACCCCAGAGAAGTACATCTGCACCCGATCATGGGTCGTTAAAAACTATTACTGCTACTAGTGGACCCGCGCGTACAAAAATTCACGCAATAATCGATATGCTTGCTCTCTTCTCTGACTTGCCGTTTCAACATTTTCCCGTTCACGCTTATTAGCAGGTTCTGATTCCCTTCTATAATCAATCTAGCTGCCTAAGGACTTTCTTGTCACTGTGTCGCATAGGCGCTTCATCTCTCTCCATTAGCAGCACGTCTTCGTTCTTGAGACTGTAGTAGTCTCGTTCTTCTTAAACGTTCCCTATCCTCTTTCTTAATTAAACGTGTGTCTTCCACAGTAAAATCTTGATTAAAACACTGCAGCAATAAACTTGAATACAACTCCAGTCAGCTTATAAGCAATGTGAGTGCACCGTATCCATGGTACTTTCATACTCAAATATCTGCTTCATTGAAGTGCTGAAATTTTGGCGTCTGAAGCGAAATCTGCTCTCTCAGAGAAGACAGTAAGCTAGAAGAAATCATTGTCTACTGCCCGTAAAATAACTATCTACTGCCCGTCGTGAGTGCTCCGTTGATCATATTGCCGAACTTATACGTCGTAACCTGAGAGAAAAAAATTAGAGAATCAGAGTCCAGAAGCTTCATATAGGTATATTGTTCCGATTTCAATAAATGTTTCAAGTACGAAGTGCTTTCAGATAAAGGGAAAATGATCCCACCTTCGCCATCTTTCGCAACCTGGTCATCGATCTCTATGAAAACGTAGCTTAATTATATATTCAGCAACCTGGCCTATTTCCTTCACAGCGGACACGACATAAATACACGAAGCGATTTTTTATATCAGGATTATCACTGTCATAATAGGCGTTTCAGATTCCTAACATTTATCATCAGTATACTGAAACTGCTGCTGCTACGAGAAACTGTCCTTACAAAAGGCAGGTGCGAATAACAAAAACGAAAAGTTAGTTATTAAGACAGAAAGAGAAGAAAGTGCAAGTAAAGCTCCACAATGATTCGCTCTCCTTCAGTTACGAACGATATAAAAAAGTGCACAAAGATGTAAAATCGGCAGATGTGGAATGGGATGAGCCTAAACTCGAAAGTTATTTTTACTGGCTAGAGATACCATTTGCAATGGTTTTAAGATTCCGTAAGCACGTTTGTTACATACTTGCCTAAAGAGAGCAAACGGGAAAAATCTCGGGCCAATTATTCTGCTCGGAAGTACTAGTCAGTCGGCACAATTCCAAATAACTGAGCATATATAGACGCACCGACTCAATTTCTAAGAACTCAATAATGATGTTATAGCAAGCACTCGAGTTTACAGTAAGGGCTCAATTAGCATCACTTCAGAGTAGGAGTAATACAGCCATAATGCAGCTGCAGTCTACAACCATCATTTGAACGGTGGACACCAGAAAATTATGACAAGGTGCTATGAGCTATGACATACCTATCGCTAAATCATGAACTTTGCACACTTTACGTAACTATGGAGATTTACCTACTGTAAGGGACTATTGAACAATCCTGATTCAAGTCTGGATAAAAAAAATAAGCCTCGACAGCAAATTGAATTTACCGATGACTAAAGCTTGCCCCGTTCGCACCTCCCTCGCTACCAAAGGTAAAGGAAACATAAGCAAACCTAATTAAACTTTAATAAGCTTGGTGCAACTTCACGAGTCGCAAGCACTTAACGACCAAAGCTTCCCAGGCCATTTTATGCTGACTTCTTCTCACTTCCACTCCGTCTATATATTTAAGCTCCGTATATCAGCGGCAATCGATCATGCTTGGGGGCATTCATGGCGGAGATTCTTTTCCCCCTCTGTTTTTTTTTATTATTTTCTCTTTCTCTTTTTTCTCTTTCGTCTTCAGTTTTTTCTCCTCTCGTTTTCCCAGTCCTGTATATCCTACTAACATAATGGCAATAGCTCAAAATAATAAGAGGCCGGGGTGTTGGTCCCGGTGTCTCTTTGGGAATGGGCCTCTCGGTTCGTTTACTGCCGCCTATCTAATCTAATCTAATCGAATATAAATGAGCTTTATCAAGGATTTAGATACAGCATTCGATATAATAGTGAAAATGCGACTCAATTGGAAAACACTAACTCTAAAAATCTAATTAAGTGCAATAAGAAAGCTAAAAGATATTTAATAAAGCTATAGATACCTAAGTTTATGAAATGACTGACTGTTGAACATTTAAAACCTCCAGTTAATTTGATTAAGAAAAAGTACTTGATAGAAACTTAGAAAATTGATAAAAATCAAAAAGATCGGACCTAATGACAGGTTACATCGATTTTTGCAAAGGCAATCTGATGGTACATCCATGCAGGTACCACAATAAAGGGTAACATCCACGTTGGCTCGACGAAGGGGTTACATCCACGGGGATTCAGCAAGGGTTACATCCACGAAGGTTCAGCAAGGGTTACATCCACAGAGGTTCCGCAAGGGTTACATCGACGAGGATTCAATAGGGTTAAAACTATAGAGGGTCTCGAGCAGATTGGCACGTATGCTAAGCAACACAGTACCTAGTACGTTCAAGTACTGGTTGGTTGGGAAGCGAATTGGATTCCTCCTAGCCTTAAGTACTGCGCTGCTAGCATTTCAGTTCTCCAAGCTATCCTAAAAAATGAACACACACCAATTACTAACTAGTAAACTGCACCTCCAGTCAAAAACTATGCGAAATCACAACTGTTTATAGTCAAATGTGGTGCACCAGTGTATAAACAAAATAGCAAATACACGATTGTGATCAATTTAAGCGGAAACGACAGTCGAAACATGGAGAAAAGAATATTTAGCGGGAGCACAGAAAATGGGAAGTGGAATAAGGTGAAGAAGACAGGGTAGAGATGCACAAAAGCCTAACTAGAACTAGGGAACACCTGGGGTCCCTTCAGGGCGCAACTCCTCTAGCCAGCGCTTAGTTCGGCAAGCACTTCCCCGACAATATATATATATTACCTGCTCAAGGGATGCGCCCACACTAGGATCCGGAAGACGAATGAACGTCATCGGTCAGGGAGCCCAAAATATACAGTACTTGGGAAAAGAAAAAAAACAGAAGTTTCTAGGAATACGGAAGGTTCCAAGAGCTTCGGTGGCCGCGCCCTGACACCTACCATACCCAACATCAACGAATAACTCGTCCATGAGCTACATCCAGCTCTGACTCGCATACCTTCGCTGAATACCTATTAAGAGTCCAATAGAATCTGGATAACAAAGCAGCTCAGATACGTTCTTAACCGGAGTAAAACATGAGCCGTTTTCTATGACTGACGCACACCACAGAAAATTATTTCACGGCAATACTGAAAAGATGAAATGTAACGATTAAATAATGTGGTGAATTTGGGTTGCCACTCCTGTCGTTGGCTCTCCGTACGTAGTGCCGACCATCTCCCTGTGTCCCCAGAAACAGGTGAGTGTCATTAAAAATAGAGAATCACTATACTTATAGCCGATTAGTCAGATGATTGAGCAAATGTCACTAGCAATGTTTGGAATATAATTTTTAAATTGAATTTCATTGAAATGCAGAAAGCTCGGAGCTCTTCTGTTGCTTAGAATGAACGAAGAAAGCGGTCTCTAAAGTTGAAAAATGACCTTAATCGCTAACTGAAGCAAAATACTTTTAAATCTCTTATTCCTAATGAAATAAGGCTACTTCTTAGCTTAGATGCGGGCAGACTCAGACAATGGGACATGCGTTTTCCCTCACGGCACAAAACTTGTACAAACTAATATAAAAATATAATGCAAATTTGGCAGACATTAGGCTAGGCAGGCAGTTGCAGGCATCGGCTGAGCGCAAAAGTGAACCTAACGCCATCTGTTGGACTAGAATGAAACAATTCGCCATGCTGAATAGCGCTGGAAGACGGAAATTTCTCTATACTTGGAAATATGTTGGGGCATTGGTAACTTGGAGTAATACATGAATCAACAAGATACTCTTGTTATACAGTTGGTCGTGTGAACTATTTTTACCTCCGCCAAGGAGGTAATGTTTTCGCCGCGTTAGTCTGTCTGTGTGCATCTTTGTCGGGTTGTTTGCTTATCACCAAGATAATTTAAAACGTTATGGATGGATCTTTACGAAATTTACAAGAATTGTTAGAAATATTATAAGACATAGATGATCAAATTTTGGTGTTGATCGGTTAGTCGGTTTGTATGACTAATATACATGAGAACCTTTGTTAACATAACTCAAAAAGTTATTAAAATTGCAGAAGATGTTATTACTGTCAAAAGGCGCAAATGATTAGATTTTGGTGCTGATACAAAGGAAATAATAGTTTCAGAACCAATTTGAATGCTTCGTTACCGCTGCTTTACTTGTTGGAGGTATGCGCTCTCAAAGCGCTCTAGTTATCAATACGTTGAGCTAAATAATGATTACAGTTTATGCCCGTCGTCTAAAGCGAAGTAACTTTGTTAGTAAAAGATATGTTAGGGTGCGATTTTCGTTTAATTGCGCGTCTAAAGCGGAGCACGCTCACAAGCGATTGGCGTGAAGTTACTGAATGCACAAGCCCCCCCCCCCCCTCTTGCTCCCCAAGGCCTCAAAATGAAACCATAGTCACACCGCAGCTCCAGAGCCAACTCTCCCTATATCCTCACCGAGGCGCAGGATATCAAATACTTTCAGAATAACCCTTTTCACTACAGGAAGCGACATTTGATTTCTGGTAACAGAGGAAATTGAAATACATGACACGGTTTACTAGAAAATAAGATATTTACAACCATTGAGCAATGCAATGTGAAAATATGTAGCTGTCACGTAAACTCATTCCTACCATAAGATACTGAACAATTGAGTTTCACAAACGATGCGAGGTCATACGAATAATACTGGACGTCACTGACACAAGCTGGTGAGACAAGTGACCGTAGGATGACGCTACGGTGGGTAACAAGCACCAGTTGATTACCAGCAAACTTTCAGAGACCTCTCGAAGCGTTTTGGTTGCGCGTAGTTCGGTAGCAAGGAGGCGCCACCACAGATGCAACAATGCGAATTATATTGATTTAGCACAGATCTCGATGCTCCTCCTAGAGAAAGAGCTTGGCAGCTCGAAGCATGTGAGAAACGTATAATCGGCATTTCATATTTCAGCAGAAAAACATACACATTTACAAAACAGCTACGGAATATGTCGATATTTGTAAAATATGTACAGTCAAGAAATCCTGAAGCTAAGCTTCACAACGGCTCGCTCAAGATTGATCCGGCTAATTTATAACACCAAACTTGCATAAGAAGAAGTCCATTGCAGAAACATAATCATTGTGTAATTCGTCGTTAGGAGATAAAGAAAGAAATGGTTATTTTAAAGAACTGCTTGCTCAATGCCTCAAGCACCGGTGCAGTAGCACATGGAGTTCACAGCTATTTCTGCAAAAAAACACCCATCGCCACTGCTAAAGGGGCCGAAAATTCCAGACGGCGCATACCCGTTCACGCCGACGTGGCTTTCCAGAGCTCGATATGCGAGGTGACGGTGATGCATAGTGCGGACGCGGCAGGCCAGCATTTCAACTGCATTGGTC
>LQNS02278070.1:42130746-42153459 GCA_001587735.2 Parhyale hawaiensis
CGCCGACGTGGCTTTCCAGAGCTCGATATGCGAGGTGACGGTGATGCATAGTGCGGACGCGGCAGGCCAGCATTTCAACTGCATTGGTCGGGTAAAAAGTGTAGGTAAGGAATGAGCAAAAACTGAGCCATGCTGCGAATTTCCGCCGCAATTCACGTAACTTCTTATCGAAGCGATGCAGTGGCGTAAAGAAACTAAACAAACGACGAAAGAGACAGAATCTGTGCGAGAATTTCGCCTTACCCTAGACTGACCGAAGTGCATAGAAACAAAATTATTTACAAACACCACCAGTTATTATAATGTCAGTTAAACGTCTTTTGCCACAGCAAAGATGTTCCAAGAGAGGAAGAAGAAAGGATATAAGGTGTGTCGAAAGGAACGTAGAGGTAATGCACAAGGGTGCTCCCATAACAGCATCAGCGCGGACGGAAATAGCAGGCGGGAATGAGCAGCAAGATTAAAATAAAGCGTCATTAGGAATATGAAAGGGAAAGAAACAAGACGAAGAAAAAAGTCCCCAATGGCGTTAAGTGAGCGAATTTCCACAATCATAGGCTAACTATGGTACCCTAATTTGCAAGTTAGACAATTTTGTGGGTCATCCTATCACGAGTCCGTCCATATGTACTACCCATCTCGTATCTTGATTGGCTACGAATCTCCTGCCCAAGGGCAACCCGAGTCAAACCCAGTAGAGCAGCCGTGTCCATGGCCAGGCTACTATTCATCTCTTGTCTAGGTTGGCTACTCATTTCATAATCAAGAGCAACCTATATGGTGCTCATGTGAGCGATATATATTGTGCACAGACTGACTATTTCCTGCCTGAGGACAACCCATCTCATACCCAGACAGGGATCCATCTCGTACCCAGGTGGGCAACTTTAGGTGCCAGCTTCATAACCAGGAGTAACTTATGTCACGTCCAGGGGTAACCCATGTCATACCCAGTGGACTAACCATACTGTATTACGCCCAGATGAAGCACCAAAAGCTGACGTATGAGATTTGGCGAAAAGATATAATTTGTTAAGACACACCGCCCCAAAGCTCTAGCGTGGTTCAGGTATAGAATGAGATAAATTATCGTAGCCTGGCAGGTCTCGTACGAAAATCTCTGTGACCTACTGGGTACAGGCGCCAGATAATTGTGACAGGCGTAGGTATGGTCCTAGGCTCGGGCAACAAGAAATTGACGGAGAACTAATTGGATTTTCTTAATGGAACCCAAATGGGTGCACCAACCGATAGGAGCGTGGGATATTGTGGGGCATTGGCCGAGTTACTTACGTGGGACCCATCCAGGGGTACTTTACAAAAATAGGATGTGGCAACCAGGTGGGTCGCAATGGGCTCCAAATCTGGGTCCAGCAAATTCGATGGTTAAGCAAAACTCTCAGCGGGGACCCACTTAGCCTTCTCAATGTGAAGGATCTACTGGGGACCTCGTTTGGCAGTTCTTCAAGTTACTTCGCCCTTCCAGCTTACAGGAAAAAGGATATCAGCTCGTTACTGCAGCACGATAGGTAACCTTTGTCTACACAAATGTCGTTTCTAAATAGGGTACACAACGGAATGACATCTCCCAACCATTACATCACTAAAAGCGCTCTTGTACGGACAAGTAGTATACCGAACGCAAAACTACCACACAACGAACTGACGATCACGAGCAATACTTCTATGCATCACAAATCCACGATCCAATATCTCACCGTGAAGATACTACGACCACGTCTTAGGCAAGCTAATTACATCCGATGCTATAATTTATGAATCGTTCGATGCTATTCATGATTCAGAAGCTGAAGAAATAAGCGAGTTCATATACGATTTTTGAGTTAGAGCTTATCTTTTGCAACACTCATTATATTTAAGGTTTAATAAAGCAAAAGATAAAGCTAGCGATTTAAAAAAAAAAACATAGCCGGATATAAAGGTTAGAAGTTTAATACAATACAATGTCCGCAAAGTTCACGAGAAATCTCTAATTTTGGGCACAAAATAAAGTGGGAAATAAGGTACTCTATTGATTGATTATACTCAGTCATGTCGACTTCGTTCTCAATGACATCTCTAGTTCTTTTCGGCAAGTTTCATAAGAGAGGTTTGAAATATTTAGGATTCGATGGATCACAGTTTAATATTAGGTCCATCTTCTCCCCATGGAAAGTAGCAGCAATTTTCTGCAGGAGTTAAATTTTGAGATAACTATTTTCCAACCATAATGAAGGGTATTCCCAACTGAATATTATGCGAACTTGTTGGTAAAATAATTTTGAGAGATGTATTTTCACAACAAATTTTTGACGCTCCTCAGAGAATCTTAAACTTGAAACCTTTTGCAATTTACATACGCCCGAAATCGCTGCAATAAATTCACTATGAAATGGACTAAATCATGATAAAGCCTAAGCTAAAATCTTTATTTTTTTCAAGTCTCAAACTGAACCTATTTGGTATTTATTAAAGTCTCACGAGTTCTTGCCATTAGAATTTCGTTTAGATGGTTCCAAGAGTCTTGTCCACACAGTAATTGTTGCGTATTCACATTAAAGGCATACACTTACGATCAAGTCAAATGTACACAGAGAGAAACATATGGTTCACTGAATCAAAGCCGCAACTGAACACATTTAGTAGTGAGTATCGGGCATAAGCCAATGCGGTCCTCTGACAAACACGGATCTGGTTAAAGAGTCATCTCCAGGTGGAACGGCAGTTTTTCTTTTAATTAATCACGTAATACTGGTACAATTAAGTGAGCTCCCCATGAAGAATAAATCATTTTTCACTTCTTACATTTCGATTTTTTATATCGTTCCAAACAGAACGACAGGTAATGAATAAAGTTAGGAAATATAGCACGCACAGAGAAATTTGTAATTAATGTATATCGTCATTTAGTAAGATATCACTTAGATTGTCAGGGTTAAGAAATCTAATATGGGTGGTATGCCATTTAGCACGAGGAACTATTGTCTTTGGTCATCATCACAAACATTCACTACTATATAATGAAACACAGTTGTTGGTCGCTTGCTTGCTTGCTCTCTTGCTTGCAACCATGTTGGTCCGTTTCTCCACCACGCAGTTAAGAGTTTAATAGGAAAAATTCATGTACTGAAAAACAAGTTGAGATACCATACAATTTCATCGCTTGGGGTACCGGTGACAAATATAGCTCTGGATCTTCGGGCTTTGGATCTCAGCTTCCATTGCTGAATGATATCGTAGTAGTTGAATCTTCACGCTGAGCAGACGCCTGTTTATATTGAATTTACATCGCAGCCAAATTTCGACGCTGGCGGTTCAACAATCAGTTGGTATCTACGATACGGTGAGCCCTGAGCATTTCCAGTGAATTCTTTTGAGTGAACTATATTTACTTAGTGCAATTTAACGCTTGATCAATTCCAAGCTGACATTCACTCCTGATCTTGCAGGGGGTTATTTTGCTGTCGCAAAACTCATGGTTGTACAGCTTGCGTTTCACTAATGGAAGTTCAGGCCTGCAGGGATGAGACCTATAATACAGCAAAACCTATAATGGGAACCGGAACAATAAAAAGCTCAATCACAAAATCTTTGCCATCATTTTTTACGGCTGGGCCCTCTAGTACTAACATAAAAGGCAAAAGGCCAATGGCGAGCAAGTAAAAAAACTCTTCTAAATATTAAATGCGCAGAGTCAAGATTAAACATGCTATACCCACGTTGGGATGTCTTCCAGTGCAGCAAACAGACAGCAATTCCACGCAATGTAAGAAACGTTCTTCTTTAATAAGTACGTTCACGATAAGCCACCGTGAATTAAATTCAATGCTTACCGTACATACAAAAGCCCTCTACAATAAATTTTAACAGCTACTGAGTGAATGAATATTCATAAAAATTATTTGACTGTTTTTTTCTAGAACTCAACAGCTGGTCACTTCCAGTAAAATTGTAATAGTCTGTTACACATGTTGCAGAACACCGCAGTAGTCACAGCTCCACAGACACACTCTCGTTTTGTACATTAACAGACTACATAGACATATTTACACTTGCTGGTCAGTGGCAGATCTTCGATCCACGAACAGTAATAATTCAGAGGTATAATAGGAGAATTACGTGATGACGAACACCAATTTCGACTAAATTCAAGTAACACTGGAGCTTTCAATAAAAAGGGGAGAGTATCTACATTGATACCTTCAACATAAGCTTTAGCACAACTTTTAATAATGATCACAAACGAACTAAGCCGGCAATAAACCAAGCCACAAAGAAACCAGAAACTGAACACTTCGTAAAAAACTCTACTGTAAAGGAGGAGTATCTTTACCTTGAGAAGGTGACCACGGTGTCGTGTATAAGACTTAAGCGTAGGCGCATTAAGCAACACCACAAGTCACGAGCCGTGCATTGCTTTAAGAGAAAAACTGCACATGTACTTGCCAGGCCCAGGCTAAGAGCCATAATCATGAGAATTAACAGAGGTTAATGACAGTGGCAATTGTCATGACTCCATGACATGGCAGCGGACCTTGGCTTCAAAGCCTCGTTAGCAGGCAGCTCTGGTGAGCGATCGGACGGGTCTGCGAGCGTCTCTTCAACTTGTTCGCAGGCAGCTCTGGTGAGCGACCAGACGGGTATGCGAGCGGCTCTTCAACTAGTTAGCAGGCAGTTCTGGTGAGCGACTAGATGGATCTGCGAGCGTCTCTTTAACTTGTTAATAGGCAGCTCTGGTGAGCGACCAGACGGGTCTGCGAGCGTCTCGACTTGTTAGCAGGTAGTCTGGTAAGCAACAAGACGGGTTTGCGAGCGTCTCAACTTGTTAGCAGACACTTTGGCAAGAGATTGAAAGAGTCTGCAGGCGTTTCTTTCATTCGTTAGAACGTAGAACGCAATTCCTGTGAGTGATCAGACTTGTCTGGTCTGTGAGTGACCTTTCAACATGTTAGCAGGCAGACATCAACCGGAGAATAAAATTAGTCATTTACCTCATAGAAGCACGAGGCATATTCCAAAGAAACCGTATACTCCTTGCAAGGTAGTGTGTGCTTCCTTAACAATCAAGAGCATGGATGCGCGCATAGGAAGGCCAAATATTACCTCCGCCAAGGAGGTTATGTTTTCGTCGTGTCTGTCTGTCTGTTTGTCTGTCTGTCCGTTTGTCTCTCTGTCTGTCACCAAGATAACTCAAAAAGTTATGAACCGATTTGGACGAAATTTACAGGGATTGTTAGGTATGTTAGGAGGAACAGATGATTAACTTTTGGTGAAGATATGTCCATCCGTTTCGTTGTCTGCCTCATTTTTCTCANGAGCGTCTCTTTAACTTGTTAGCAGGCAGCTCTGGTGAGCGATCGGACGGGTCTGCGAGCGTCTCTTCAACTTGTTAGCAGGCAGCTCTGGTTAGCAACCAGACCGGTCTGCGAGCGTCTCTTTAACTTGTTAGCAGGCAGCTCTGGTTAGCAGCCAGACGGGTCTGCGAGCGTCTCTTCAACTTGTTAGCAGGCAGCTCTGGTGAGCAACCAGACGGGTCTGCGAGCGTCTCTTCAACTTGTAAGCAGGAACTTTGGCAAGAGTCTGCAGGCGTTTCTTTAATTCGTTAGAACGAAGAACGCAATTCCTGTGAGTGATCAGACTTGTCTGGTCTGTGAGTGACCTTTCAACATGTTAGCAGGCAGACATCTACCGGAGAATAACATTAGTCATTTACATCATAGAAGCACGAGGCATATTCCAAAGAAACCGTATACTCCTTGCAAGGTAGTGTGTGCTTCCTTAACAATCAAGAGCATGGTTGCGCGCATAGGAAGGCCAATTATTACCACCGCCAAGGAGGTTATGTTTTCGTCGTGTTTGTCTGTCTGTTTGACTATTTGTCTGTCACAAAGATAACTCAAGAAGTTATGAACCGATTTGAACGAAATTTACAGGGAGTATTAGGTACCTATGTTAGGAGGAACAGATGATTAACTTTTGATGAAGATATGTCCATCCGTTTGTTTGTCTGCCTCATTTTTCTCAATGCCATAACTCAAAAAGTGATGGATGGATTTTTATGAAATTAACATGAGTTGTTAGGTACATAACAAAGAGGAGATGACCAAATTTTTGTGATGATCCGTTCGTTTGTTCGTTTGTCACTGTTTTTAATTTTATGATTGTTAGCACAATAACTCAAAAAACAATGGATCTTTAGGAAATTTGTAGAGGTTATTAGTAATGTTAAAAGACATAAATGATTAAATTTTGGTGCAGATCGGTTTGTTCGTTTGTATGATGACTCATGTTATCAGTATAACTCAAAAAGTTATGAACGGATCTTCAAGAAAATTTCACAAGCTGTTATTACTAACAAAATGCACGAATGATTAAATTTTGGAGTTTATACAAAGAAAATTATGGTTTCAGAGCCAATTTGAATTTTTTTGCTACCGTTGCCTCGCTTGGCGGAGGTATGCGTTCTCCGAGTGCTCTAGTTATTATTAAAACTGAAAGCCGATGCCGGCAACAAATCCCAAACCTTAACCGACCAGGGCACGAAGCACCGACCGAACTGATTAGTTCGATATCCAACATCCTCCAACGTGAAAGAGTGCGCGCAGCACGTGTCTCTCTCCTAAAGACCTTGAGGGCAGGGAGAGAAGAATGCAACCAATGCCTCGCATTGTTGTAGACCTCATAAAACATACAGAGCTCGGCTACCCTTCTCCGGTGGGACAAGTTCAGCAGATCATTATCAGCGCCCAGCCTGCTGGCTGAATTAACAAGTCGGTCCAACAGACGCCAGTGGGGGTCAGCAGCTGAAGTCCAAAACCGGTGAGCAATACTTCAACACAGGCAGCAAAAAAGCATATAAAAATCTGCGGACAACCTCGTTGTCACCAAAAACAGAATTCACCTTACGCAGGAGCCCAATCTTAATGGAAGCACGTGATACCAACCTCCTAATATGCAGCACAAAAGTAAGCTTCTCATCAAAGACAACACAAAAAATCTCCAAAGAGCTAGAACTCCTGAAGCAAAGTGTCATCAATCTCCAGTAGGGGATGCTGCAGCACAAGTGTCCGAGACCGACTGATAATCATCGACTTGGTCTTACTGGCATTCAGGTTCATACTGCAGGCCGAGCACCATGCACTAATGCGTGACAAATCCCAATTCGAGCAGGTATCGCTGCTATCAAAGTGGAATCGTCGGCATAGTTGATCATCGTGTTTACAAGCGAAAAGAACGAACAACGGCGGGCCAAGCACACTACCCTGAGGGACACTAGACACCACCACGACTGAGGCGCTCAAAACGCCGTCAACAGATACACTCTGTGTTCGCTCAGATACAAAATCGCGAATGATTGACAGAACTCTGCCAACCACACCTAAGGACTTCGGCTGGTATAATAGACCCCATGTGGTTAACCCTGTCAAATGCCGCGCTGAAGTCCAAATGGACAAGGCGCACCTCCGACCTACAAACCAGCGCAGACTGTAAATGGCGTCACACCGACAACAGAGCGTCACAGCAACCCAAGCCAATTCTGTACGCACACTGACCATCAGGCAGCAACCCCGTAACCTCAGCAAAACTACTAAGATTACAAGCGATCAATTTCTCGACAAAATGGTGGTCAGTGTGATGGGTCGATAGTTGGCGACATAGGGCGACACTGGACCCTTGGGAATGGAAGTAATATTCCCAGTACGCCAACAGCGAGGAAAATTTCCTAACCGTATCAGGCGCCGGAAGATCACTGCTAGCTGATGGGCAAGAACGTCAAACAGCTGCTTATAAAACAATGGAAACATGCCCACCGGGTCCACACCTCCATACGGATCAAGGCCCTCAAGCAGCAACTTGATTGCACCAGATCTGAACGCCAAAGAAATCAAGCGAGGGTCAGGATTGCATCCATGATGCAATGAGGACATCTCTGCTCTGCTTCCCATCGAAGTGAGCCGACAAAAGCTCCGCTATAGCCAAGGGATCAGTAATGATACCTCCACCGGGACAAACAACGGGCGGCAACGAAGGTTCAGCCCGAACACTGAACCCCTTAGCTCACTCCAACAACGATGTGGATGGTCAATACTCAGCGGAGACTTCCTGGAACGCTGCCTCAGACGATGCTGTGCCTCCTCATACACACGCTTAGGCTCGGCCCTACGATTAACATAGGTCTGCCACATCGTGCGGTCTCGCGAACGCCGCCATACCCGACAAGCCGTTTGTTTAGTTTCGAAGGCTAACCGACACTGGTCGTCAAACCACGGCTTATCCCAAGACCTCAAAAGAATAGTCCTTTTTGGGACAAACCTCTCCAAAATGGACACAGTCAAGTCGCTAAGCTCAGAAACAGGATCCTAGCTGTGAATAACCCGGCGCCCAGGTAATGCCATTACTGCCCGAGTAATAGCTACCCAGATAGCCCTGCTCTTAACGAACACCCCTCTCCTAGTGTCTACCACAGGAACAACCTGGTTCAGGTTCAAGGACACAACAAGATGTGAGTGGTCTATAGAGCCAATAGGGGAGCCAACTGACAACGTCATCAAGTCCAGGACATCAGTCGTGACGAGCTCGAGACAGTTACCAGCAATATGCGTGGACCCACGAACTAGCTGCACACAACTAGACAAGGTGCAAAAGTTCAACGCAGCCTCACCATCACAATCAGTCGGTGATGCAAATCCCAACCAGTCCCTGTGGTGTGCATTAACATCTCCTACAAAAACAAACGCTGACTAAGGATCCGTACTCTGGATCGAGGCCATCGCCGTCAACAAACAGTCATAACGAGAATCATCAGTTGCAGGGCTCCGATATAAGGAGAATGAATAAAAATTATTCAGTCGGCCACACACCCTTACAACAATGATCTAATGACAGGCGTATTCGCGCACCGACTGCCGGTAAGCGCAGAATCCACTCCTGGCATAGATGGCCATTCCACGGAATCCAGGGCCCGATCCCCACGGCCTGTGAAAAGGGGACTGAAAACCCACCAAGGCAAGCTCAGCGTAATGCCTTTTGCCAGTCACCAATGTCTCGGAGCAGCACACGACATCCACACCACGGGACACAAAGTTCAACTCCGCGAGGCTCGCATGTAGTCCTCTAATATTGCGAGAGAGGAGCGATACTCCCGAGCCCGACCCGGTCCCGGGTTACTAGGAACATCCAAACAGAGAAGTAAAAGAAAAGAACTATAAATATACAGTAGTATACAGATATATACAGAAATATAAAAAGGAGAAGAAAGATCCCATATGCAAGTGACAAGCAGAGGCAGAAAGACGGTCCACTCGGCAGAGCTGCTTACCGAGTAAAGCTTACGTAACCCCCAAGTTCGCCGGTAGAAAGTAGAATTTCAGCGGTCAGAGTAACTGCTCAGGCCATAGCCAGGAGCCATGTTTGTCGTTATGAAGTAATTCTGTTAATAACAGCAGCAGCAACTGCTCGAACAGAGACATTTGCGTAGTTCACGATTCTAAACTGACAACAGACACATATTAGGCAGGCACCGCAGTAACATGGCGTCAGCAAAAGCCCTCAAGGTAAGCACGGGCGAAGGAAAAACACACCGAAGCGTAAGAATTTGCTCGACCAGCCCATGTCATTCAATAAGCCGATTAGGAGGACAGGCAATAGGGTACACCGAGTCGAACGCTCCATAGTTATGGAATGACACTAGCGCTGCTTTGTATACTCAGGCTCGGTGCACATACGGTAGCAACGATCACTCTACTGTACGCAACAGGAACTGACTGAAGTTGGAAGAGAGCAAGGGTTGCTAAGAGTGGCCACACCACTAAGGTTCATGGTCACATCGCAACCATCATGGTACATTTACAACCGTCAATCTTACAGCGGAAGCATGCATTCAACGATGAACAGCAACATCCCACTTTTTTTCAAAACTTCACTATAAACACGAAAGAAGAGGTGCATAGCGCCATTGTAAACTATACTAAAGTGACTGCAAATTTCAGGTTTCTTTTTCGTCACATGGAGGGATCAAATAACAGCCAAGAATAGCGGCTACGCTGGATCGTTAGAGTTTCATACACGGCAAAAAGAAGCAGCACTGACTACGATGCACAGAAACTTGGACAAGTGCACGAGAATACACACAACAAAAGTTCAGGTCGGGCAAAGTTTTGCGCGCCGGAGCAGGTCAGAAATGGGCTTGAAAATGGCATCAGCGGAAGTATGCAGTGTCGATTTTTGCAGACGGCGCACCTCGCGTCTACAGTGAATGTAGAACTACGCCTGGTCGTTGGTTAGGTATAGTCTTCACTTTTAGAGTCACCGAAAACGAAACAGAAGAAACAAGCTGAAGAACAGGTGCACACTTACGTCTGATATTTCCAGACATCTTAGGCGGATATAGAAAATCCGGATATGGGGACAGGCACCTCGATAACGATCATGTTCATACGCCAACTTCCGGGTAGGATGTTGCTCAATAATGAAACTTAGCGTACTGTAAACAATACTCGGCGTAATCATAAAGATCTTCCAGAGCGCCTTCGAGTCTCAAATCACTCTAACCTGTCCTATGTCACACAAAGATCCAGGAATTAAAGGAGTACCGATACCACGTTTACTGCCAATACCGATACCCATTCCTGGCAATTGGCAAATACCGATACCTAAAAATCACCGATACTTTGCAGATACCAATACACCGCTATTTTTTCAAAAAGTGAGCAATGTCAGAGTGAATGCTTACGAAATAACTTTAAATCTATTGTTGACTATGAGCTGTTTTTAAAATACCCTATACTTATGAATTTCTTGAGAATGCCCGTGTTAATGTTACAGTGCCTAAAACAATACTTCAAGACTTGTAATACTCAATGTGGTGTTTTCATGAAAAGAAAAGGGAAAGGATACACAGAGCCAGTAGGAACGGCTCACTCCTAGCGAGATAATGTTAATAACTTTATAGTCCAGTTAGCCCTAACAGTTTGATCTCTGCTCTCGACCATAAAATTCGTACTTTGTATTAGGTTTCAGTCAATAAATGTAGATGGCCGAAAATTCGACCATGTTGAGTTTAATCATAATAGGCTTACCTATTACGCTGCCCAAACGTCTTATTTTTGCCCGTTTGGATTAAGCTTCAGACATAACTCTCACACCAATTACCCTTAAGAAGTTAACAGTGCCGAAAACTCAGTAAGTAAGTCTACTCCACAAGATTGAGATTTTGGCTCTGCTCTGATTGATATACTACATGTCCCTGCCCGTGAGGCGATGTAGCTTTTGCAGGCCAGTGCGTCACGCTAAGAATTCATAATAATACAAATTCTGCCATTAAGTCTTTCGCAGTACGATCACAAACGTTATATCCAAGCTTGTGTTTGAAGTTCTAAAGTAATTAAAGCAAATGAGATTAGTTCATTTTGATTAGGACGACACATGCCACTCAATAACATCAGCATATCTGGAAAGCAATCAGAAGTGGTAAAAAAATGAAAAGTTACTCTCAAGAACAAAGTTTCAGTCAAGTTTAGGTCGGTTAACTGGTTTAGATAACTTTGCTGTCAGTGAGCCACTGGAACACGCCTATTTTCTGCCAAGAAAATCGTGAAATTTAATCTCAGAACAACACCCAAGGAATCAGCAAGTCGGAAAAAGGAAGAAGAGCAGAACAACGATCATCACTGGACGTAGAGGTGAGTTTCCAAGATAATCGAATGAGTTTGCAAGTTTTTCGAAGAGAAGAGTCGTCAGAAAACTGACAGAGTTCACGAATTTGTAGAGAATGTTGAAGATAGAGCATGTTCCAATTTTTTTTTACCAATATTCGCTGGTCTAATGCGCAGAATTTTTGTTAGCGCACTGTTGTTAGTATCAAAGTTACGGTAAATTTGTTCTCGTAGTCGCGCCAGGTTTTTTAGTTTTGAGATTGCTAGATTGTAAAGTGAATAGGTTTCATATTTCTTGCCAATTGTTTGAAGTTATAGCGATTACGATGATGCCTTCTGAATAGAGCTCGCCGTCATTTCACCAATAGACTATACCCTGGTGGGAGCAGAGCAGCAAAATATTCCGTGCGTTAGCTCAACTTCCCTCAGCTTCCCACTATCGTCTGAGGCCGCCGTAAGAAAAATAGGAAGGGTAGTGAGAAAAGGAGCGCAATTGTCTCAAAAATACCCAACAATGCTAAAGTAACCAGCATATTAGCTATAATCTACCTTTCAAGGAGCGGATCTCAAGTCACGTACGATGTAGGTATGAACTCAATTATCCTAACCCTCGGGCCATTGACTCGCCATATAGCCCAGGCGGTCGAAGACCGTACTTTTTAGTTTCTGAGGTCCTGCTCATTTATGAACGGTTACTACAGATATAGTACTGGCAGAATAAAATAATATTTAAACTTTCGAGAAACTTACGTTCATGTTGGAACTGCGTATCAAACATATTTAGTCTAAGTCAGTTCACACTTAACCTGCCGGCACTTGTAATAATATTTTAAAGAGCTCATTTTCTGAAGATGTACGGTACATGTTTACCAAGTAGGTTTAATATATCCGTTGAAGTTTATTCTTTTTTGTATTACGCTAAATAAAAATAAATCCATTCAATTCTTCGAATATTTTCAGCTACTGCTGTTTGCACGTTGATTAACAAAAGTCGCCCCGCCCATAGAGTTTGAATTTTTTTAATTTTTGCAAAAAGTATCGTTGGTATCGGCAATTTGGACCTTTTTGTAGCCGCTACAGATACATGTAGCACAAAATATGGCCGATACCGAGAGTATTGGTACACCTCTATCAGGAATCACAAACGACACAAGATGGGTTGCAAAGGCCCCGGTGGGTTCGTCAGATCTAAAGTTCTAAACATATTTTGTGAGAGCCCAACAGCATCGCTGTATTCCAGCAAGTAATATCTGGGGTGAGTAAATTTTAAACCATATGCAATCTCGCACCTCGAGCCATAACATGGAAAACTTGCATTGAAAAATAATTCAAATTCTGTAATTCCATCAGATGCTGATTGGCCGGTAAGCAAACGACATATAAACACAAATCTTTGGGAGAGGCACATGAGGTCCATCCCATAATTTGTTAACTGTTAGGTGCAAAACCTACGATACCTGAGGAAACTGAAGGTCCTAAAATCTAGCTAGCCATAACGCAGCTTTCACTTGCTTCGATACTCACGGAATAAAAATTTCAATCTGCTAATTAAAACATACCTAGCCAACGAAACCATTCGAGAAGTGCTACAAGTGGAACCTTTAATACGTACGTGTAGAGCGCATGCACTGAATGCACATAACACACATACTTAAGGAGGGCATCAGTTGCAAGTTACACGGCGACTCGAACCAGAGCACCACAGCCAAGATCTCTAGAAAACAAACGCATTTCCAATAACCGACGACGAAGAGTAAATTTGATATCAACATTTCTATAAAGACTTCTCACGATGTCGGTCCTAAGAAACGCAATAAAAGGAGGAAACAATTGGTCGCTGGGGATGAAAGGATGGAAGGGAGACAGGGAGGTAAACAGGAGGGCACGAGCGCTTTCAAATCCTTCTGACGATCTCTTTTCCTTAGCCAAAAATGACCTTTTCTGAGCGCAACGGCATAAAGACGCCAGGCTTCAAATCTGGGATAGATACGAAACATTAAAGAGCTACCTGCATTAAAAAACGTTATCTCAATGGTTTTCTAGCCAGTGAAGCGCACAGGAGCTTGCGATCTAACGATATAAAGTTTGAAAATAGTGTACAGACCTAGAAGGCTGATCAAAAGCAAAGCAGGTGAATACTTTCATTTAGGGACGATAAAAAATTAGAGTGGGACCTCTTTATCAAGATGAAGCGTCGTAAACAGTTCCATATCAAATATAAATTGATGAAAATAAGTAATCAAAACCTCTTAAATTTATGTAGAGAAGCTAATATCTCTTTCAGAAAAAAAAATGAAATTACATGAAAGACTTGTCGGAATTTAGGACGTGGCCTCGGAAAAGTCCGGGAAC
The DNA here is from genome assembly GCA_001587735.2 of Parhyale hawaiensis. Classification (NCBI taxonomy): domain Eukaryota; kingdom Metazoa; phylum Arthropoda; class Malacostraca; order Amphipoda; family Hyalidae; genus Parhyale; species Parhyale hawaiensis. The sequence goes on from LQNS02278070.1 coordinate 42,144,753, forward strand.
AATTGGAAGACAGTCTTTGGTACCGAGCGTGTATCTGGCCTTCTATTGTTGGGTCGCTGCAACTCAAGAAAACCTGAACAAACACTTCAGTTCGACCCAATAAAAGTTCAATCGGAAATACCGCAGACACAACTTCCAGGGATGAAGTAAACATCCACCGAGAAAAGGAGACTAACTCGCGAAGGACTATCGGAAAAGTAAACGAAGAAAGGCTCGTCGCTACGCTGAATCCGAGATTTGAGTGGTGGTTTTTCTTGATGTTCGGCCAAAACTCAGGAAGGTTCTTCATCTATTATCAGGTCGAAGATTAAGGAGGAATCGCAGTTTAGGAGCTTCAATTGATAAGAAAAATTCAGCATTTAGAAGTGAATGCCGTTTGAGACAACATCAGAGCACGACAAAAGTACTTCCTTATGCAACGTAAGTACGAAAGATTTGACGCGTTTTATTTAATATGGGATATCTCTGTAGCATGCATTCTGATATTACTGCAGAAGTATGAAACAGTATAGAAAGCAGCAGAAAATTAACTACAAACGCAGGGCCCTCGGTCTGACTAGTGTCAAGCATGACAGTGAATGAATCGGTTTTACGTCACGATCTCCCGCATCTCCTAGTAAAGGATTACCGGCTAGGACGGTACCCAGCTAACGCCAGGACTTTGGACTTGGCTCAGGCCCTTTGCTCACCGGATGCCCTTCCTGCCGTGAACCAATGACGCTTGCGGAACTCGAACGCTCAACCTGCTGATGCAGCAGCGAGCGCTCTAACCACTAAGCCACGGTGTAGTGGTTAGAGTCAATGCAAGTTAGGTATCTTTAACATAAAAAATCTATTACAGATTAACACATTGCTACGAGCCCAATACGTAGAGCCGGAAATGGACTGCGGGTAGTGTTTCCATAAAACATAAAAACTTCCAACATTCGAATATATATTTTTTAATACTCGCATTCAAACCAGGATCAGCGTATCTCTACAGTAGCAGACTCTAAACAGAAATCGGAAGGAGCCGGTCGCGCCTATCTTGAGAGGGAGCCACAACATTGGGGAACAGATGAAAGATCAGTCATTCAATGACGCAGAAGATACGCAATGAAAAGGTTCTTTAAATCTCAGCTCAACTACAGATGGCAGGTCTCTCGACGCCCTTTTGACGAACAGCAACAACTCCAAAAGAGGCAGGATTATGGGATAAAAATACTAGCAATCGCCAGAAAACTCTAAATGTCGTACGGAGGATCTTGAGAGAAATGTCCCAGTCGATAAACCGCGACACTTCCGTAGATGAGAGCGTTTGGTGCATCAACAGATGGCGTCATTGGAGCTAATCCTAATCATGTCAGGCGCGATTTATCCGGTTCCAGGGCTGGGGCTATCAAGCGCATTTGGTTCACCGACGGCCTAACGGGCACACGCAGTTGCCTAGATAAATTACGGCGATTCTTAATGAACTGGTAGGCATAGGTATTCAGCAACAGCGCCTTCAGTGGAAGGTGCGCACAGCTTAAAGTCAACTGTGCACAAAGAAACTCACACAGCTGTGGCAAGTACTCACGAAAACAACGCGAGTCTCTACAATCATGGAATGTGTAGTAGCTATAAAAGAGAAGTGCCGACACTTTTCCTGCCCATACCGATACATGGCAATTGGCAAAAAGTGATACACCGATACCTGAATATCATCGATAGTACTTTACCCATAATTTTAGAAAGATTAAGCGACATCAGAGCGAATGCTTACGAAATGAACGTGAATATTCTGTTGACTATAAACTGATTTTAAAATACGTAGTATAGCTACATGATTTGTTGATACACTGCACACGTTAATGTTAGCTAATACAGTACTTCAAAGCTTCTTTAGACCAAATGTTGTATCTCTTCAGACGAAAAAGGAAAGGATACACATGGACAGAAGGAATGGCCTGCTCCTCGATAAATAATCCAGTTAGCCTCAATTGTTTAATGTCTAATTATTACCACTGACTTCGCCACTTTGTATTAGGTTTCAGGTAAGAAAAGTAGATGCCTGAAAATTTAACTATGTTGAGCTTAATCATAAGAGGTTTCCAATTAAGATGTCATCGATTGGTACAATGAGATCGAGATCTTTCATTAGCTTTTTGCTGTCTCAAACTGCAATTATAAAACTTGCCTTTGCCCCTATGGATAGAGTTCCAGACGTTACTTTCACACCAACTACTGCAAAGATTGGCGAAAAGTCAAGACGTCTGCTCTACAAGATTACGATTTTGGCTATATGAAGCGTTATTGATCTGTTGCTGCTGACGCCCTCTCCGGAGCACAGAATGGGACGCAGGCCATGGGGTTTAGTTAGCTGGCTTTGCCCGTCCTAGGTTATGTGGTGGCGCGCATCAAGCTGGGCTCCACAGCTCAGCTCAGGGCCTTCACACCATGTATACAGTATGTCTCTTCTTTTTCCTCTCTTAGCCTATAGAACAAACTGTTGATGGTTCAGGAAAGCTTAAACTGACCTAATAATAACTAGAGGAATCAGAGAGCGCGCACCTCCGCCAAGTAGGCAATGTTGAAAAAAAAATTGAATTGGTGCTGAAACAAGGATTCCCTCATATCATCACCGAAATACACTCATCTGAGCCTCTCGACAGCAATAGCAGTTGATCTCATTTTCTTGAAGATCCGTCCGTAACTGTTTTAGGTAGCTTTCGACAAACACTAAGACATTAGTCAAACACACAGACATACAGTACTCAAACACACAGACATACATTAGTCAAACACACAGACATTCATGAGTCAAACACACAGACATACATTAGTCAAACACACAGACGAACCGATCATCAATATAATTTATTTGTGTCGTTTAACATTTCAAGAAAATTGCTACACATTTCATAAAGATCCGGTCAAAACTTTTTGAATCACGTTACTGACAAACATAAAATCAAACAAAGAGACAAACAAACAAACAAACGGATAAACAGTTCAATGCAAAAATTTGGCTATTTGCTCCTAATAACATATCCAACAATTTGTGTAAATTTCACCAAGATCCGTCCATAACATTTTAACTTATGCTACTAAGAAAAAACGAGGCAGATAAACGTCTGAACGAATCATCTAAAGTTAATCATCTGCTCTTCTTAACTTGCCTAACAATCGCTGTAGGCTTCGTAAAAAAATTCATTCATAACTTGAGTTAGGTATCTTGGTGACAGATATACAAACGGACAAGCTCAACAAAAACATAACCTCCACCTGAGCTCGGGAACTCAGCGCTCCATGTTTCCCGCAGCGATGGGAGCTGTAACTGGAGGAAGTGGGACCCGCGCAGCAACCACGGGGACAAAAGAGAGCCCCAGAACGATTCAAGAGGCTGTGTAAATTATAACAATAATACAGTAATAATAATAATAATAATAATAACAGTAAGTAGGAGAAAAGGAGGAAGAGTAGAAAAACGATCATCACTCTAAAGTAAAGGTGGGTTTCCACGGTAGTCAGACGAATGAAATGACATGTTTTGAGAAGCTCAAGCGTCGTCCAAATACCGACAGGGGTTCGCATTTGCACAGAATTCCGAGGATGGAGCATGCTGCAGTTTTCACAGAGATTCGCAAGTCTTCCGCGCAGAATCCTGTTAGCACACCGTCTGCAGTATCAAAGTCACGGTTAAATCAGTAGGTACTCGCGCCACCTCATATTTTTTAGATCAATTGATTGCAACCTGAATGGGTTTCATAAGAATTATTTCTGGCTATTGAAGTGGTCCTCAAGACAACGATGTTTCCAAACGGAGCTGAGGGCAGACCAACGCTCTCACGTGAGGAGAGCAGCAAAATTGACACAAAATATTCTATATGCGTTTGCTTACGTTTCTTAAGCTTTTGACTGTTGCGTGAGGCCGCCTTTTGAAAAATAAATTGACTGTGGGAAAAGGAACACAGATGTCTCAAAAATATAAAATAACGCTAAACCAACCGGTATGTAAGCTATAAACTAACCTTGTAGGCTCACATAATGCATGATGTATAAATCTTAACCATACCAAATAATTAGGGTCGCCGCAGAAAGTCGCCTCCTGAGTGACGTCGCGGCGGCCATGATATTGTAGGGATGTGCTCCCAGAAGTCACCGTGTAACACAATCAGTCCAATACGGTACTTTCCAGTTTCTGCTTATTTATTAGTAAATTTATAGTACCTCCAGAATAAAACAAAGCATTATCAGTACACCTCTCCAGTATATGACTCGTGTCAGATCAGGATTAGCCGATAATTCATTAAGTTTGCAAGGCATTTATTTCTGACCATTTTTATGTGCGTTGACTCTAGAGAAGAGGAAACTATAACCACTAAGAAATACAGAATTACAACAGTGATTGTTACTCACTCAGCGTATAAAAATATCTCAGTAAACGCCTGTAAAATATCTCAGTAAACGCCCGTTGCAACAGAGCAGTAAAAAATCTGTATTGAGCGCAACGGAATTCATCAATACTGAGCCATTTCGAGGCAACTTAATACGTTCATAAATCATATGTCAGCAAATGGGCTCGCGCTCATTTGCAATGCATCAGAGAGTGAGTGAGGCGCGCCACAGAGTTGGCTCATGTATATTTCATTTCTTGTATCATCACATAGAAATATAGCGCAAACTTAATGCAAGTTTTTTTTATTATTATCTTTAATGCGATTAGTAAGTATAAACGCAATAACATTCTGACGACGTAGTGGGTAAAGTCAATTCGCAGAAATAATAAACACCGAAGGAAAATTTATATTTAACAGCAATGACGGCTCCGCAAGAGCGGTTGAAACGCTCGTAAGTTACAACAAGATATCATAGTAGAATATTTTTATAGTTAATTCATCGAAAAACTGTACAGACATTTGGAACAAAGCACGAAACTGCCTTTATTCCAACAGTAGATATCTTCATCCATTTCAGAATATAAAGCAACTACGACCAACACCCAGTCATTTGCATAAGTTGATGCCTACGCACTGCCACTGAACAAATAGCTCAACGATTTTACTCTGGATAAGACTGATACGCGTTTCCGCCGGTTGCTAACACACGCTCCTGGAAGAAGTACCATGTACATGAGATTTTCTGCACAAGTATTTTTTTTAATTGGGATAAATAACTTTAGTTTCTTACATGCAAAGAGCGACAATTTTTACCTCACACAATGAACGTTACTCTTACTTCAAATCAGCAAGAATTTGCGAAGACGCGAGTGGTAGTAATAATTAGCGAAGATATGCACTGTAGAATTAGCGAAGATACGAATTACAGCAAGAATTAACAAAGATATGAGTAGTACCAAGAATCAGTGAAGATATGCGTTGTACCAAGAATTTGCGAAGATGTGCGTTGTAGCAAGAACTATAGAACATTCGAGTCGTAGCAAGAACTTAGGAAGATGGGAGTTGTAGCAAAAATTAACGGAGGTGGGAGTTGTAGAAAGAATCAACGAAGATAAAAGTTGTAGCAGAAATTAATGAAGATGGAAGTAGTAGCAAGAATTAACGAAGGTTGGAGTTGTAGCAAGAATTAACGAAAATGGGAGCTGTAGCGAGAGTCAGCTAAGAGAAGAGTTTTAGCAAGAATTAACAAACATATATAATAAGCCCAAGTGCAAATGCAGTCACATGAAATTTAATGAAGAAAGATCTTCAACAAGTTATATATGAAATTAACTTATGTGCGTGGAAAAAAGGACACGATACCAAAGTAAAACGCATTTTATTACTTCTAAGCAAAAAATTTAAATATTATTGAATGATCTCAGAAACACTTTTCTTATCCTGATCACACTGTGTCATCCACATTTAAGGAACAAAAAAAATCCGTTATTTATTCAAAAAATGACGGCATTTCTCTTGTTTCGACTACTCGTAGTTATACCTATATAGAACTACTAAATTATGCCTCAAGTTTTCAGGTTACAGAAAAGTAATAAGAACTAAATTATTTTAAACTTGCTCTTTTTCAAGAGTCTAAAATTATGAAACGAGAAACATGAGGGGCTATCTTTAATAAAAGAAGTTTCTGATACGTGAAGCTCAAGATATAAAATTTTTCAGTCGTTTATCATCACGGCAGCATTTGCCGCCATGTCTTAAGAGCCGAAACATGCCAAAAGCAGTTCAGCGAGAAGCTGGCAGACAGGGAGTTTTTGAGAAATACGGAATGCATTGGAGCGCGCACACCGAATAGCGGCAGTTGAGCAGGTCGCTGCCGTTGTTCAGTGCGCGCGCTCCATACATTCCGTGCTGCTCAAAAACTGCCAGCCTGCCAGCTTCTCACTGAACTGCTTTTGGTGTGCTAGCGCCCTTACAATTAAGATCGGTTTAAAACTGCAGGAAACATTTCTGCGCAAATGAATGTTTGTATCAACGTTTCGAGACAAACCATAGCTAGATTGTTATGTTAAAGTTCCGTGATGTACATCGAGGTGACCAGGTTACACAGTATGGGGTGAGTAGTGAACAATGGCAAAGTTTCTTCTTCTTTGTAATTTACATCTTATGACACATCTCTTGATCAGTATAGGTTACAAGTGATGTGCATCTGAGCATAGCTGCTCATTAGTGAAGACCAAATGTGTTACATTCCAGCGAAGAAAAACGCTTAACTTATACAGAAGTAAAATGTCGACTATGACTGATATGCATATGCTCTTAAACCATGGCAATTCCGCCCACGGTTCAAGCCGGCAAGAGCTTCCGTCGGACCTTGCCCTTCTTTGCCGTATTTTACGGTTGGTTCCGACGACCGGCTTCGGTCGTCTCATGAACAAAGATGTGGGTAGCACATGCGTTAACCTAAGCCCAGTTACAGGATGTTGCATGTACGGAATAGCCTATATAACGGCTACATGAAATGGGGCCTAAAAGGAGCCACTAATACGCAAATAGAATAAAGCAGTAAGTCAGGTTTTTGCGAAGAAACATGCGATTTGGTTAGATGATTTCTGCAAAGTGCTTTGTAGTTATGATTCAAAGTTATCATTAAACTTGGAATCATCACTGAAAAAGTGCAGGCTGTAAGGAGACGAAATTACAAATCTTTGAATTCGAAGCATATCGAAACAACAGTTTCATGAGGAGACAGCGTAATCGTGTTTGGTATGGTACTTCCAAAATGTACGTAACCACTTGTACGCCATTACTCGTATTATATTAGCTGTTTAAGCCACCCTAGATACAACTATGGTGATTGAAGAAAGAAAAAGAAAGAGGCCCGTAGTAAGTCGACAGAAACGTGGAACCCGTGCACGAAAATGAATCAATGCGCATGAGAACAGCAAGTCAGGAAAAAAGAGGAAAAACCGAACAAAGCGTCATCAATATGAGGGTGAAAATGGAAAGAATAGTAAAGCGCACACGAAAGACGAAAGTACCGAAGGCCTAGCTAATGGCTAAGGTAACTTATGAAAAACCCTTTAGGTCACTGCTCCCTGTAACATAGAACATATTTAGAACGGGCGAACGTAACCAACCTAACCCTATGGCCCATGGGCCATCCTATATGATTCCTGAGGGGACCGAAAACGCGTTTAAACACAATCTAACGCTGCAATACACACACAAAAAAAAAAAACATGATAGAAAACATGTACCAGTGCTACAAAATTTTGAGATTGGTTGTTGTGTTTATTTGCAAGATGATGTTCCTGACCATAAGGTGCAGCTGGTAATGAATTATCTCAAGGACCAAAATTGAAGGGTTATAATCTCGCCACCACAGACCCCAGGATATATATACCTAATACAGAACAGTTTTCTGTAAAACTTTGGGACAAAATGTTATATCAAGCAATCCAAACGATGCGAAAGATATGTCAGACACTGAAGGATGACTGGACAAATATAATAACGTCGAAACTTGGCGATATGCTGTGTGCGCACATGCGCAGCGATTATAGAAAGCAAGGGTTCCAGTACAAAATGTTAAAACGGTGTTTGTATGTTGTTTTCTGCTTAATAAGTTATTTAAAAGTAAAGTTTGTTTCTTATTTTGGACACTAAAAATGAGTAAGCTTAATATCGCTTTTTCTCTTGCAAGCTGAAAACTTGAAGCATAGTGCTTTTCAGTGATGATGCCGAGTTTTCATCAAACTTGGAATCAGCACGAACAGTCACATCTGAGAGAAATTTCGCTATAACATAACCAGACAAGGGATTTCTTCCCCTTTGATTATAGTAGACGACACTGCATATCTTTTTCAAATGCAGTGATAGAAGTGAGCTCAACAGTCTTGCTACAACTCATACCTTCGCTAATTTGCCACTGAGTGTAACCTTTCATTTGTAATGTAATAACCATTTGCATTCGTTGAGTAGCTGAAACTCATACACGTTTGTCCACTTTTACAGAACTAAGTAGGAGAAACTTTGAGCATCATAATTCACCCCACGAGTTAGCGGGAGGCTGGGGTTAGAAAACTGCCATAGTTAGTGCGATATGAAACAATCCAAACTCTGACCGAAAGAGCTTATAGCAAAGCGAACAAAACATTTGATAAAGCTTGCTGAGAAATGTTCCAGGGATTTTCTTCAACGTATGCAAATGACACTAATTTGATCATGCAGTATATTGCAACTTATTAATTTACGAACACTGAGAGAATAGTCACTTACCTCCAAAGTATTCTTGACGTACGAGCATGTGTGTGTATTTATGTACACGGTGCACAACAATTCACTAG
>LQNS02278070.1:42162258-42192157 GCA_001587735.2 Parhyale hawaiensis
CGCCACGCCTCCGCCGAGGGGAACGCGAGGGGGGCGGCGCCGGGCGCGCGCGGACCGGACGGCCGCTCTTTGAACCACTAGTGTGGGCCGCTTTTTGAACCACTAGTGGTTCAAAAAGCGGCACTCCTTCTACTTACGAGTACGAGTAACATACGATAAAAAATCTACTTAGTATTGCGTTATGTACGACACTTCTGGAGAAAAGCGATGAGCAGGAAACTTTGCATAGAAGATACAAATCGCTGCAATACCAAGCAAGGGAAGGCATCTAGGATGAAGCTCAATGGAAGCGATGTAGAGCGGTGATGAAGAGCTTCTTGTTCATGACGTAAACCAAGCAAGTCAAGTTGCCTGAGGGTAGCTCAGGAGAGCAAACTAATCGCATGCCCCTGTACCAGGCTGAGTTAAGTGCCGTAATGGCGTGCGAAGAGTCGGGGCGCGCCGGCACAGAGTAGCAACTCAAGAACATGCAGGGAATCTGAATTTCAGAACGGTCACCCGAAAACAATTCACAGTATCCATAAGAGCATACCTAATTAACAGTCCAAGGTCGATCCATCGAATGCCAAATTACCATATAAAATTACGATATAAAACTAGAGGAGGACTCTGAGAGCGCATACCTTCGCCAAGCAATGCAATGTCAATGAAAAAATGAAATTAGTCCTGAAACCAGGCCGTCGATGTGATCGTCACACAAAGTTTATCATTTGTGTCTTAACATTTCTAACAGCTCCTGTAATTTTCTTGAATATCCGTCCATAACTATTCAAGTTATCATCTGAAAATCATCTTGTGAAGCACACAAACGGACGAACTGATCATTACCAAAATTTGGTCACTTGTGCCTGTGAACAGTTCTTTACAATTCCCACTAATTTCACAAATATCCGTCTGTAACTTTTTGAATTACGTTACTGACAAAGTGAAAACAATCATAGGCACCAACAAGCAAATGGACAGAGAGCTCATCATAAAAAGTTAGTCATTTGCTCCTCGTAACAGTCCTGAGAATTCGTGCAAATTTCATGAAGATCTTTAAAACCTGTATGAGTTACCCGTTTCCACGAAAAAAAAAAGATAAATGGTTGGGCGGATCTCCTCCAAAAGTTCCTCATTTGTTCCTCCTAATATACCCAACAATCCTTGTAAATTTCGTTAAGATCAGTTCATAACTTTTTGAGTTATCTTGGTGGCAAACAACGAACAGAATAATAAACAGAACTCTTTGGCGGAGGTAAAAATCTGAGCACATAGTAAAAGAGACACGTCATAAATGAATAGTCACGTTAATAATTAGAAAATGCACACTAGTCATTTTAGAGAAGATGAACTTTATAAGTTGATATCCCACATTCTTCGGTAAAAATATCGCCTCCACAAAACACAGACAGAATCTAAATACTCCTATAAACAATGTATGGTATTTTATGTCTCTTGAGGCCATAGACAGAGACTCGCTAATGTACACATTCTACTGCCCGATACATGAATATGGAACTTAATAATAGAGGCGAAACATACGCTTCTATTAATAGAGGCGAAACATACGCTCAAATTCCACTGCACAATCAAGTGGCAATTATGGGCGTGAATAACTACATTCATGTTTAACTAACTTGACTTGATTCTAAATATCATTCAATTCCTCACATGACGTAGCAACCATACAAACTTGAGCGAACAACACGTAGATATTAATCCACAATACATATTTACCAACTCATACCGTATGAGCAGAGAAGCCGTGAATTGCTTTTAAATTCCAGGAAAAAAGGGACCGGAGGAACATTGTGCGGCAGGAAGGAAAGTTTGAAGGGACGTCCCTCAGGAGACCCGAGGTGCTGGCAATGCACCCATCCAGCTAATTGCTCTGCGGGCTCTCCGGCCTCCGCACAACACCTACAGCAACAAACCGCTCGCTTGCTCCTCGCTCTACCAAGTTACTACCAGAATAGCTGTGCATGGAAGCTCCACGGACAAACAGCTACGTGCCTGTATGCAGGGAGGAATGCATACAACATAGCGCTGCACGAAACAAGCACCTCTTCTCTAATCATTCAGCTAGTATAAAATAAACTATAAATTGGTCTAGCACGCACTATGGTAAAAATTTCAGCCGCAGCGACAAGCTAAAAATATGATGGTTGCAACAACCGCCGGCTTGTGTTTTTTTTAAAAAAATGGAACACTAGAGTGAACTTATGCCGCGGATGTCTTTCCAGGAAAAAAAAAACAATGGAGTTAAAAGGAAACGAAAATGATCATAAACTGATCCAATTTGAAGCATGTTACTACGTTTAGCTATTGTTAGTCAAATAATCATAGAGGGTTAAAGAAATAACACACAGAGGTAAGTGCACACAGAAGTATTGTGGGCCAAAGAAACAGCCGTTAGTCAAGTTACAAGAATATATAAGCGAACACATCGTGAAAATCACCTTGCAGACGGAGCTTTGCTACGACGCAATAAACTGCGCGTAAATTCAAGCCGTTCTGCTCTAAAAAGAGAGGGTGCATCCTAACTTCACAATCCTTATCTCAAACGAAAATAATATGGTACATCTCAACGTTTCGGTGCATAGGTTTGCGACAACATACAGTAAAAAACTCGTGATATTTTTATAGTCGTCTGAGTTCACAGAGTATTCCAATATTGACAAATTATAAAAATGGCAATACAAGGGATGATGACAGGCCAAGTGTTAGCAGAATGGAATTGCGAGATAGCAAACAGCAGTGGAAGAGAAAGACAGCACGCAAGGGAACGCAGTGGGGAGCTGCAGGGCAGCCAGCAACAGCAGCAGGACGACGCAAGAGACACTCCAGCTCAAGACAAAAATCGCGACGAGAGTCGCTAATAAACTCTGAATTATTAGCCCATCCATCAGAGGAGGCGGCGTGATATGATGAGCAGGCAATAGGAGAGACCTTTTCAGATGTAGCTGCCGGTGCTGTTGTTGCAGGTGTCGCTAGAGCTCCACAGTCTCCCACTGTTGACCTTTCGTTGCAGAGAAGCCCAAGAGGCACATTAAATTACTGTACGAAAGAACATCAAGAACGGGGAGACGCGAGTACTGTAATCGAGGTTGCGACGAAGCGACGGCATCGATATCATCAGCTCTATTTCGGGTCATGCATGTCAATGTCTGCCAGATTTACAGCACTTCGCGTAATGAATCGTCACGATCGATCTGGAAGTCTTTGTGACTATGCAAACGAATTAGTTAGTCCAGGGTAATATGCGCAGTTCAAACCGATGCGAACGTCACAAATTTGTTGGCTGGCAATGTGCTTCGTACATGGTAGCTCCATTCTCCTTACTACTGACTTACGAGAAAAGTTTTCTTTTGTTGGTATTAGTGTGCTACAATTTAGTGTCAATCAGTACTATATAATAATTCACGTCGTGTTTTTATTTATTCATTTATTTATTTATAGATTTATATCTTTCCTGTCAAGCTCTATGGGAATAAGATAGGAGAAAATTCAGATTTCAAAATGTAAAAAAAAAGTGGGGTACCTTGCAATCTTTTTCTTCGGCGAAAAAAAAAAGTTGGGTACCTTGGAATCTTTTTCTTCAGTATTAGATATGGGAAAAATGAGGAAGCCCAAAAGACAGGGGGGGGTTTGGTGAAGTGTTAATTTTTTTGCCGTCATTTATAATGACGACCCGGGCCACTAGTATATACATAACCAATTAACCATAGTGTGTAAGAGTGCCATCCACGATACACAGGCAAGACGAGAGAAACGTGAACAATGCAGGAAAACATCTCCATCAGCCCAACACTCAATGATATTAGCAATGTCTATCACTACAAAGAACACTTCACTATCGCACAGTTCTCTGCTCCACCCATTAGCGAAAAAGAGCAAAGAAAAGTATAAAAGTTCACTAGAGCCGACCTAAGTTTTAAAGCATCGCCATTTTTTTCAGTGACCCCTGAAGCTTGACCTCAAAGTGGTAAAGAAAATCTAATCACTCACAGCTCGAGTCGTTATTTGATTTTTGGGTTGAAAAGTTGTGAAATGGTCGGACTTATTGAGAAGGAACTCCGCTCGACGCCCAGCAACTCTAGATGGATACGGCAAAAAGTCTCGTTTGAAACCGAGCGAAAAAGGAAGAATTTGCAGAGGATATTGGAACAAACGACGCATCTGGCCACCCACGAGCGCCAGAAAGACGGATCCCCACCACACAAGGCGGTAAGGGAAGCGCATGGCACCGACATAGGCCGTGCTAAAGGCAACACAACACAAGTTTTAAGCTTTGCAAGGCTAACAAAGCGTGCAGTACAAAGCTGCCTATAGTGCTGAGAGTGAAACATAAATTTGACACTATAAACAACACAGAAATAACATTAAACAAGAACAGACTAGAGCACTCTGAGAGCGCATACCTCCGCCAAGTGAAGCAACGGTAGAAAAAAATTCAAATTGGCTCTGAAACCGTAATTTTCTTTGTACAAACTCCAAAATCTGATCATTTGTTCCCTTTTATACTAATAATAGCTGGTTCAATTTTCTTGAAGATCCGTCCAAAACTTTTTGAGTTATACTGTTAACAAACGTTACGACAAACATGAGTCAAACATACAAAGGAACAAACCGATCTGCACCAAAATTTGATCATTTATTTCTTTTAACAATAATAACAATCCCTATAAATTTCATAAAGATTTATTCATTATTTTTTGAGTTATTGTGCAAACAAGCATAAAATTAAAAACAGTGACAAACGAACGAACAAACGAATCATTACTAAAATTTGGTCATTTACTCTTTGTTATATACCTAACAACTCATGTTAATTTCATCAAGGTCCATCCATAACTTTTTGAGTTATGGCATCAAGAAAAATGAGGCAGGCAAACAAACAAACAAACGGATGGACATATCTTCACCAAAAGTTAATCATCTGTTCCTCCTAACATACCTAACAATCCCTGTAATTTTCATCCAAATCGGTTCATAACTTTTTGAGTTATCTTGGTGACAGACAGACAGATAAACCCGACGAAAGCATTACTTCCTTGGCGGAGGCAAATATTTGCTATGCACAATACCTATCCCAATAATGTAAAATATGAAGCCTCCTTCACAGAGTAAGTTAGATGGAATAGCGAAACGGAGGGGAAATTGCAATACTGAACGTATTTTTCGCGTGGGTAGACTTATCATGTACTGTACACTCGTAAATATAATAAGCATTTCTTAATCTGTCTGAACTGTCAACGCAATAATAACTGAACACGGAACCAAATTGAGCGGATAGCAGAGGCTTCGTAATACGATCGACGAAGCGAATAATGGAGAATGAGTTAACTTGAGGAGCTTCTCTCGGTCGGGGGGTCAACACTGAAGCCCCAGGACTAACTCGGCGAAGCGATTTTCATTTGCTTCACTTCAATTTACCTTCCGGGCAAATGCTTGGCAAGAGCAAACGCGGCACGTTAGCGAGCAGCAATATTGCCGGACTGGTGCGGGCATCTCGCGGATGAAGAACCGAAAAGTGCGTCGAATTGGCACAAAGCGCCGAGTGAAGTGCGCCACGTGACACTGAAGGAGGCAAACGGTAGGTCGTTAAACACCCACTGGAATACGATGGAAGGCGGTAATATCTTAGGAAAACGCTTCAAAATTGTGAAATGTCCAAATGCAAAGTGTGTGCAGCGATACGGTACAAATGCCAGAGACTGGAATGATATGCCAGGGAAATAAACGAGTTGGACATATTACCCTCATACTAAAAACTGGTCAAGGTAAGACGGCAAAGAATTATATAATTTTGTTAGGTATGGAAAGCTCGCCAAATGTGCAAAGAAGGAAAAACCAGAGGAGGAAGTGACGATAGCAACAATGTCGAGGTACATGACAGAAAAACGCCACAAACGAAATCATTATTCAAGCTCGTCTTATAGATTCCTACGACAACAATGACCACTTCAAAGATGATTCACAAAGCCAACACCGATAGGGATTCGTACGCCGACAATGCTCGCAACATATGGTCACGATTTAGTGTGAAAAGTTAAGTCATTATAACCAGCTAAAGTATTTGTAGGAACGATGTAGTTTCAAGTTATTCTAGTGATAACGAGCTCCAGCCAGCACACGACGTTCGGAAGCAGTGACGCAGCAAAACGTTTAAGCTCTATTGGTCCGCCAGAATTCTTTTGATCTGGACATAATTAAATCAGGTAACCTTTGTAGTGAGCAGCCGCTGGCTAATAAAAAGGCTCTTCTTCAACGCCAGGCGCGATTTTTACTCGTGGCCTTTGAAGGCAGGGCCTGGACGAGCCAGGCAAAAAATGCCTCAAGTAGATGCGCTGCTGCTGCTGTTGGCTTCACGCTAGTACGGAAAGATACGACTACGCGGCTGGATAATAAACAAATAAGTGGACGCATTGCCGGTGATGATTGAGTAAGAGTATAATCGGAGTGTAGTAGGGAGGTGTAGCTGTCACGGCAGTGTAGCTGCCATGGCCGTTACCGCAAGCAGTGTGGTGAACAGTACCAAACCTCAACTTGCCTAACCATACCAGACCTAACTTTTGCCTAACCTGATCTAAAGTTTTACAGTAAATAGCACACATATATTAGAAATGCAAGACCTCATATAGCTGTCACGGCACGCTGCCCTCAACGCAGTAGCTGTCGAGACAGCTTGTCTCCCGAACAACACAGGCTTATCACTATTAAATGGATCTTTAATATATAATGAAATACTAAGCTTTTGGAGCTGTTTTCTCGCTATGTAAACTTTCTCGCTTGCGTTGGGAGTTTTTTTTCATTAAACAACAAGCATATGCTCCTGTGGACCATTTTTTACCACAGCCACCCCAGACATCTACACTGTACTTCGAAGAATTTCTTTTTAGTAACGAATTTATGACGGTCTCATACACAGGTACGAACCACACAACGGATAAGACAGGACTAGGGCAAGCAGAAGAGCTGATAACCAGAGCCAAGCTCAAATTGTACGGGCACGATTTCCCTTACTAAAAGCTGCGACCACGCGGAAGCGTAGCAGCAAGTGTTTTAATATTAAACTAAGGAAACTCTTGAAGATGACCTCTTGTGGAGCTATCCATCATAACGGAATTACTTAGCTGCATTAAAAAAGGCAACCAAAGTGATCAATCAATGCCGCAGATGCAGCAGCAAATTAAAGCGCACCCTACGCTGAAAATGTGCGAGCTTCGAGGCTATAATATGCAAAGAGGGAAAGTGGAGTTCCATAAAATAGAAGCAAGTAATTAGTGAAGAATATAGAGAGCAATTATTCAAACTTAACGCAAGACTCAGGGATCGACTGTACCCAGAAGTGATAAAAGTCAGAGCCATCAACAGGAATAAGAACAAAGTATAGACGTAGCGCCGCTAGTGCAATTGAGACGTGAGTACCAAGGTGCACAGAAGTGCACAGGAGGTAAATATATAACACATAAAATTCTCTGTCCGCGGCAAAACAGAGCACCAGGAGACTGTTGCAGAGAGTAGATATAACATTTGTAAAAGGCGGTAAGCAGAAATTTAACAAGCTACCGTTATCGCGTCATGTGACCAAATATTTTTCGGTTATATTCATCACAGGTTTACGCGGCCAGTAAAGTACACGCGATGTAATTATCAAGTCTTATAGCGGGCAGACATAGACGTGTACCTTTGCATATAGAAGTAGCAATTTCAAAGCGAAGAACGGACAAAACAGCATCGATGAGCACGCGGGCGCCAACACACAGCAGGTAAGGAAGTTGCTGCGACAGCATGCACCGAGCATTGCTGCACGGCGAGCATTCTATCAGGCAGTGATTGCAATTGCTTTTATACCTCGAGGGCGCCTACATAAAACTGACAATGAAACAACAAGCGCACGGTAAACGCTACCAGCGCCGCACTAATTTAGGCGAGCAGCGCCAAAATGGATCTATAAAATGGTCTCTCGGCAACATCAGTTCAGAGACGCAGGTCGGCAACAGGGGCAGTAAATCTCAACATCAAATATTACTGGCGCTTGCTTAAACTATCGCAATACAATGAACACAAACACTGGTCTACCGTGCTTTAGAAACCATCTACGGTGTTGATAATTACTGAAGTTTAGTGATGTTTATTATCACGTAGGCACCTTAGTCCTTCCTAAAGGATGTTACAGTTGATGTTCCTACGAGAAACCGACATTTCAGTCGGTCATTATAGAGTGAACCAATACGCACTGGTAGCATCAGGAGAGCTCATATTGCACACAATTTGACGAACAGAAAAGTATACACTTGCATTATTGCTCGCGCATCAACAGTAGGGCTGAACAAATATAGTTCGCGTACTGGCCAACTGGCCAAATGTATACAGTATACCTCTCCTCTCAATAACCTATTTTTAACTGTAATGAAATGGACTAAAAAGCTATTACTCAACAGCAGAGCAGTCAAGGCACAGAACAGCACGTAACAGAATACAAAAGCACATTAGACCAACCGAAGTCAGCAATTGGAGCATCCAATTTAGCACATGGATACAACACAGAGCTCATGTACCGTCCATGGCTTCGCAAGACGCGCTGAGCGAGCGATACGATCTCCAGTGATATGGTGGCTGAAGGCCTGCGTCCCAAAAAAAGGTGAGTGTTTGCAATTCATTTGGTGCCAAACATCACTGATGAAGCTGGCCAATTTGTACACCGAGGAGCCTCGTACTTGAAATGTCAAGATGATGACGGGGGACACACACGAGAGTCAAGCACCGGCCCCGCCTGCTTCTCCCACATGAATGGAAAAGAATAAGCCAATGAATGACAAGGAAGAGGCGGCAACTCTATAAGTGAATAAAAATGGGATCTAAAATAGAACAGTAAGTCAAATCACTGATCAAACTTAACTGAGTCGCGACGCATATCGGCCGCGTGCAGAAGCAGATCAATATTGTACGTGGTTTGAGGCGTGTACCACAGAACATCGTCACACAGAAATAGACAGCACAGAACTATAATAATTAACCTAAGCCGAGTTACGACAATAATAAAATGACGACGCCTTTAACTTACAAACAGTGAACATTGCACCAACTACAAAGTTATGCACACTGATGAATATTATAAGCCTCATCAGCCACAGAAAATATTCTATTATGCTAGTATTTCGTTGAAAGAGACGTGGCACATACATCGGTGCTTCAGAACGCAATTAATTGCGAAGTGATACACAGACAAGTTTAAAATTCCGACGCTCGCTCTGACATGCACAAAATATTTGGGCAAATTCTGAGCATTGATTGGAACCACTGGAGCATACGCGCGTGTTGTCCAATGGTCTGCACCAGTTGTCGAGATGCGGGATGAAAAACAGCGCGCCATAACTAAATCAAGCAATATCCAGTGCCTTGTTTTAAAAGATATTAGCCACATGTCTCTAGTACGGAATATTTTCAGAGAAAATGACAATGTCGCGGCAATTGAGATGCGACCCATAAGAGCCGGGAACTTCCGGAATTACTTGCATTGCATCCTGCACGTTTATATTTAACTCACAGATCAACCGAATCTCGTTCACAGAATTTCCATGCACGGTATGCAAACAATTATTTATAAGCTCCCCGGACAAAAAATTAGTCACCTGTTATCAATAAGAGGTACCACCTGTTACTTATAAGAGGTAGGTAGACCTCCACGAGCACGTATAGTAGCAGAATTTTGAATCCCATAGAAGTGTAGGTTATGTGGAAGCACTCTGAAGGCACCAGGCTTCATTCACAGCTGTCCATTTGTAGACGTGTTCCTGATCTGCTCTAGAACGATGAGAAGAAAGCAAGATATCACGGAATGGCAACAATAAGTTATTGCTTTCGGTCGATCTAAAGGACATCGAGTAAAGAAGTAGCGGAATTTGCCAGTGTTTCATGCCGTACTGTTCTGCGAGTTTTAAAAAATGGAAATAATCGAGTACAAATGGCAACGCTAGGCGTAGTTGCGGTCGCAAAAATTGCAAACTAATAGGGACCGCCGCCGCATTTCACGACTTGTTGACCGAAATCGCTTGCATCAAGGATGGAATTGTTGCAAAACGGCAATGACGGCCCTTTTGCTCTTTCTGAGAGGACTCATCGTAGAGAACTCCATGTAATGAACATATGGAGTCGTGTGGCTCGAAAGCGACCAATGTTAACAGCAGCTCGCAAATGGGCCAGAGCACAAGCACATTGGACTGTCGAGGCGATGCCCGCCGTCGCGTTCAACGAAGACCACATGAAGCCTCCAACGGAGCCAGTGTGCACGGGGCGATACAAGCAGGAGGTGAGTCTGTCATGTTCTGGGGCTGTTTTAATTACGCGGAAGTGGGCCTTTTGGTTGAAATACCATCAACCTGAATCAGGAAGGCTACATTGATTTATTAAATCTGCACCGTACCTGCACGAGGATGGAACTGCTACTTTGCCAATCTTTCACTATGATAACTGCCGTATACATGGGGCTAGATCGGTCATACATTGGCATGAAAACCATTCTGCCTACGTAAGGTACTAAGAATGGTCGGCTAAGTCTCCAGACATGAACCCTTAGAGAATTTAAGGGATCATCTCGAAGAAGTTGGGCGCCGAGAAGAACCTAGACGTACTTTAAGGATTTAAGGAATCGCTTGAGGCAAGAGTGGTTCAAAACGGATCAATTGTACATTAGAAATCTTGTCGACTCAATGCCTTCCAGAAATGCAGCTATTATACGTGCTCGTGGAGACCTACACCTTGTTAACAACAGGTAACGTTTTTGTCCGGGGAGCTTATAATGTAAAATCTATTGCGAATAATTGTACAATATCAATTTTGAGCAACTTGAATAACGTTGCGCATTAACCAACTATTACAGACTAGCCCTCCCTTCTTGCTTCTTTCCATTAATTTGAAAATACATACAATAAGCGTTCCAATGACGGGCACCAAACATAAAAGGTATCATAAGCTACCATACAATTATACTGATTAGTTTTGCATGCCTCCGTTTCCACAAAACAGGCGATCTCACAGAGGAAGAAAGAAGGGGCACACGCTGTGTCGATACAAACGTGTGGGGGACAGCAAGTGAGGAAACAAAAGGAAGGACAGAAGAAAGTAACATTGGTAAGAGTCCGAAAGCGGAAGGAAGCAAATGGGCACGAAGGAAAGGCATACCGAAGACGTAGGTAAGGTTAAGGTAATCTATGTCCGATAGTGACCCGATAGGACGCATAGGGACTCGATAGGACCTATAGGATCCCTACAACACACGATAAGCTCACCTAACCACCCTGACCCTATGGTCTACGGCCCATCCTATGCCCTCTCATGAGGCTGCTATGGAAAACAAAACTAACACAATCGCTTAAAAAGAGTAAAATAACCATCATATTCTGGGGAGTAGCTATAGGGAAAAACTCCCTAAATGAACTCTACGTCGACGAAAGAACAAAACCCAAAACACGTCATTTGCCTATTCTCCACAACGATATGTTAGTACCATGCAACACGCGGAGAAAGACACTCCTAACAGAGTTACAAAAGCCGTCACAACAGCGACGCTTCTAGAGAAGCACAACCCACCCATTTCGCTTTTCAAACTTATTTTTTTATACTCTCCCACCCTCAACTATATATCTATTTACATATGCATATACATGCAGTCTCCTATCGCCATTGCCCAATCATATTCATTAGCAGTTGCTTGTTTTACATTTTCCTAAAAGGAACCTGGAGAGCCATCAATAGAAAATGTGAATAGCACACAGGAAGAGAGGGGAGANATATAGTGAAGGTCAATCCCCGCTAGCACAATGATAATAATTTTTTTCTTTTTTTGGCTGGTCTTAATTTTTGTGCTCCGCTGGCCGATTCGCGAGCGGGCGAGCTCGCAAATCGGCCTTGTGCTGCCATTAACAAGCGAAAACTCAACTCGCTATTGCCAGCAAAAAACAGGGCAGTGGTGCAACGCTTCGGAACTAATTTCAACTCTTGTTGCCGGCAATGTTGATTATGTAGATGGCTAAAGCCGAAAGTTGACCCATCCGGCCATAGCTTGAGCTGAAATGCACGTGAAGGTCGATATGTCTCCGTTTGTAGTGGCACGCTACCTCCAAAACTTGCAAATGAACTTTGCACAGAAATTTACAGTAAGAGCAAGCAACGGCAGCAGGGACGAGCAGGGCTCTGTTGTTGATGTACCAAATGAGCGGCACTAGCAGGACAAATGGTGGCGAGAGGGTCACTAATGCTATGCATTAGAGGCACACCGCTGCTCATCTCAATAGCGTTGCCACTGGGGATCCATCCTCTCTAAACGCGTCTAAACATTCAATGCGTAAATAAACAAAGCCTGACAATGAATCCATTACCGGTGCCGAGCCTATCAAAACAAGTCGCCACAAGTAAAACTAGCAGCCGAACGGACGGCAATAAATAAATTGAACATTTCTGCATGTATCTTGCATTTCAAGGTACCAAAAATAGTAATTCTGGAAAAAATAGTGACCTCTAAAACATATCTTCAGACCCAAAAATAGTGCACATGGCAGGTTGCTGCTCTTTAAATATTCTCTTCAATAGCTAAAGTATACAGAAGCACCCAAATAGAAATCTGCGGAGTGGTTTCTTAGGTAGAAGCTTGGTAAGTGATACGAAACACCTGGAGAACACTTACTATGCAATACGGGCGCGAGGCAATGCTAGGTGAAGGAAATTTCGTAGATAACCTGGCACTTTTTACCAGTAAGCGAGAGCCATAAAGTTGCGCAACATCTACCTCTGCAGAGCAAATTAAAGCAGAGCAATAACCATAAAGCATGGCAGCCATTTTACGGCAATGTCTCTAGCTAACGGTAACAATCAACGTTGGGTAACAATTAGGAAGCAATGTTAGAATAAGCGTAATTTTTGTGCCGCAAAGCCAAGCACTTTAGTCGGTGTCCAAGAGCAGGCTGTGTTTGCGAGGCGGCCATCCATCTGAGCGGGAGTGACTCATAACGTACAGGCTAATCTAACTTCCTTCAAAAGAGAGGGCAATAAAGTGCGCTCAAGTTACGCAGCTCTAACCGCCCACGGAAAACACAACACATCAAACACAACCGTAGGCACAAGCAACATAATGGCTGGAGCTGCTACGGATATACGGGAGGCTGTGACGCGACGCGTTCCTTTCACTTTCTTCTGCCATCAATTGCATTACCTGGCACACAAGGTACGTAATGTGTGGTCCATATTACAGTTTTTTAAAGTCATTTATTTATATCCCGGTACAGCAACCCGTGCAGGAATGACACAGCCCACTAGTAGAAACACAGGTACAATTTTTTTTAAATCATAGAGTAGTTTCAATAAAAAAAAATACAAAAAGCGCTTTACTACAAAATATCGAAAACTGAAGGGCTATGTAATTTCTATAAGCAGATGACTGAAACTTAAAAATCCGCCGACGTTAGTCACGCAAGCGACGCTCCAATACTTCATCTAGCACGAGATTTTTTTTACATCATTGAAGCTCTGTACTCGAGCAGAACATGTACGGCACACAGTTATTAGGAGGCTTTTTATTTGAATAGGTAAACCATGTTCATGTTCGGTAGGTCACAGGCAGCCTGCGCGCGCGATAAGTCACACCGCAGTTTGCATCAAGGTTATGGTGAGCAAACACAACCAGGTCCTATCCAGCAATCGATATGAAACGAACATTATGGATCACAACTTCAGATGAATCTCAAGTTCCAAGACCGAGAGAACTTACTATTTACGTAACTTGTTAATACAGTTCTTATCAATCTGCTACTAGTAACACCATTCCCCCTTGGACCCAATTATTATTGTTATATATACTGTACATTTTATTTACCCTCCGTAGCCGCAACTTAGGCATTTCAACAGAGGAACCATTAGTGCAGTATTCCTATACCGCTAATTGGGTAGGCATGGTGGCCACGTGCGCTACCACCAGAACAACAAGGCGAAAAGTATTGTAGGAGACACTCAAGTGGTCAACCCCTTTTGTGTCCTTCCACACTAAAGACTAGAGATGTCCCGCATACCAGGTAGCCTATCTCGATCGACAGCCCACCTCACGGGACAGAAAGAGGAAAGTAGAAAACCTACCTAACTTTACATAACTAACCTCGTCAGCAGGAACTGCGGAAAGCTGCAACATATCCTGCAGATAAGGCACTTGGGACCCTTGGGTGCGTGATGCCCAAATATATTGTGGCAGGGATAGGGCCCGCCAGAATATACCCCTGAGGGCCCCTTTGGACGATTCGTTAAGATGCTAAGAACACGAAGAGTATTTTCACCTTGTACAGTTAAACCCGAACAACTCAAGGTTGGGGCTATTTCACCTTTTATTAGGGTATTATCCAACCGAGCACGGCAAGAGTCTCGTCTCTAAATAAGAGAGAGGAGCGACACATAATGCAGATCCGAGCGGTACTATGGCAACACAAATGACAAGAGCTTCTTGGAGTCCTCTTAAAGAGCATCAAGCGGAGGAACATAAGAGGCAGATAATACCAAGAGCTGAGGAGGAGAATGTTCGAGCTGAGGATCAGAGACAAATAATGACAGAGGCATTATGGGGCCAAGCCACAATTATGGCAGATTCCCTTGATTAAATTGCTACAGCGCCGGTAGCAGCCTTGCAGATCTCGGCCACCAATTTTCCAAAGAACGTCAAAACCATTGCATTCAGGCTACAACGGCAGTTAGAATATAAACACAAAGCATAATTCACTCACAGAACTACCAAGAAGGCCGCACGGATAACAAACTCCGAAATTGTAAAGATCAGATAAATACAGGGTACGAAAAAAAACAGATAAGTGAGCATATCAACATAATAAGAAACCACCCTACAACAGCAACCGTATAACTGAAGAACAGAAAGTAAATTAACAGTACTTCTCGCTGCACAAACTACATTCATAATTGCGTATCTAAGTTTCGACAACTGACGCTCTGACAAACCAACATGCAGGGCCACAGGTTAACTACCCGGCGAACCCAAACTATCAAGATAGGTACATATATAGAGCGAACAGTGAAAAAATATCTAAATTCATGAGTTTCTCTTCAGCTCTACTTACATAAAGTCAATTTATTTGCAAGCACAATAATTTCAAACTCACAGAGGTCTATTTCAACACAACGAAGGCATTTTATTGGTCTCCAAAGACAAAAACCGTAAAGCACGACGTTTCATCGACACAAGTTGTTTTCAATGTAGTCTTGTCCAAGGCGTAAGATATTAATTTCCAACGAAAATTCGTGACAAAAAGTCAAACATGATACTAAAGTGGCTTGCCCGCATTTTATTAAAGCCTCCGTGGGCACCTGCAAATTTTGTAGATGAAAGAAAGCGACAGCAGTAAATGAAATACTGAGAGCCTTTTCCCGAGAGTTCCGGCAGTTTACAGCCAGCACACGGGAATCTCCAACGAAGAGAACCAAAGAGCGTAAAAAATTGAGCAATTCAATCAAATAATTATCATAAATTAGCTTATAATTTACTGGGGTAACAGAGATGTATATATCCTACGGCGCAAAAGAACGAAACGGGTACAGAGAACACATACCAGCGGGCAATAAAATGAGCAGAAACTATGCACAAATTGCTCAGTACTACAGGTGTTATTCCCTTAAATAAAAGATTAAGTGACAGTACTCTTAGTAATATTGAGATGCAGAAGGAGTAGGTGCAAGATGCCTTTAGCGTGCGTGTTCTTCATGAGCCACTTCAGTTAAAATAAGCCTGGTAATGATCTAAGTGCACTATCGTAGCTTCAAGAGCAAGAGATGAAACAAACCTACACTCAACTAAGAACCACAAATTCTACGGATAACTGCATATGATCATACGCTTGCAGTGAAATACTGTAATAGATGAGGAACAACCTTCGATTACGAGCAGAGGCAGTTCCTCGGCAGTGCAACAAATCGGACTGCAGTATATACGTATTATAATATGCTGGCCTTGACAGTCACACAAAAGTAATTAATACAAGGGAGAGAAACATGTAAACTTGAGAAAATGAAGCCAGAGTGCAACGCTCCCCTGCAGCGAAGGAACTTCTCCCTGAGGCACCGGACTGCCATTTAGGCGGGCGCTAAGGCAAACTGCCGTGGCAATGGCCTCGCCGATACACAAATACACCCAGGCACGCCGTTCCTCTTTGGTTGCTCAGTAGCCTTAATAGCTTATGAGAACAGCTTCGGATCCCCATTAGAAGACTGGCACAGTCGTAGTAATGACACTCCAAGCAGGCACCCAATATGCACCAGACTTAACTAATAATCGTAGAAGAGGTCCTCAGCTACAGCTTTAACTAAAGTAAACAGTTCGAGTGTTGTCACATACGTTGGATTATACGAGGTCATGAGTGTCCTTCAGCGCTTGAATTGACGCTGACGTGAGCGACGAAGATAAACAATTTCAACTGTTTGGAAAAAGTGACAAGACATTTTTGAATAGAGTTTATTAACTTCTGGATAACCAGGGTTGGCTGGTTTAAAGCAAGTGGTTTAAACACAAAAAAAAAACATTGTTTAAACCATCAAAAAAATTTTTTGTTTTTATTCAACTTTTTTGGTTTTTATTCATAAACATTGTAAAATAAACAGTTTTACTTCTAGAAAGCATAAAATTTTAGTCACACAACTGAATTGATGAGTTAATGTGTTTCTATTTAGGTGTCCGTTTGACTGTTAAGACAATTAGGGTCAACTATTGTTGATGTTTATTAAAAACCTACAACTTATATAATTTTGTGTTATTTCATATCAGAGATCCATGTCTAATTATATTCTGGTAAGCCACAAGCTACTGAAAATTAGAAGCAGTAGTTATAGTTGCTATTAGATAGCTAGTGAGCTCATGAGAAAGATGTATGCATATACGGTAGCTATTTCACTTTCTTCAGTTCAATACTTTGCTTTTAATTAGCTGGTAGCTAGCCATTTTTATCGAGATTTTTTTGTATTTCCGAATGTTTCTAAGCTATTTAAAAGATTTTATAGCTATTTCACTTTCTTCAGTCCATTACTCTGTTTTTTAATTAGCTTGTAGCTAGCTAGATCTGTCAAGTTGTATTTGCAATTTGAAGTGCATTCAAGTTTTTTAAAGGATTTTATACTGCGGCAATTATAAATCACAGCTTCTCTGCAGTTTGGATATTAAATGTAGCAATAGCAAACAGGTACAGGTACTTCGCTAACTGATTTTTCTCAACTCCTTGTCTTAGTCATTCTTCTACAACAGGAAGTTGAAATGAAGCGACTATGATTGTTGATGATTAGGTAACTACATCTTTAGAAGTAGAAAACCCTTCAATATGTTAGATAAAATTCCTAGAACTACAAAAAACAAGATATTAAAAAAAAATAAACCTAAAAAACATGGCTTTTGCCATCCCTGTGAACAACCTATGGAGAATATCACACAATGGATATACTATGTTGAAGTAGCTCAGGGTAAGGCTTTCTAAAACTTGCACCCATCAATGGACTTCTGTTCTCACTGATGAGCTCCACCACAGATCGGACCCATACGCTGCTGCCAGCAGTTAAACCACAGCGCGCTGCTACACCGATATTGACCTCGTGAACCATGAGAAACGACGGGGCTGACGTGAGTGAAAAGGTCGGGGGTGATATCCAGCCGAGTTACAATCACCGACACATTAGGCAATCCAAAGAACTGCAATGATGCCATTTCAGAAACAAAGACACCAAATCGCCAAAGCCGGTACACACAGCCACTGTATTTCGCAGGTGTATTGGTGCTTCAGCACGTCAGTCGCCCAGGTCATCACCAAACATTCGCCGAAAGAGACGGCAGCGACGAACTATAATAAGCAAAGAGTGTAGGACAGCTTTCTAATAGCTGAGTAACTGTGTCAGTAGATAAAAAGAACAAAGGTAGAGACTAGATATATCCATAAAGCACTCAGCAACAAAGATAAAAATGTTGAAAATTCCCCAATACCTACTGGACTAAAGCAATTTGTTTACGTATCACATTACATTTCGTAAATATAGAGGAATTCAGGCAGTGTAAAACTGATAGTACCTAGTGGAGGTGTGTTTAAGGAGTAGGTTGAAACAAACATATCATAATCTACTGCTTCTGGGTCAAGGCCAGCAGAGGTGAGTCTCAATTGACCTTTGCAAACACACGTCACTTAGAACGATTGACATGTGGTCAGCGAGAGGGCAATTAACATTTAATTATTCATAAATTACACTTGGCAATGTCAAATGTGTCACTTTATTTGACTTCCGTTCAACTTTTTATTCATTCTCCTAAGCCTTTCTTCTTCCATTGTAAAATGTCGTCACTATAGAGATGCTGCTGTAAATGCAACGTAGATTGACGAATTGAACTTCAGATTTTCGCTAATTTACTCGGCCTGATACAACAATAGCTGTGGCTGGGATACCATTGTCACTTAATTTTCACCACTTCAGAAGTTCATTTTGTGCTGCTTGGCAACCAAGAGAAATAAATGAGACCAATGCACACTAGTTGCCGTCATATTGACGGCCAGGCACCCGCAATAGCTTTATTATAGTCAGCAGATGTAATACATACAGAGTCCTGAGCAAAATCAGTAGCCAAGTCACGAGGAACCATTATCATAAATTTTTCGCAGTTTTTCATGAACGACACCGGCTATTAATACATTTATATATACATGAAAAGAGACAAACGATGCGTATTGCTATAGAGCTTAAAATAAAAAATCCATGCGGCGCCCGCAGTAGTTTGTCGAAACACGTGATGCAAAATGTGCTGCTACCGACACGTACGACAATAGAGCACAGAAACAAAGTATAACAGTGCAAAGCAATATGCAACAGGCGAGATTACTAAGTACCGAAAACACCGAGTCTGACTTTCAAAATCTTCATCGCAAAGGCAACATAACGCTAATACGTAACACAGAATAAAGGTACAAACTCCAAAAGCTAGAGCGTATTCATCATGCATGCAAGAGAGAAAAGCCAAAATTGAGCGTGTAGAGCCAACACAAAGCGTAACGGCGGCAATTAGTAGTCTTCACCACGAATTAGAGACGCTGTGGAGGCGTACAGAGCCTCCAATCGAATCACGCAAACCCGAGAATAAAAACTGCCTGACAACGCTCAAGTTCATGTGCTATTCATGCGAGTCTTTGTGTCCTTATATGGCCAATAGTCTGACGAAAGGCTACGAAGTCGAACATTGATCGAGGCAGAATAGAGCAAAAACTCTTAGTTTTTTACCCACAAGAACAGCCACGATCTGTAGGCTTGCTCGCCGCAATCAAGATTAAACACCTCGAAATACACCAACAAAAATAGATTGACCGACGAGACTAAAGCTCAATAATTATTTACATTCATTGATAAGATATAAACTCTAACTCCAGGATGTTTATTGGATTCAAGTATCTCTATCACTGAGGAGAAATTATAAGAAACTTCGGCGAACGATGAACAGTGCTGATGTTCCATTTCCTTCTGAAAATACTGCATACAAAACACGTTGAGCAACTCGCTACTGGACAACTCACTGAGCTTAATCGCCGGGAATAAAAGCAATCAAATGAAAAATAAAATTCTTCTAATAGCTAACTAAAAATTCATAAAAATAATAATTTATTGAAATAAAATCAAAATACATAATTCATTCAAAAGGTTTGTTGGGATTACAATCAGGCATCGAATAAAGACTAACATTTAGCCAATTCTATTTGAAGCTCATTGTTAGTTCGAAGCTATTTGAACAGGAGATTGTACAATGTATCGGATCATTAACACTGCCGTATCCGAGATCTTGAAAATGCGCTTTCTGCATCTTACAGCGCTGTACATATATAGGACCGCAAGTTCTTCTTAAACAGTTGCACTCCCACGGTATCTCTTTTTACTGTGGTCTGCTTATTCCATATTTTTAATGAACGAGCATCAAAAGAGCTGAAACATTTCGTTTTTGTAATAACTGGTGGTCAACTTTCTGCTTCGAGTGCGTGCCAAATTTATTCGTAATTTCCAATGCTCCAAACTTCTCCACAGACAACTGACTGCGCTGTAGCCCATAATACTCGCCAAATTTACTACACGGAATCCTCACAGGTCAATTCTAATGTGAACAGCTTGTTCTCAGCATACACGAGCGAGAGAAAAGCCGAATCTGCACTAGCCATCAAATTGACACGATTCTGTAGCTGCCCTGGGGCCCTAAGCTCTGACCAGTAGGACGCTCCCAACACAATTACACCAAACGGTAGCTAAGGGTACGCAAGCGACCAATGCAGTTCTCTTAGCACATAACAAGAGACGTACTGCGACTATCTGTGCATTATCTCATATAATTGGGCAATTTTATTTCGAACACATTGAATGTGTTGTGAAAAGCCATAATTCTTAAAAATTTTATACACGTAACTCCCTGTAGGTATTGCCTAAATATTGAAGCTTGGATTATCTAAGCAGCTTCGGTTAGTAATAAACATATAAGCGTTCGTAGGTTCAGCAAAATTATATTGTGCACAACCACTGGTCGTTAAAAACAAGTTCCCTGTTAGCTCGTTCCGTGGGACTACGCACGCTGATTGATGTCTAGGAGAAATATGGTAACATCGTAGGCAAAGTGTACCAGCACAAGTAAATCAGTTTAGCACATGTGCATATCACTTACAGATATAAATTAGAAAAAGTAAAGGGCCCAATATGAAGCCCTAAGGAACGCCTATCTCAATGAGTCTTAGTGATGACTGTACACCCAACACGTTATACAAACTTCACTCTGTTACTGACGACAGAAGCCATAACAAACCCTTATATCGAACTCTAAGAAAGTTTAACTTATTTAGATAAATTTCGTGGTTCAGAGTATCAAAAGCTTGGAAAAAAGAAAGATTGTGAGTAGAACCTATTTTGCATTAAAGATGTCACACGCATGCATCGCTGGCGGAGCTGTTGGGTCGACAGTCGAATTGACTAGAAGCGACAATGTTGAACTTTGAGAAGTTATCTAGGCGCACATACATGATGCGTTAAAATAACTTGCTCAGAAAGGGCGATGTTGAAATTGGTCCTGTCCGTTATGCTTAAAAAACTACCTACACCCTCAAGTACCTATAGGAACAGGTTGTGCAATTTGCGAACAATTTTGGAATAGAACTCGAATAAAGGAAAAATTGAATAAAAAATAAAGGGAGATAAGAAGCCAGATGAGGGAATGAACAGCTTTGAAGTCACAATTTTTGCAAGGGAATGGCTGAATAATACTGTACACTACTCCAGCGCCCCTACTCAAGCAAATGAATCCGCCTGCCTAGTTTGGTTCTCAAGAGGATTTCTGATACTTTGGGAAGTTCACGTCAAGGGCCTGTGCAAGTGAGATAAAACTAGGAATTAAATAACTGAGGTATCTTCATTGAACTGATAACATTCCTCAGCACTACAGAAGCTGCTAGCTGCAACACTATCGAAAAAAGTCAAGATCCATAATAATATGCAGCAGTAAATCACACTTTCACTTTTAACGGCCAAAACCTCTGAGGCTTCCTTAATCCGTCTTCTTCTCTCTTCCGCTCCAACTACACTGTCTGACATCTTTAACTCATTTCAGCAGCTATTGATTGTGATTGCGAGCATTCATGATAGTCTCTTTTGCTGAGATTCTTCCCCCCCTTTTTTTCTTCTCTTTTCCCCAGTCTTTTATATCCTACTAACATAATGGCAATAGCTCATTGAGAGCCGGGGCGTAAGTTCTGGTGTCTCTTTTAGAATGGGCCTGTTGGTTCGTCTACTGCCGCCTATCTAATCTAATTTCGAATAGCAGCACTGCAAACAGAAGGACTCGTTTGCTCAAGAACTGCAATAAAATTAGCCACAGGCTTACACGAAGTTCCCATCGCAAATGCTACGCAAATTAATATAATTCGACGCAGTGGAGTTACAGGAATGCAAGCTGTCATTTCCAGGCTAAATAAAGCACAAGGGTTAATAATTTAGGAACTGGAAGTATGATGAAAGGACAAAGCCGAAAAAATGAATAAATCTTCCACACAGATACGTAAGCAAGTTTAATTGAAATTAAGAGATGCAATAGCATATACCAGAATGCATTCAACCACTGTAAATAATAACGATTGGGACCCGTGGAAAGTCTACCGTGGATTAATACCTTTACTTTTTAAAATAAACCAAACCTAAGCTTTGCTATTGCACCTTGCCTTAGTTTTTACCTAACGCAGATCTAACATAATGCACTCCGTACAAGCTAAACCCTGTAACTTAACCCCGACGAACTCTGTCAATTCCAGCCAAACCTGTCTACCGTAACAAATATTGTCTATGCTAACGCCTGTCGGGAATCCCAATGCTCCATGTCTATCTTGAAGCAAGTCACACAGTCTAACGCTCCTCATTTAGTCTGCCACATTTCATGTAACTTAATGCACCTCATCTAACCTAACATGCTTTATAAACCTAATACTTCTCATCTTAAGATAACGAACCTCACCCAGCTTAACGCTTTTCATCCAATCGTGCGTATTTCTTCCAACCTAAAGCTTCTCATCTATCCTACTGCACATCCTCTAACCCAACTCTTCTCATATAAACTAACGCACCTGTGCTGTACTTCATCTTACCTTTAACACTCTTCATACAACCTAATGCTTGTTGACTAACCTCACGCACCTCATCTAACCTAACCAGGGTTGGCAAAAACCATGGTTTTTGGTTTAAACAAAAAGCTGTTTTTTTTGTTCAAACAAAAAAAACGTTTTTTTTTTGTTAAACAAAATAAACGTGTTTTTTAATATTTTGTTTATTTTTTCAGCGTTTTGGGAATTTTATAAAATATTTAAAAGGTTTTCTGCTGTGTAGATACAAGTAGCTAGCTAATTATCAACAATTTTAGTAACTTCATTTCAACTTCCTATTGTAGAAGAATGATTTTAAGATGGAGGGGTTACGAACAAGCGGTTAGCAGAGTACCTGTATTTGCTATGGCTACATCTAATATGCTATGATTTCAAACTGCAGTATAAAATCCTCTGAAAAGCTTGAAAACACTTCAAATTACAAATACAACTTGACAGAAATAGCAAGCTTCTAGCTAATTGATAACAGAGTAATGAACTAAAGAAAGTGAAACTGTTATAAAATCCTCTGAAAAACGTAGAAACACTCCAATATACAAAGGCATTTTGATAGATATAGCTACCTACTAGCTAATTAAGAGCAGAGTAATGAACTGAGGAAAGGGAACTAGCTATATGCCTACATGCTTCTGATTAGCCCATTAGCTATCTAATAGCAACTATATAACTACTACTTCTAATTTTCAGTAGCTTTTAGCTTACCAAAATATAATTAGGCATGCATCTCTGAAATGAAACAACACAAAATTCAATAAGCTATAGGCTTCTATTAAACACAAGTAATAGTTAACCCTAACTGTTCTAACATTCAAAAAGGATTCCTGAAAAGAAACACATTTACTCATCCTTTCAGTTGTGTGACCAAAATTTGATACTTTCTAGAAGTGAAACTGTTTTCTTTGCAATGTATATGAATAAAAACCAACAAAAATTTAATAAAAACCAAAAAGGTTGAACAACCCCCCTCCCCCCCCCCCAAAAAAAATATGTTTTTTGGTTGGTTTAAACCATGTTTTTTTTTTATTTGGTGTAAACCAGCCAACCCTGAACCTAACACTCATCTGACACTACTGTAACTTAATGCCCCTCATCCAACCTGAAGCTCCGGACCCGAAAAATCGCTCCGCATATAACCTAATGCCAACTAGCCGAACGTACATCTAATAAAACACATTTCATCCAACTTAACGCTCTCCATCTAACTTAGCGCGCCAAACCCCAACCTACGCTTTTCATCCAACTTAACGTTCCTCATCCAGCCGAGCGCTCCTCATAAAATCTAATGCTCCTCCTCCAACCTAACCTAAAACTCCTTAACTAACCTAACACTCCTTATCCAACCTAACACTCCTTATCCAACCTAACACTCCTTATCCAACCTAACACTCCTTATCCAACCTAACACTCCTTATCCAACCTAACACTCCTTATCCAACCTAACACTCCTTATCCAACCTAACACTCCTTNGATGGGGGGGGGGGGGGGTTACGAACAAGCAGTTAGCAGAGTAGCTACCTGTATTTGCTATGGCAACATCTAGCATGCAAACTACAGATACGCTATGATTTCAAACTGCAGTATAAAATCCTCAGAAAAGATTGAAAACACTTCAAATTACAAATAGAACTTGACAGAAATAGCAAGCTTCTAGCAAATTGATAAAAGAGTAATGAACTAATGAAAGTGAAACAGCTATAAAATCCTCTGAAAAACGTAGAAACACTCCAATATACAAAGGCATTCTGATAGAAGTAGCTACCTACTAGCTAATCAAGAGTAGAGTAATGAACTGAAGAAAGTGAAATAGCTATATGCCTACATGCTTCTGATTACCCCATTAGATATCTAATAGCAACTATATAACTACTACTTCTAATTTTCAGTAGCTCCTAGCTTACCAGAATATAATTAGGCATGCATCTCTGAAATGCAACAACCCAAAATTAAAAAAGTTATAGGCTTTTATTAAACATCAACAATAGTTAACCCTAACTGTTCTAACATTCAAAAAGGAATCCTGAAAAGAAACACATTAACTCATCCATTCAGTTGTGTGACCAAAATTTGATACTTTCTAGAGGTAAAACTGTTTATTTTGCAATGTATATGAATAAAAACCAACAAAAAGTAAATAAAATCCAAAAAAGTTGAATAACCTCTCCCCCCCCCCAAAAAAAGTTTTTTTTTTTTGTTGGTTTAAACCATGGTTTTTTATTTGGATTAAACCAGCCAACCCTGAACCTAACACTCATCTGACACTACTGTAACTTAACGCCCCTCATCCAACCTGAAGCTCCGGACCCGAAAAATCGCTCCGTATAGGTATAATCTAATGCCAACTAGCCAAACGTTCATCTAATAAAACACATTTCATTCAACTTAACGCTCTCCATCTAACCTAGCGCGCCAAACCCCAACCTACGCTTTTCATCCAACTGAACGTTCCTCATCCATCCGAGCGCTCCTCATAAAATCTAATGCTCCTCCTCCTCCTACCTAACCTAAAACTCAACTAACCTACACTCCTTATCCAACCTAATACTCCTTATCGAACCTAAAGCTCGCCATCCAACCTGACGCTCCAAATCTAACGTAACACTCATTTAAAGCCCAGTCTACACGTTCGTGTTTTGAACGCGTTTACTCATACACTCGTTTGAATGGTTTGCAGTGTCGTTGCCGACACAACTTTGTGTACGCCACAAAAAGTTATAAAAATGCTAGTCGTCAAATTAGTCTTTGGCAGATGTTCCCAGGCAAATGAAGAAGATCTATTCATATACGGAATGAAATAAACTTCTAAAACACTGCACTTTTCTGCTGTTTCTACGAAATAGTAATACATTTGGACGAGTGGATGAGTGAACACGTGAAAAAAATTAACATGTACATCGTCCATACCTACCATTATGACAGGATGTCTCGCTTCTAATGCGTAGCCGTGCAAAGAGCCTTGCACACAGGAGAGAAGTTAGCTGGCATATCAATGCCGGTCAGCGGCTGCATGCACTACACTGCCATGAAACAAAGAAATAAGCAAGCAGTGCCATCACGGCCGACAGGGACAGCCATGAGCCTCCGATTCTGGCACTTTTCCTCATTTGTCATGCTTAGAGACGATTACGATCACATTTTACAGTTAAAATTGTTAGTATAAACCAGACTTTATGATGAGCATAAACAGATGGAGGCAAAAGTGTGGAACAGTGGGCGGTGGTGGAGATAATGCAAGAGAGGATGGGCAGGTAGGCCGGTGAACACTGCACCATTTGTTCTATGCAATGTCTCGCCGCGCTAAATAGGAGGAACTATTACTAACACAGGGAAGGGTTCCAAATAATGCGGATAAACGTCATAAAATAACTCTGAAATACAGTATATTCCCACATATATTAGCAATCTCCTGCACAGTATGTTTTTAGGCCGGGATGTGTAAAGTAAATTGCACATTGCAAGGGATTTCAAATACTATATGGGGTCGTACGAAGACGCGGTTCGAATGTCAACATGTGCAGAATTAATCATCAGTATGCGGAAATATCTTTCTGAATTGCTGCAAATAAACACTAAACGAGTAGTCTTGATCAGTGCGCATAATTCCTTAATTTAAATTTCGAGGAGATGGCAAGTACAGAGGCAGTGGAGCTTAGAACATAAATCAAGGCAAAAAGCAACATGTAGAGAGCAAGAAAGGCTATTAGAAAGACCAGACAGACAAAAGTCAAGTAATGGCATTGCACCCAATGGATGGAGTTGTCAAAACCTTGAGCCCTGAAGAGATACAAGTCAAATAAGGAAAATAAGAAAGGAGCAAGAAGCCACAGAAGAAAACTATATCTACAGATAACGGTACCATAGAGACAACAGAAGACCATACCGAGGACACAAACTAACAACGGAAACCACACGAACATGGTACCAAAGCTCACCCAAGAGTCGGGCAGAAAATAAGTGAGAGCAGAGAAGGGCGCGACCGAAAGAGAACACACGCAGAGCAGTGCCACGCGCGCTCCCCATCATAACTTTACAGGAAAAACTTGCCATTCCACCGCCAATAAAGTTCCGATTAATCCCGGCGTGGCGGTGTAACAAAGTTGTATACTGAGGCTGAGAGCAGCTACTGCTGGCGCGCTGCTGCTGCTGCTCCCCAAACTCACACGTAGCTGTTGATGCTCCGTGCAGCCTAAAATGCCCAGATTGCACCGTGGTGCACAGTTGCAGCTGCAGTTAAGTGTGGTGCAGCAGCCAGTGGTGCACGGTATCAACAGACGCGCGGAACGCCCTGTAGCACAACAGTGAGCAATAAATGCAAAAAGAGATGAAATCTCATTTTAAACTAGAAACAAGTGAAATAATCGACACACTATCGAGTGGTCGAATGAATGGGTTGCGTTAAAGAGAGTAAACCCGACGGAGTTACTGCGCTTTGGCAAAGTTAAAACTACAAACCCAAAATGCATATCAGTAGGATATAGCAAGGAGGTTTAATAGAAATAGGGAACACAACCTTTTTTTCTCGTGGCAAGCCAGCCAACTCTTTTTCCGGCGTGGCTGATTTCTGGTGGAGCGGTTTTCCACAAAAATATGTTCTACAACCGACCACGTGCGTTAAGTGCAATCTTTGGTAGATTATTGGCAGAAGAAAGTAATTTAAGTATTTAGTCCGCTTGATAGGCCAATATTTTTTTTTCTCCCACTGCTATCTCCATCCAACTACAATGCTACAGCCTTCCAGCCGCCACAGCCTTTCAGCCATTCCTCGTGCATTACGAACACATGCAACTAGGTATACGTCCATTCCCGCCTGCACATATGTATTTTTTTAGTACAATACCCGAAAAAAAAATTATTAGAGAACTCCAGTTTAGCATTGAAGTACATATGCGCACTGTGCAGCCAGTCAGCCAGGCTACAGCCTTACCGGCAAGTTTAGCTTCGTCGCCGAGGTTTTTCGTTCTTTCCACCAATCAAACCCCCTTTGAGAAACAAAAGGCAAGCATATTACAAGCACACGCACAACAATGTTTTCCTGAAACTTACCAAGTGAACGCAGTAAGCGGACGCGACGGTCACGAGTGCAAGCACATCAATATTCTCGAGTCGAACGTAAACACGCACGAGCTAGCAAGCAAGCTCGAGAAAATTAGAATGCATTAGCTATAATTAATACTCCACTAGAACGGTTCAACCCAATTAATTGTAGGTATCGATGGTCATACATTTTCGAAATAAATATATATATATATACTTCCTGCAGATAACTTCAGATTTTGCATGTCTGGAAACGAAGTGAGCTCCCATTCTTAGTGCAAGATGCTTTACGATCAGAGTGTAAAATAGATAAAGTTTCAAATAATGAAGCGAAAAGTCGGCTCCAGCTGGACATTTACCGGTAATAATCAAAAACATATTCTGTTCGAGGGGCGTTCAACATTACACGCCACAATCAACAAGCATATATAGATGTAGTNTTTACGATGAGAGTGTAAAATAGATAAAGTTTCAAATAATGAAGCGAAAAGTCGGCTCCAGCTGGACATTTACCGGTAATAATCAAAAACATATTCTGTTCGAGGGGCGTTCAACATTACACGCCACAATCAACAAGCATAGATGAAGTGACTCGTCAGCACGACCTGGAAAGGATACGTGCGCACCTTACCTTACCCAACTATGGCTTAATAAAAAAAGAAAGAAACCACAAGGAACCACATCGTAAACCCCTTCGATAATTCTAGAAAAAAAAATATCCCCATACCTGATCCTCTTAGAGAAACAACTTACTAAGACCCAACCAAAGGAACTTCACCAGAACCAAAGCACAAAGACTTCGCACCAGAACAACACGTCGCACATTCCACTACCAGCGCTGCGCTATCTGGACGGCGGGCAGGATCGATGGACAGCAAAGCGGCAACAGCATCGCCGTCCTGTTGGTCTTGTCTTAGTAACCACAATAGCTTTGTTACGGCACAGCTAAGCGCATTAGACATTCCAAAGATTTGGGTGCAGTCGCTTGTGAAGTGCCACTCAAAACACTAGGATTACGCCAAGCTATTGCTGATGCTACTGCAATTTTGAACTTCACAGAGGGATAAAAAAAATACCTCCAAGATGATTAACTATTCCATTAGAAAAAGAAGCTGTTTCTCTTATAGGGAAGTAGATTCTAGCACTGGATACCCATTCTAGAGATAGACCAATTTTCTACCCTACAAAGCTATTTTCAACTGCAAGACGAGACAACACTGCAGAAAGTACGGGGCCGCATGATGAGCAAGAATTGCAACGAATGTATACCACTTAGTCCAGCGGTGGAAATAAATATAAGACGCCTACATATTTTTTAAAATAATTTTTTTCATTTATGCACATATCGTACTGCTTCAAAAATTTAAATGCATAATATAGCTGATGTAATGATAAGTATAGGTAATCGTTAATAGGAACTTGTGGAAGAAAAAATTGTTCTCAAAACGCTTTCACGGCGGAATTAACTAGTTGTGTGCAGCTAGTTCATGGGTCCACGCATATTGCTGGTAATTGCCTCGACCTCGTTATGACTGATGTCCCGGACTTGATGACGGTGACAGTTGGCTCCCTTATTGGTTCTTCAGACCACTCACACCTACTTTTGTCCCTGGACCTTAATCAGGTTGTTACAATGGTTGACACCAGGAGAGTGGTATTTCTTAAGAGCAGGGCTAACTGGGTGGCTATTACTCGAGCAGTAAGAACGTTGCATTGGCGCTAGATTATTCGTAGTGAGGATCCTGTCTCTGAGCTTAACGACTTGACTGTGTCCATTTTGGATAGGTTTGTCCTTAAGAGGAACATTCTTGTGAGGTCTCTAGATAAGCCGTGGTTTGACGACAAGTGTCGGTTAGTTAGTTAGTTATAGACTTTGTTTAACCTCCGTAGCCGCAACTCAAGCGTTCCAACAGAGATGAGTGTGTAATATTCAAATACTACAAAATTTGTCGCGTGGCCTACGTGCGCTAGTACGGGCAGGAAAAAGGGCGCAAAGCATAGTAGGAGACACTCGAGTGGTCGGCCTCTTTCACGGCCTTCCACACGAGAGAGATGAGTGAAGTCCCGCGGACTCGGTACGCTATCTCGATCGACAGCCCACCTCGCGCAACAGAAAAGGAAATAGAGAACCTACCTAACTTTACAAAACTAACCTCGTCAGCAGGAACTGCGGCCAGATGCTACATCCCCTGCGGAGAAG
>LQNS02278070.1:42192673-42215238 GCA_001587735.2 Parhyale hawaiensis
TTTTTGGGAGAGAGACTCGTGCTGCGCGCGGAGCGCACTCTTTCACTTTGGAGGCTGTCAGATGTCGAACTTATCAGTTCTGTCGGTGCTTCGTGCCCTGGTCGGCTAGGATTTGGAATTTGCTGCCGGCATCGGCTTTTGGTCGTGGGAGTTCAAGCGTGAAGTAATAATAATAATAAGACAGGTTTAAAAAATCTGTACTTTCAAGTTACTTAAGAGTCAGAACAAGTGCACAAGCATCAGACTCTGGAGACGTGTGCCAGTTACATAAATGGTAGGTAATTAGATACAGCATCATTACCTTCGCCAATGAGGTTATGTTTTCGTCATGTTTATCTGTCTGGGTCTCTGTCACCAAAATAACTCAAAAAGTTATGAACCGATTTGGACGAACTTTACAGGGATTGTTAAGTATGTTAGGAGGAACAGATGATTAACTTTTGGTGAAGATATGTCCATCCGTTTCTTTGTTTGTCTGCCTCATTTTTCTCAATGCCATAACTCAAAAAACTATGTATGGATTTCGATGAAATTAACATGAGTTTTTAGGTATATAACAAAGAATAGATGACCAAATTTTGGTAATGATCCATTAGTTCGTTCGTTTGTCACTGTTTTTATTTTATGCTTGTTAGCACAATAACTCAAAAAAGCAATTAATGGAACTTTGTGAAATTTATAGGGGTTGTTAGTAATAATAAAAGACATGAATGATTAAATTTTGGTGCAGATCGGTTGGTTAGTTTGTATGTTTGACTCATGTTTGTCATAACGTTTGTTACCAGTATAACTCGAAAAGTTATGAACGAATCTTCAAGAAAATTGCACAAGCTGTTATTACAATCAAAGGCAAAAATGATTAGATTTTGGAGTTAATACAAAGAAAATTATGGTTTCAGGGCCTATTTCAACTTTTTGCTACCGTTGCCTCGCTTGGCGGAGGTATGCGCTCTCAGAGTGCTCTAGTTATAATATGGAATCGGAATGTATCAGCTAGCAGTTCGCATTTCACTTCAATGAGCAGACGAAAGATACGCTAATGCATGCAGTGCGCAATGAAATGAATTAAGCAGAGAATGAGGTAAAAACATAATAGGTATGTAGTAATAACCAGGATAGATAAGGTAGCGACAAACTGCCAACTTCATTATGAAACGATAGGATTCACCACTCTTATGGAAACCAACAATAAGACTCAACTTTCAAAAATGGTAGAAGACAGACAAAAGGGGATGAAATACAGCCCAGAACTTCTATAAGGTTGTCAAAGGAAAGTCGGTACCGAATAGAAAATGCATAAATAAAGCACGTTTTCTACTAACAGGAAGGCTCATGACACTATACAGATCGATGCAACAGAGAAGCAGCCATATCCCTCCCCTCCCCTCCCTTGGCGAAAGTTCATATTTGACTGACACACACAAACTTCGCAGTATGTCACACTCGAGCAATGCCAAGCTGAAGATATAGGGGATTATGCTCGCGATCAATGCTGAAGAATTATGAAAATGCACACAACACTAATGCTTTTTATATATACAAAACACTACATAATTGCATTAATTTTGGGCTTTAGATCGAATGTATCTCGCTGCAATACAACGTCAAATACAATGTCGAGTTAGCCGTTTTCAAAACGTTCTGTCCCTATCTTTGCGAAGGCCAGCATAGAAATTTGTTCGTAGAAATGCTGAAGAGCAGAACGCAAATAGAAAAAGGCATACATTAATTACAAGATCGTAAATTCGTAATGCAATGTTGACAGCTAACCAGTCCCACGTAGGAGATCCGATTCGTCATGAAACGAAAAAGAAGTGCACAACGTTGTCAGTTCAGATGCCTCAGACATATAATCGGAGTAGGTAGAACCGCTATAACGGCGACGTTAATTAGTGTTTCCAGACAAGTTGACTTCTTTTATTGATGTGCCGAATGAATTTGCGCAATAATACATAGGGCGGACTATGAAAAACCTTCACAGATAAGTCAACGGCATGAAAATATTCGTACTGATATGATGTTGCAGGATTAGTAGTGATTTCAATTACTCCATTGTATGGTGTCACGCAAATACGTGAAAATATAATTATGACAGCTGTCAAAGATTGATGGCGCATCCACGGAAGACTGTGGACAGTGATGTAGAGCACAGGTTAGAACGCTCAAGCTGCACAGATCTTTTACGAGTACTCGATCACAGTAACCGGTTTCGCTCGCTGGACAACTCCAATTGGGAAAAGATAACGCAAATTAGATTAGATAGCTGCTGTAGACGGCCAAGGGCCCATTCTCAAAGAAAAGCCGGGACTCACGCTCCAGTC
Organism: Parhyale hawaiensis; assembly: GCA_001587735.2. Lineage (NCBI taxonomy): Eukaryota > Metazoa > Arthropoda > Malacostraca > Amphipoda > Hyalidae > Parhyale > Parhyale hawaiensis. Next base: position 42,194,995 of record LQNS02278070.1, read on the forward strand.
TTCCAGTAGCTATATTATAATCGGGGTTGGATGGTTTAAACCAAATAAAAAACCGTGGTTTATTTGGTTTTTACTTGATTTGTTTGGTTTTTATTCATAAATTTTGCAAAATAAACAGTTTTACTTCTAGAAATTATAAAATTTCAGTTACACAACTAAAAGGATGAGTTAAAAAGTTTCTATTTAGGAATCCGTTTGACTGCTAGGACAGTTAGGGTCAACTATTGCTTTTGTATATTAAAAACCTATAAACTAATGAGATTTGTGTTATTTCAGTTCAGAGATGCATTTCTAATTATATTCTGGAATGCCTGCAGCTACTGCAAATTAGAAGTAGTAGTTAAAATTTCTATTAGATAGCTAGTGAGCTCATGAGAAGGATGTAGGCATATAGTCATATCATTTTCTTTAATTCAAAACTCTGTTTTCAATTAGCCAGTAGCTAGCTAATTTTACCGAGTTTTCTTTTTATTTTGAAGTGTTTAAGTGTTTTTCAAAAGATTTCATAGCTATTTGACTTTCTTCAGCTCATTACTCTGTTTTTAATTAGCTAGTAGCTAGCTAATTCAGTCAAGTTGCATCTCTTATTGGAAGTGTTTTCAAGTTTTTCAAAGGATTTTACATTGCAATAATTATAAATCATAGCTTCTCTGCAGTTTGGATAATAAATGTAGCCATAGCAAATACAGGTACTCTGCTTTTTCGTAACCCTATTTCTTCAAGTCATTCTTCTACGATAGGAAATTGAAGTGACTGAGATTGTTGATGATTAACTAACTACATGTTTACAAAGCAGAAAACTCTTTAAACATTGGATAAAATTCCTAGAACTAGAAAAAAACAAAATAAAAAAAAAAAACAAATAAACAAAAAACATATTTTTCTTGTCTTAGCCAAAAAAAACAAGGCTTTTGGTACATGGTTTTTGCCAAAACTGATTATAATTATTATATTCCTAACTTAAGCCACCCTACCCACAAAGTACACTGTGATCCAAAGGAAGAAGACAGAAGGGACATAAAGAATACCACTCTCTATGAGCTATAACCGTTACGTCATCATTAGATATTTGAAGAAGAAAGAACGAAGAAATTCAGCCAAGGTGGTGCTCGTGCATGCACGTTTAGTTGCAGCAGAGCCGCAGGGACTCAGGAGACGTTACCAGAGCTGGGACATGAAAGATACCGGATTACGGTGGCCTCTAAAGATTCGGCCGTGAAGAGTTGGTGAGTCTTGGAGGCGTTTGTAGCTGGGGAGGGTGTTGCTCCCATTGTTTTTCAATACACTTTTTGAATGCGTTGACTGTCACTGCGCCGACAACTTCAGAGGGGAGACTATTTCTAACGTTCTTAATCAAGTACGGGAAAACTGCTGGATTAGAGTAGTTCTATGATCTTGATGACAGAGTTTTTAGTCGATGTTCCAGAGGCGATCACCAACGTCTCTGCCAAAAAGTCCCGTGGGAGGCATGTCGTTCTAGATAACTCCAGAAGCCTTTCGACGATAAAAAATTCTTGTAGGTGTTGTGGAAGTAAAAATTAAGTGCGTTGGCTATAACAGAATCTACAAAAAGTGCAAAGTACAACAACGTTCGTGCTACAAACAAGGCGCCATATTTACCTATTAACCCATTAACTGCGGCATAGGCATCTATTATACCGTTTCGGGAACGGGTATTTTCGTCATTAGCAGTTAATGGGTTAAGCCGTTCCATTAAAACAAAAGCAAGAAGACAGCGATTCGGTTTCGTTTCACAACTGGAGCGAGTCATGCATAGAACAAAGACGACACAGAGGCCAGGTTGAAAACCAATCGACCGTTCTTCGAAGAGAAGCACCGCCTTCCACCTATTTTTTTTTTTCAGTTGACCTATTGAAGATTGATGGAACTGCTGCATGAGCCATCACAGAGAAAGGATGAGCGCAAATTTAGCAAAAACACACTGCTATTCAATTTCCGAAGCAGCGACAAAGGCAGCTGGCCCACTGCGCCAGAACAAAGAAGCCATCAGCTCGGTGCTCACATGCGGCGTTAGTGTCTGCAAGGTACAGCAGCTGAACGTCCACCTGTCAACCCAAATGACTAATTTTAAATGACTTTTGAAGAGATTATTCCACATATCATACAGCAGAAGGCAGCATGTATGTAACAGCTACGTTTCGTTGCAAAGAGATTTTTTTTTATTCGAGCACTGAATGTACAAAATCGATTACATCGCTTACATTCCGTTAAAAAAACAATAGAAACTTTCCATCAAGTCATGCTCAACAAGTTGATAATGAGGAGAGTCCTGCTTTCAAAATGTAATATATTCGTTCCTGTAGCGAGCAACGTACCACTGTCGGCTAATTGAGCAAATACAATAATAGAATGGGGTGAAAAATTCAAATGTCAAGGAGCATCATGTACTCTTCACGAAATTGCTCCTGGTCGCAATCATGTTGTCACAATTCTGGTAGTCGATCCAATGTAAAACGCATTCATATGACAGCAATCAATGCTACCAGAGGCTAAAATGCAGATAAGGCCAATGCGCTTTCAAATCAATCCATTTAGTTATTTTCGGCATTAAAAATGAAACAAGGAACTAATAATGGAGAAGCTACAGTGCACTTATAGATATTTGGTTGAGAGACGTACATCACTCAAACTTCTATCGAAGCGCTGGACATTTGTGGTCGAGAAGAGAAGCGTGGGTAGAGTTGCCACTTCTACACAACTAACACTACAGCATTTAAGGGTGCAGTCCATGGTTGCTGCGCGTCTTATACTAAACTTTATACAATGAAGTGAGACTGAAAACAGTGCACACAAAAATATCACGATAGGCGGCAACACCTAATGTACTTAGTGCCACATACACTCGCTGAGCACCGCAGTACGCTCCTCAGACATACTTTCAGATATTTCGACTGAACTCTGTTCTACGGCAGCCATTTTAATTAGAGCGTCTACGTTTGACGCCGACACGCTCTTACTATACTGAGTGTTGAAAAACGAGAGGTTCAAACGTTGACAGCAGGCAGGGACACGCAATATAGACACTTTTCGCGAATACCAAACATTTCAAGACTTAGTTTTCATTATATGGAGGGGCAACATTACACCATTTGGGCCCAGTTTGACATATTTTTTGTCTCTAAAATGTAAGTATCAAATTAGACTGTTCCAGCAAGACAGAGCTCCGGTGCATTTCGATAAGGCTCGCCAATATCTGAACGACACCTGTCCACTGGAATAAGGTGTAATGGACATATGGAATGGCCTCCAAGCTCTCCAGACACGAGTCCTTTAGAATTTTTTTTTTTTCTGGGGCCACATGAAATCACTGATTTACGAATCGCCGGTGGTGTCCGAGATGGATGTAGTCGCAAGGATAGCGGCCGCAGCGGGTAATAGCAAAAGAACCATGAATTTGTAGGCCTATCGTGTCCAGCAATCTATTCGGAAAAGGAACCAGACCTGCACTGACAAAAGGGAAAACTTTTCGAACAGTTAATGAAGTTTGTTTGATAAAACAGCTGTGTCTCTGATATACATGTCATTCTCCACTATGCCATTGCTCAGAAACGGAAATGTTATTAACTACTAATACCTAGGCATCAAGGTTAAACTTTAAACCTTATGCAGTATCTTGAAAACTAAATAGTTTGGAATATATTCGGTACACGTGAAAAGTATTTATTTCACGCGTACCTGGAAAGAGTCGAGGTATATTCGTCTCGTACTTCAAGTAGCTACCTGTAAATACCAATACTTTGACAAAACTTAGCGATAATTCTTCACTGGCTCAAGCTCACGTAGAGGCAGAGACCACAAACGTGGGGATGATTTGACTTCCTGAGATTATGGAGCGCCTCATTACAAGTCCAGGAAGTTGGACCGTTGGAACTTCTGCACACAAGTTCTCGTACCCAGGAACCTCATGAAAGAGAGCTGAAAAACTACAAGCAAAAAAACAGCCACAATATAAAGCTGATAAAACCTTGCACAGCTTCCGCAAGCGACGCTTAAAAGATCATTTTAAACTATCCAATCTTAAAACAGAAAAAAAAAGAAGTAACAGTATAAAAATAACTACAGCATCCAGATTACACGCAAGTGCAATAAATTACACAGAAAAATGTTAATCATCATGTACAGCACACATGTTCTTCACGCTGAACAAGTCAATTCATAAGAAGCGGCGTCAATAATACAAATTTTGATACCAGGTACGACCTGAACACAGGCAAATAACTTAATGATCTTCATAGGCGGCATTAAATGAACAAAAGCAGCTACCAACTTAGGAGCTAGCATATAATTTATCACTGAGGCAGAGCGCAATCATGGCCACTGCAATATCGAAACATCAAGCCTGAAATTGAAGTAAAGTGGACGCATGAGAGCGCAAATTGAACTAAGTATGCCAGCAGCAAATGAAGCTTTGGGGGGTCAATAAAAGAGGCCAGGCTGCAACAGTAGATGGTCAGGAGCATCAAAGGGCAATTGGAGCAAGTATTTGAGAGAGCGAGAGATCAAGCGGCCGAGCAGTTGATATTAGCTGTGCGATGCAATAGGAAATGCCGGAGCTTGGGGAGGATGGCACGCATCTGCCACCACGGTATTCCTGCTGCTGCCACCAATGGAATTGTTCAGTACAGGTGGGCAGCATTACTTCAGCGAACGTCACATATGCCGCCGCATCGTAGTAGCCACACTTGACAAGGCAGCTTCACTAAACTATCATTGAGTTACAGTTAGTTATGCACCACACGATCGAAGCACAATAACTCTACGAATCTAAAGTCAGATGATGCTACTTCTTTCTTGCAACCATTTGACTCATAGTTACTCTGTAACATATGTAGCAGCAGTTAGAAAGATATAACTAAAAAGAGAAAAAAAAAGAACTACAAAAGTTTGCTGTGATGCGGAAAATGTATAAATAAAATGAAATAGATGTAAAAATAGCAAAAACGGTTTACTGCAGTATATAACACGAAAAAACAATATCAATAAAACCAGTTGTGTCTCAATTACATTGCCATCACACTACAATAAATATGATAATACTAGCATGATGGCAACACTTTCTGAAAAACTTAACAACTAGAGCAGCATTACATTCATATTAAATAAGAAGAACCGTATTCGCTACTGGCGTGTATGAAACGTACGACGTTTAAATTGTCGGCATAGATAGTTGATGTTTGGTAATGAGCAGGCAACGGAATGCACCGACAGAAGGGTTAGAGCAACCTGCAGCAGCACTCACGCTATACGTTCAATGCAATCCACAAGCTCACCATATCGTGATATGCACAAACAATAAATAAATGTCCGTGAATTACGCAAAGAGAATATCATCTCAATGGTAGGTTTAAATGTAGCAGTGAACATATGAGTCATTATCCTTTTGGAAACAAAAGGAATCCAGTCAAACGTTTACGTACTTGCCGGAACTATATGTACATTAACCTTAATTTTCACCAACTCTGGAGACGGGCCAGGAACAAAGAACAAAACTCGAAACAATCACAACCACTCCACAAACACACGTTTCTGACGTGCACAAAAATAAAGTTCAAGACTAGTTAAGTTTCTGCGGCGGTATCTAACAAATTACCAGACGTGAATATTAGAGGAAGTCGCAGTCAGAGATAACCAGTGACAGACCTGACACACAAGAACAATATTCAGAAGGACTTGGGGCGGTTTCACTTCACTAATGACAAATCTGGCACGATACGAGGAAGCCAACACTTGTGATAAGGGCGGAGGGGCACAAAACGCCTGATTATCAGTTCCAGTGAGGACGACATTAGAGTGTTTGCCAGACCTGTTTGCAATGGGACAGCACTCGCGCCAGGGCTTGATCGACAGCGCTACTAGGTCAGAGCCTGGCAATTGGGCAAACCAGCGTAGGCCACTCGCAGCGGAATTGGACAAGCCAGAATAGGCCAGTGGCTATGGAATTGGATAAGCCAGAATAGGCCGGTGGCTACGGAATTGGATAAGCCAGAATAGGCCGGTGGCTACGGAATTGGATAAGCCAGAATAGGCCGGTGGCTAGGGAATTGGATAAGCCAGAATAGGCCGGTGGCTACGGAATTGGATAAGCCAGAATAGGCCGGTGGCTACGGAATTGGATAAGCCAGAATAGGCCGGTGGCTACGGAATTGGATAAGCCAGAATAGGCCGGTGGCTACGGAATTGGATAAGCCAGAATAGGTCGGTGGCTACGGAATAGGACAAGCCAGAATAGGCCCCTGGCAAGGAAATAGGACAAACCAGAATAGGCCCCTGACAATGGAATTGGACAAGCCAGAATATGCCACTGACAATGGAATTGGACAAGCTACAATAGGCCAATGGCCAACACCTAGAAATGTACATAGTGACCGTAAAAACTCAAGCATCAAGACAGTATTTGGGCTTCAACTAAATCTAGAGACGTTCATACAAGAGACTGCATGGGCAGTAGGTAACCTTACATTGCCCAGGGTAGAAAACCGTCATTAAGCTTCACACAAAGTTATTACATGAAACCAAATTCAGGTTCGGCAATTTAGGATTAAATTATGACAGACACAGCAACTTGAGGACGGCAAGAGAAGTGACAGCAGCACTGCTGGCGCAAGTCTACAGCAATCGATGGCCCTACAGTCGGTACCTAAGTACGCAAACAAAGAAACACTGCTAACTTATCGATATAAAATACGGAGCGGCCGCCGCAAGGTTTGCACGCTGATAAATAATAAATGATACGACTGCAAAATAAATAATTGGTGCGGCTGCTCCGTAATTATTATAATAATCTGTAGACTGATAAAAGAAGACACAGTGGAAATGAGCAAGCGCCGCATTTGAAAGAGAAATCGCACTAATTGGTTAAGCGATACTAGGGAACTAAGTTTCATGTCGGGGCACGTAAGCCAGTAAGAAACTGTTCCTATGGTAAAATATTGTACAGTTTGTGACCCGAACAATAATTAACACTTTACTTTCTGCATGAAACATCAAGTTTCGTAGGAATACCACTGTTGGATTGTGTGCTGAAATTACCAATATGTCATCAAGGTTCAATATTGGTCCGACATCAGTTCTGAGATAAGGTAGGACAGCAGTTACCAACATGGCGCAGTTGACGAGTTAGTCATACACACTGTGTAGTAACCTGAGCTTCATATTTTCATAAATGATGCAACATATCATACACCAGCTACCCGCACAAACATTTGTCATCAATCAGGTAAATAGAAATGTTCATATTTCACCAAATAAGTGATGGGGAAGGGCCGGCGCACGAGGCAGCACTCCCATAAAGCTAACACGAGAACAAAAGCGACATCGGCCTCGTAAATCGCAAAGTAAACAATGGGATTTTGCAATGTCCCTGCTACAGCTCAATAAACGATCTAGCAACGCTCTTATTGATCACTATGGTACAATAATCAAAAGATGAATGCATTCTGGGCAATAATGAATTTCCCAAAGAAACCTGGCAGCGCCGCCAAATGCGCGCACCAATGCAGCGCTCTGGGATGACGAATATCGCTGTCAGAAAATAACGATGTTGCCCGCACCGCTCCAATCTTGTATTTTGAATAATGGATCCATAATGGCATGGGGCTTAACCCTATATTGCCACGTGTCCTCAGTAGAGAACGTTTTAAATAATATTATATAACAATATGCCAAAGCGTATGTGTACATTTGTTGCATATAAAATTTATTAATTGGATTAAGTGTAGCGGAAGCTAAGTCATGGATTACAGTAACTGTGACTACTTGCAATTAAACCAGTATTATTATTATCACGAAGGAAATACCACGCGCGGACATAAAGGCACAGATAACTTCAAATGAAGCACCAAGTCCCAGTTAGCAACACTCTTAACCCTAAAACACGGTCTTGGGTTAAGAGTCCCCTAAGAATATTACTGATTTACCACGTAGCACAAATAATGCATTCTAATCACTCATTCTTCAAAGAAGTAAAAACAACTCGCAAGTACAGTGAGAAGCACTGCGGGTGAAGTTACCTGCAGCTACAGAGAAAACATGGAGTGTACTGCAAGTTACTGGACGCCGTTTTGGGGACTTCATTAGTATTGTTTACGAAGGCGAGTCGACCAAAAACATGCAGTGCGCGTTAAGGCAGCAGTCGGTTGAACACATTGGTAACAGGTTGCTACACATATACGCACGATCGCTGTTCGTTAAGTACCGACATGCCGAGTATAGTGGCGTGCCGAAGTGCGAGGCCACCACACAGTGCCAGTATCACTAACGCAGAGGTGCGCGTGCAGTAACCCATTTAGGTTAATGACTAACTAATCCACAGCGCCACGCAACTTTACTCACGATAGCGTCCACCTATAAAGCGCCGTTTCAACATTCCATTCACTTCTTGTCTTGCCAACCGCCCACATTGCACAGGCCGAACCCTAATACTCTTACATAACTTTTCAGAAATGTTTCACGTTTGCGCGATGAATAATAGTCCACTACTCGCAAGGAACTAATGTCCCGAGCTATCATAAAATGGCTGTAGAACATAATTACTCGCAATTCAATGAAACGGTGTTCTCTACCCTTTGTGGTTCCGGTCTGAAGAATATCGTCTCCTTTTTCTTCGCTAAACATCAACTCAATTTGCGCATCACGAGCTTGAAAAATATGGCTTTGCCGCGGGAAGGACGTGAAATTTAATATCCGTGCTACAACTAATTAAGAGGTACTTGAGATATTTTATATGATTCCGTTTCAAATTTGGCAAAGCAAAAAGGCAAAAAGTCCAGTGCCGTCAAGCAAACAATTTTTTCCAACGAAATACTGTTTTGGGAAGGCGAGATCCAACAATCATGCAAGCAAGCGAGCAAGAAACAACTAATACTTTAGTACAGTGGCATTACATCCTCCATTTCTTGCAACTCACGTACAACGTCCAATATGGAGCAGTCACAAGGTATATTATAGTAAAATTACAAGAAGATGATTCCAGGGATGTGTTTGATACAGCTGACATCAGCAGAATATCAATATCATGTCTGTAGGACAGGATCAAATCGGGAATTCACATACACTGGTTCGTGCTGCAGATAGATGCGAGCAAGGCCCCAGAGCAGTGCACGGATGAAGTCGGCCTGAGGTGGTCCAACAGGCGAAAAAAATGAAACAAGAAAAAATGGTGGTGGTTTTCGCATTTTTTTTATTAAAAACATGAAAAAATGTGAAAACCACCGCCATTTTTTCTTGTCTTATTTTTTCGCCCTCATTTTCAGAGATGGTGCGACACTACTTAGTTACAGTTTAAGCCTATGTACGGCTTTCTAGCACTGCTAGTTTTCACACAGGAAGATTTTTAGTGCCAAGTGGACGGCTACTAGCATGGTGGACGGGTACTAGACATGTTACCCTAAGAAGGAATCCTTCACACATCGTGAACAAAATAACATAAACCTAATTAATGTAATAATTTGAATATCTAAACTTTGAAAGTTTAACCCGATAGCAAGTGCGTTATTGCCAAGAATATAACTTTGAATACAATTTGACTGACATATTAAAAAATATACTCAAGAGACGGATGAAGTTGATAGTTGCCAGCAGTTGACTCTTGAAATTCTGCCTCAAGCTTGATGCGAACTCGCAAATCACAAACAACCGAAGTAAGCACGCAACACAGAGGTCATGAAGCACAGGGAGCATTACCCTTCCCCAAGTTCAGAGTCCTAAGGTGGCGGCCCAGATAAGGAGCACATTAAGTACGTAAGTAGAGAGGTCATGATACGCTCCCGCTCCTCGCCCCAGGCCCGATAAGGTGGCAATATTAACACATGCACCCTGCTGCCTTAGGATAAGGCCAATTCTCGACAACTAAATAGTGTACAGTGCGAATAGAAGACTTTTTGGGACAATATTAAGAGGCCACAAGTCATGGAATGGAAGCCTGTCGGCGTTCGCTTCTCAACGGTCCCACTACAGAACTTCACAAATATTCCACAGAGAGTTTTCGAAAACGAGTCACGGTTTGCAGAAGTAATGAAATTTATGACACATTGTGATACACAGACCAGCCCGCGACACGGTACGTGTACCAAGCCTCCTCCGATCGCTACACGAAACTGTATTGCGGCAGCGATTATAACGCCACCGTGACCTGAACTTTGTAATACCAAAATGCGCAACAGGAACTTTACGCATCGCCCGATGAACGTTAAGCGTAGTACAGCGTAAATTAGCTCATAATTACTCAAAAGAGCAAACATGAATAACCTTAATGACATAAAGTGTCCCATATTTGAGTACGTATGGTACTGTACCGCACCCCTCGCAGTAAACTAACACTCCGATCTTCCTTACGCCATGTAACAAGAAATTTGACAGCAACAGCTTGCACCACTTGATAACGCTAGAAATTTATTGAACATCATGACATGCGACAAAGGAAACCCGAAACTAGGTCAGACATAATGCAGTCCAATATGACATTGCCAAGATACACATTTAATATCGCAATAATTCAGTGATATAGTAATGGCACAGATAATGGTAAGCTATACACAGTACAAATGAACGAATCTAAAGCGACCGTAACATGCTCCCGATTCAATCGACACTTCCGCAGCCAACTGGGCAGAAAACAATGTCTACTCGCGGGGTGCACGAGCGACGCGTAATTATCTACGGTTTTCAAGAGCTAATTCAGCCTCAAGTGCCCTTGTCCAGAAAAACAGAAAAAGCTGATGTGAAGAAAGAGATACCACAACTCAACAGCTTGCAGGCAGAGCAAACAAGCTCCTTCGCCTCGTTTTCTGATGAGGGAGAGCCATACTCATCTCGACGTATTGGCGCAATTCGGATGTAAAACACGCCACTCCAGATTGGTAAATTATGAAAGTTAATTTAACTCGGCAGAAAAACTAACAAGGCTCGCGTTTAATGGTAATCCTAGAAGAATAACATGGTAATTGGAAGGCTGGAGGAAAGGGTCGGAAATTACTCGAGAAAATTAGGTTAGGAGGGATCGTGTAGTTTCATGCAGTGCACCAGCCGACGGTAAGAAGCAAGGCAAGCTCTTCCCATATGACGTGTGCTGCAATAATTAGAGTCATGAGAGCCACACAACAGAAGCAGCTAACGGGCCGCACGCATAAGCTGGTCGAGGAGAGGCAAGCTCAAGGCGTGCGGGAAGCTTCAGTATTAGAACAAAAAAGTATACACAGCAGGTCTCGCGCCAAACAATGCTTTGGGAGGACTGACAGAACGAAGGATAGAATGTAATAATTAACTTATTGAGTAATATAGTTATTAATTAGACACATACGTTTGAAAAAAGACAGGAGTTGTATATAGGTTCTGACGTTAGAGGAGTACGAGTTCCGATGGGAAAACCTAATAATAAGACTAAATAGTGGGTGGGAAGGGACACTGTTATGTTTGTATCTCTATGAAGATATCAGTCTTGCAATAAATGACACGCTGCACTGCCCACACAACACCAAACGGTACTCTATATTATTAGACAAGTGAGTACAAATTTAAGAGATGACTTCACCTGCCAATCCTGCTAATTCCTTTCGAAATGATGTTAATGATTGATGTAACTACTTCTGCCATCTATATACGGCTATATATACTATATAGCTATATAATGTATACATATCATATATCTTATGCAATTAGCGCATGCAGCGGTATGTAATATGGAAGGTTTTGCAATATGAGCTGTAAAAAAATCACATCTTAAAACCGCCCAACAAAAGATACGGTATTATTCTCTTGTCGAAGAATTAATGTAATTCACGATACGCTAATAGAACAAAATACACTCGCTTTGCATACATGGAAGTAGGTACATATGTACCAAAAGTAATGATACCAATCATCACGGCTTTCATCTCGAAAGGGATTACTGTTAACGAACGTTCTTTGACAGGTGAAGTCACGTCAGGGCCGTGTAACTGAACGCATATATACACTATAGGCAAAACGTCCCTGATCTCAAACACTGAAGAGCAGCGAGTGCAATACTATAAGGTGCGGCACGCATGCATGACAATCGAGAGGCATCAAAAGTGAAGGTGACATCTGGTGTCGCGCAGCATGCCATGCACGTCCGCGGGTCTCGCGTTAGCGGCACAGGCCGCTAACAAACAAACAGATCCGCTTGCCGGCGCTTGACACATGAGCTTTGTTTCCTGCCAGCACAGACTTGGTCATTATCTTATTGTATCAGCGGATGATTGAGATAGCTATCAATGCAGGATTAGTGTTAGCTGAAAGCGTTGCTTGATAACACGAGTAATGATAGGCTCAAGATGGGATTCCATTAGTGGAAGAGCTGCACAGAACAAGGGCTAAATGTCTTATGCTCGTGCTTGACCTAAGCAACTGAAGGAATTTCTCGAGCTCAAATCGATCTTCATGATCTCATACACAGTATAAAGCCGCACTGCTGAAGCTCTCGATGGTTGAATGGAAAGCAAAACTTCACCGCGAGCGGAACTCCCGGGATCAAATCCCACGGCGGTAGCAAAGGACTTCAGTTCTTCACCGTCTCAGGGGGATATTCTAATGAACCCTATTCCTGACAGAATATGTTGGGCCTTACTCCCCTAAGGGATCCTGAGAGACTTTTCCGCAGGAAATATTGCATCTGGCCGCAGCTCCTGCTGAGTAGGTTAATTTCTAAATTTACCAAGGCTTTCTTTAATTCCTTCTTTGCCCCGTTAGGTGGGACGCCGATAGAGGTGGCCGACCTCTTCCGCGGGGCTCCTACCTTCTTACGAGCGGAGGGCCACGGAAGAGGCCGTCCACACGAGTGTCTTTGTCCTGTATTCTCTTTTCTTTTTTTGCTCTTTGAGGTGCTTTGCACCTTGTTTTCCTGCCCGCAGCAGCGCACGTGGCTGACTCTAGACAAATAATGTGTCACTGAACACTCGGCTGTCCGGGGTCTTCGCCCCATAATGGTCATGCCGAGCCTCACTGCTTGGATCACACTTTATTGTGAATGCGGTGGTATACGTGGGAGACTACTACTACTTCAGTTCTTCACTGCAAAAACAATTCCGGCACCAAGATAATAAGGGAATCACGACGAAGGATTCTCAAACTAGCTCTCAGTACTATTATTCCTATTTTTCAGACTAGGAGATCATAAAGTTCTAGAATTAAAGCAAGAGAAAACCTAGTTAGGTGTATCCACTGTTTACAAGATAATAAAAGATCAGCAGTGGTAGCAGAACGTTGCTGCTGGGAGAGAAACGCGATGGAGAACAAAATGAGCGGTCTGCAAGAACCAGGAAGCTCATGAGAACCTATAAGCGACAAAGAGTTCAAGAAATTGGTCGCTTGTAAGCTTGGTCGTTTTGCTGAGGTTCCGGGTTTGCTGCCTGCTGGTCAGTTTGCGTACAGAACTGGTTTGGGTTGTTGTGACGCATTGTTGTCGGTGTCACACCATTTACAGTTAGCGCTGGATTGTAGGTCGGAGGCACGGCTTGACCAGTTAGACTTTATTGCGGCATTTGACAGGGTCAACCACAGGGGTCAATTATACAAGCTGGAGTCGTTTGGTGTGGGTGGTAGGGTTTTGTCAATCATTCGCGATTTTGTTTCAGAGCGAACGCAGAGTGTGTCTGTTGACGGTGTTTTGAGTGCCTCAGTCGCGGTGTTCTCTGGCGTCCCTCAGCGTAGTATACTTGGCCAGCTGTTGTTCGTTCTGTATACTAGTGACATGTTCTCTTCGCTGGAAAACACAATGATCAACTATGCTCACGATTCCACTTTAATAGCAGTGATACCTGCTCCTCGCATGCGTAATGCCGTCGCCCAGTCTCTGAATAGGGATTTGTCACGCATTAGTGTATGGTGCTCGGCCTGGAGTGTGAAGCTGAATGCCAGTAAGACCAAGTCGATGATTATGAGTCGGTCTCGGACACTTCTACCACAGCATCCACATCTGGAGACAGATGACACATTGCTTCAGGAGTCTAGCTCCTTGGAGATTCTTGCTTGATCTTGTCTTTTGAGCCGCATATTAGGCGACTGGTGTGACGTGCTTCCAGTAAGATTGGGCTTCGGCGTACGGTGAATTCTGTGTTTGGTGAGAGTGAGATTGCCTGCAGATGTTTTTATGCTTCTTTGCAGCCTGTGTTAGAGTATTGCTCACCGATCTGGGCTTCAGCTGCTGACACTCACTGGCGTCTGTTGGACCGACTTATTTGTTCAGCCAGCAGGCTCTGCGCAGATAATGATCTGGTGAACCTGTCCCACAAGAGAAGGGTTGCCAAACTCTGTATGTTTTATTAGGTGTACAACAATGAAATGCATTGGTTGTATTCTTCTGTCTATGCCCTCAAGGTCTTTAGGAGAGAAACAAGTGCTGCGATCGGCGCGCGCTCTTTCACGTTGGAGGATGTTGGATGTCGAATTAATCAGTTGAGTTGGTGCTTCGTGCCCTGGCCGGTTAAGGTTTGGAATCTATTGCCGGCATCGGCTTTCGGTCGTATTGGCCTGCAGGCGTTCGAGTCAGCTGTTTATGTCTTTTTTCCTAGATTTGCTTTAGCAGCGCTACGGGCATCCCGGTGTAGCAAAGTGCTTCACTTGGGTTGTATTGCCTGTCCGTGGAGCTCGAGCGTGAAGTTTTAATAAAAATAATAATAAAGAAGCGAGCTGGAAGAAATAGGAAGGTCATACTAACAAGGTGAAAATGTCGACTTTGATAAGTCAAGTAGCTACTGAGGAGAGGGCAGTGGAAAACAGAAGAGCAGCTCGGGAGAAGTGTGGGCATATGCCGCAGCACGATACAAGATGTAGGAAGTTGAGGAGCAGCAGAAGGCGTGGGAAGATCGGTCTAGGGAAAGTATGAAGTTCAGGAAAACGCACCGGAGATCTGGAAGTACGCCTCAATAAGGATACAAGATGTAGGAAGTTGAGGAACAGCAGACAGTGCAGGAAGAGCGGCAGCAGGGCGGGCAGGAGCTAATAGAGCCAGGTAAATATTAGTGTAGCAAGCAGCCTATCGACCCCTGCGAGACCAGGCCTTGCCACACACGCACAAACAGGCCGTGGAAACCTTGCCACACGGTGTCAGTTTGTATGAACATTGCCATGGGATGCCAAAACAAGGAGTCTTAAAATACAGTGCCAAGGTATGATATCAAGTTCTATATGTTGTCGCACGAACGGAACCTTGCCAGGGATCGTCACAGCACGTTAAGCACCTAAGCATAAGATGCCAGATTAAGTATCCTACTAAATACAGTGCCACAAATAAGGCATATTGTACCGCCGTTCCGCAGTTTACCTAAACCTTGCCATGATACAGATTCTTAATCTGAAGATTTTGCACACAGTAAGCACAATAATGAAATAAAACCAAGCAGGCTTATGACATGAGATTTATTTTCACGCGATGAAGGGAAAGCAACACTACCGTAACAACATTTGAGAGGCTAGAGCACTCCACAGCCTTAATATCTCAAGTATGCATAGAACCTAAAGCGCATAACACAGAGCAATTCGATGTTGAGCTAGAAGTCAAATGCAATTAAATTTAATATTTCATGTTAAAACTTACAAGTTCGTAATTAAATTGGCAACAACAAACACGAAACTCCTGAGCTTCATTAACTCAACACCGAGCTAGGCAGAATGCAAAGGATTATTTCTTTCAGTACGGCGTTTGGTTTTTGCAGGTCAGTGCACAGTTGCGCAAAGAATTTTTGCTAAAAAGTATAGCGTAGGCCGCGTATTGGTTCCCTCGCATCAAACGCAAGCTTACGCGTTTTTCTGGGCAGTAATCCGGTAAGCGACCTCAAAATGCGCGAAAGAATTTAACGGATTATATGTTTCCACAAAGGCAAGAGCCCGCACCAAACGACGAACTCCTGAGCAGCGGTGACGCGACGCGTGCACGGAGGCAGCCACAGCAAATCGCGTTAGTTGCATTTCGTGTACATAACTCAAATTTTTATGGCGTAATTTCAAATAGCAGAATGGTGTATGAGACAACTGTTGCATTCTGCACCTAAGTCTCGAGTACGGGCACTGAGTGGCGGTCTCGCACCGTAACAAACAGCAAGCGTCGCTGCCCCATCCATTGATATAATAAAGAACAAAGCTGCTTAACGTGCACATGAATTAAATTAAAATTATACGGCCGTTCAGTTATTAGGTGCACTATGCACGTGTGCTTTATAGTATGAAGTAAGTAAGCCGCAACGCATATCAATTATACATGCCTCAGACATTCCATAACAAAGACCATCATATACGGAGTGTCCAATATTGTTGTTATAGTGTTTACAACCGTAACTCGTTAGAGAGTTTCATACATCTTGTGAAAAAAGTAGATATCTGGAAAGAGAAATGTAGGTAGGACGAATGCAAAATAGCAATATACACTGGTCATTCCAAAATTGTATTTTTAGCTCAGCGAACATAAAAATACTATCCAAGGGAACGTGTGCCACTCGCCATGGCGGAAACAACACAACTGATTTCAAGCTGATTATATCATCAAACAAAACGAGGAGGGACAGCAGCTGCTCGCCTCATTGAGAGAGATTATTCATTTTAGATCTTTGTCGGCTCCATATACGTTTGCCGGATCAATTGCGAGCTCAAACTAAAAATAAATGCAACACATATATAATATTCGTACTAAGGATCGTTTACTGTTGATAGGGTAACATGTCTAGTAGCTACCAGTCCACCATGCTAGTAGCCGTCCACTTGGCACTAAAAAACTTCATGTGTGAAAACTAGCAGTGCTAGAACTTCGTACATAGGCTTAAACTGTTGGCTAAGTAGTGCCGCAAGAGCCCTGAAAATGACGGGCGAAAAAAATAAAATAAGAAAAAATGGTGCTGATTTTCACATTTTTTTCATGTTTTTAGTGAAAAAAAATGTGAAAACCACCACCATTTTTTCATATTTTATTTTCTTCGCATGTCATTTTCAGAGATGGTGCGGCACTACTAAGCCTACAGTTTAAGCCTTATGTACGGCTTTCTAGCACTGCTAGTTTTCACACAGGGAGTTTTCTAGTGCCATGTGGACGGCTATAAACATGGTGGACGGGTACTAGACATGTTACCCTACTACCCGTAACCACAGAAAATAAGATTGGAGAAATCGACAAAACTGGAGGAGCTAATTGATTGGCGGGGCCACTCTGACTCAGAAGATCAACGAAACATCAAATAGGTTTTTGGCAACGATTCTGTGACACCAGACCTGCTAAAAAAATGCGTCCAGGAAGTCAGAGCCTTAAAATTGAACCAAGATGGAGACCGAAATTAGTCATTCATCACGAAGAATTGGATGTTGTAAAGTGAAATCCTAGAACGGCCCGAAAATTCTCGTTGCAGCTCTAGAGGTCCGGCACAGCTGTTTCTCGAAGCCTGAAACAAATTGAAAAAGTGCAAAAGATAAGTTTGTTCTAGATGAATTTAATGAGATGCAGCTTGCTCTCTGCTTTCTGGGCAGCAACGAGAACAATTTTTGCATAGACTCATTTTGTGTGTTGAAATATGGATACTTTTCTCCATAACAGCATGGCAGGGTAAATCGCTAAATGTAGCAGAGACACAGAGGCACATTCCAAAACTATCACTGTATGGTGATTTCGAAAGGTGATGTTTCATTATCCATTTTTGCAACGAGGAAAACTATCGCAGTCAATTTCTATTGTCAGAAATCGATCGTAGGCATGAAAAATTAAAAAAGCAGCTCAGATTAGAGGAGAGAGATGTCCCAATTTTGCTTCACGATTATGCGATTATACAGAGCCTCACACTTTTCAAGCCACAGTCCGCAAGTTGCAAAGTTTAAATTGGCAACATTTTCCATATTCTCTTGATATCTCCCCTACTGAATATCACTTACTTAACCATTTCGAACTGTTTAGACGCAGTTCAAAATTTTTTACATAAAAAAGGTAGCTGAAGCATTCAAACTGGTTATCGGTAGAATCTACAGATGACTCTAAGCAGCTCCAATAAATGCCTTCATACAAGGTTGAACAATGGTCATAGATGAGATGGGCTCATATTTGAATTACTGTTTTTAGCACTTGACAATAATTCCGCTTTTTTCTTTGTTTCAGGGAGCTTATGCTTCTCTGAATGTTTTATTTGAGTAAACGTTGGATGAAATGGGCTATGTTTATAATGAAAAACAGCTACCACCAGCTTATTTTCCGGCGGGACTATTTCTATCAATGACTTTTCATGCCTAACATATTGCTAGATATAGGCACACTACTAAATCCAGCCTTTCATTTATATGTTGCGTGCTCCTATTAAGCAATATTTTGTAGATAATTTATCTGGTGCTACTATAATCATCCTTCAAGTCTCATACCAAGGTTACTTTCTATTTTTTGCAGTAAATTGACTGACAACTTGAAGGAAGTGAAATCTAGTTGTCTTAATATTATTTCTAATATATTTGATTGCACCATAGACACGTGATGCTGAAATGATGGAAATAATCTAGGTACAGTACTAGTTGTAATAATTACCATACTACTTATTCCCGCTGATAAGTGAAATCAAAGGAGAAAATTGATTCACGTTACCAAGAGACCACACATTTGCTATACGTGCACCATTTCCATCTTGACCATTCATAGTGAAGGAAAACGAATAAGACGGTGTTACTCAGACTCTACTTCAGATAGCAAAGCGTACAGAAATATTTAATTAGTTTGTGGCGACAAGGCTTGCCCAATTTCATACAACTTAGTCGCCTGTGACGTCATTCTCATGTCAAGTGCCAACTAATTTCATTCCTGATATGATAGTTTGGTTCAATGCATGGTGGCATGTGTCTACTGCAGGTAATACATTTATGAGCTCTAAAAATGACCTTTTAGGAGTTTGCAGTACATTGAAATTTCGTGGGGCAGTCATCTGAATGTAGCCCTTTTTAGAGGTCAAATTTCTACGGCCTTCTTTTCCAGGGATTACAATAAACCTCCTACGGCTCTTAAAACAAAGGACCTTGTCTTGAATTTTCGGATGGAGGACGTATACGTTTTCCTTTAGTATATTGCCAAGACTATGGTGCTACACCAAGCTCAATCGATAGAAGAAAAGAAAGCGTAGCGGAGAACGCAAATGACCCGCTGAACCAGCCTCCGTGGAGGAGGCACAAGTGTATGTATCATGGTGGAAGGTAAAGTTGAGACAGAGGCGCGTGGTGGGAGGCACTGCGAGAAGCTGTGCCTTAAATCTGTCACTGACAGAGCAGCCATAAACAGAAAAGGTCTTTGTGCCGTCAGTGGCGGGTGACCCGAACGTGCGGCGAACATTGCTGCATCAGGGCGCAAATACGATAGCTACAGTATCGCTTGCATCCACGCGGCTGGACGCTGACTCTGCTACGGCACTGGCTCCAACCACAGCATTTGGGCAAAAGCTGTTTGCACATACACCAAGGCAAGCTCGTACAGAACTAAACTTTTAAAAATACTCGGTGACGGTTGCCTCTACATTGGCAGACATGTGATGTAAATGAAGAGACTATATGGACACTAAACATTATATCTGTAAAATCCCCATCGCATACAAGTACATAGCGTATAGCTACAGGGGCGATTAAACAGGAACAGCAAAAACGAAATTTAAGCATTCGACCTACGCTATCACTAAAATAGCTGACGAGAAAGAAAAACTGGTTAGTAGCAGGAAATGCTTGAAAAAACACTGATCTCTATCCGAAAACAGATAAATGAATTACATCAATATTTTAGATTCAAAACATATCAAGCCTCTGTTTTATCAGCTGAGAAATGCGCCAACAAATTTAAGGGGATTCCAAACAGCTTAATTTATGAGCACTTGAAGAATTATCACGAATGATCAGTGCGCAAGTCATTTGGGTCTCTGGTTTTGAAACTCACTGATGGGTGACCAGCTGTGCCTGGATGTTCAGAAGTTTAAGCTAAGCATAATATTTCAGTCAGCCCCAGCATGATGAGGCAGAGGCGTTCAAAAGGCTCTGGCGTGGAGCACAGTCACCACAAGCAGCTGCGTGTCCGTGTCGCAAGAGCAGAGAGCAGCAAGCAAAAGTTGCATCTGCATTGGCCGGCCACAGCGAGCGACACGAGGGGCGCCTGACCGCACGCCGGAAAGATTTAGCGCTTTGCTCACAATGTTTACAGAACGCATTATTTGCCAGAAGTGCCGCCTAAAAACACGCTCGTCCCGCGAGAAAACATCCAATGGCCACACCGCTACCGAG
>LQNS02278070.1:42219573-42245749 GCA_001587735.2 Parhyale hawaiensis
GTAAGTTCGCCACGGTTTCTGACAGTTTCATTTCGTCATAAAAATCTTTGCTTCGCCAGAGTAACTTCGCTACTATTCGTCGTAGTAACTTCACTGCGATTCGTAACATTTGTAGTAGTGCACTAAATAGTAATTGATTTTGTTTGTTGGTTGCTGGCTTGGTTGGTCTCCCAGTCCGTATTTGAAGTATTAGACAGGAGAAAATTCATCTACCGAATGCCAAAGTAATATAGTAGGCATAAGTTCTTCAGAGATACTGCATGTGCTCAAGCCTGCTTCATCTCAAATAGTAGCGAAGTGCTGCTCGACGTCTTGCCCTTGAGCTTTAGAGAAGAAAGACTCGATCTACGACTGCGTTTCCGTTCCCGTCGATGGTAATCCACTCGGCGTACTGTTCTTGAGACGAAATTTCTTCGCAGTAGTTTGAACTTTGCTCTCAGCTAAGGCGAAATATTTTTCAGTTCCTACTGCCACCAAATTCTGATGCCGATGTGGTCATTGCTGGTAGCTACCAGTATGATTAGTTACTGAGCGTTTTCGGTTATTCCTTTGGTTGAACTTTATTTTTTTGGGCTGCTTGATTTCAATCATACAAAATCTTCAAGTTTATATAGAGGAGAGAAAACCTACCGCTCAGAACTTACGTTGGCACCGATCGCAGACAAGTTAAATTATCACAAAATCAGGCCTACATGTACGACGCATCTTTTGACCGTACTACACAAGCAAGAAAACTGAGAAGGTCCATCACATAGGCCTATTCATCGCCGTCTTCTCCGACAGCCGAATACATCACTTTCCAATATTGCATTTCTCTCACTCGTCGTATATATTCGCTACGGTCAGCTGTTGCATTTCCACCTGTGGCCTGGAAAAAATTAGTAAACAATTCATGAAAGTAAAGTGCAGGAAGATGATGAAGTACTACATGGGATCGGTGGAATTCGTGTTTACGTGCAATTGCGAGCCACATCACGTACGCTAACAATGGAATTCGATACACTGGGCGATGTGTTACTGCGCCTCATAGTCACGTGGTCTATGGTGACTGTATTGACCATATATTACATTTCGGGCTTGAGTAACGAACGACTAAAATCACGGGATGGATGAATTAAATAATACTGCGTCCAATTTTTCCAACTCAGTTCCCTTAAGATTGTGAAATTATGACCAGCAACCATCGACCAACAATTTGTTAGTACTGTATGTGAGGTAAGTAAAAATACAAGAAATGAAAAAGAAAAAACATGAAACCTTGGGTACAAACACAACGGTAATACTGTACCTCAGCATGTACACAGATTAGCGTAAGTGAGTAAGATACACACCGTATGTTACGTTTACTATATTTGCCGTGCCGTACAACTCAGACACAAAAGTAAATTGGTTTTACTTGCTAAACGTAAAACTAGAATCCAGCTCTAACGTACCGAACGCCAGAAACACAAACACACTTAAAGGCAAAGCCATTGTGGAAGCAAAACTCTCTAGTGTCTTTCATAAGCTCGAAAAAGGAAGCATTTCGAAGTGAAAGCGAATACAGACACGAATTCGCGAAACTCGATTCGTTTCAAAAGTGCGCGCCTTCCATTGACAGAGGGACAAAAATGCCGGCAAACAAATGTCATGGGAAAAACAAGCTGCAAATAAAAGCTGGAGGGAAATAGCTAAAAGCTGAGAGTCGAGGCAGGTAAAAAAAAGGAGCTCGGTGCGAACATAAAGCGAGCTTTACGACAGCTCAGTAATATATTTGCGGGACCTCAGCGGGACGGGGAGGTGACGCATTGCAGAATGATAGGGACATAATGGTCTCAACGTCAACCATAAAGTAATTATGCTCATCATCGACCGCGTGCATTGCACAGTGAGAGAAAATACATTGCAAATATTATTGATATAATTTCAGTTATGCCTATTGCACGAACAGAAAATAGTAAAATGGTAAGGGAATTGAGCCACCAGCCGAAGGTTATATAATGTGTCCGAATCTGCCACTGGCATAGCTACAGTATATCTAGAGCTTTGATAGATACTATCAAAAGAAAAAGCTCTATAGGAACAACCCAAAAGTTATGCCTAAGACGACCGCTGAAGAGCTAAAGCTAGTACGAGGGAAAGGTGCAACGTAAACTTATTAGAAGAAAGGCCTACATGAGCATAGGACTTTCATCTAAATAATAATACGTTACACCCTTTCCCTACTGATAACCTCAACCCACGAGATCCATCATCGCTCACTGTGCAGCAAAACTAAAGACAGATCCGGAAGTCTGTGGAGGATCCTCAACACCAACGACACCGACAACATTTGAATTCGAGAGAGCCTCTACCGACAACTGGCACTTACAACATCTCAGCCCGGGCCTCAATATGCGTGAGAAGAAGGAGAGCGGCGCCGCCAAGACAAATCTCACGGCAGACACAGCCACTCGGACACACGCAATGGCATCTTGCAGCGGCAGCAAAAGCCAGTGAAGCGGATCAGGTGTTCGTATATCTGGCGGCCATTGTTATGGTGCGCGCAGTTTACGCAACACCAGTCGCCTCGACCGAAGGTTTGCAGCACAAAGGCAGGCTGGCGGCTTACGGGTGCTAATCACCACGGCTAACGACAGGCGCGCCACACAGCGGCTAAACCTCGGGCTCTGTTCAGTCAGCATGCACGCTATAGCAGATCCCAGAGAATGTAGCTCTCTATTAAAGGATAAGCGAACCAAGGGCAAGAAACAAAGGCAGTTGTCAAGGAACGAAACAGCACACATACAAACCCAACCAGCTTACAGTGGCTGCTATTTTACTACAGCAGCTAATGCCGGGGCAGCATATGCATCCCTAAGCCCAACTGGTTGTTAGGATGAGCAGCTTGCGTGTCATTTTTGTACGTATTAACAATCGGTAGCATGGATACCGTCAGATCAATGCCGTCCGAGTCTCGCATCCTTGCGTTAAGTCGTCTATGTTAAGGCCTAGTGTGGCCCCGGCATAACAAAAGAACAGTGGGTCATGCTAAATATTAAAACTTCGCGTCAATGCATCAAGCGACGGGAATAATAAAATGAAGCACAGAGCAACACAAAGATTTTGATCGAGCTGCTAAGAAGAAGAAGAAGAAGAAGAATCCATAAAAAATATTCACGACAGAAATACACGCTTGTAAGTCGACACGATTGAACATTGAACCCGGTAACGAATTTCATACCAGTAGCGTGCTCGATATGAACCACCGACCGAACTGACATGCTGGGCACCTAACCGTTGCCAAAGTAGAGGGATGGGCTACGGACGCAGCTCGCGTGTTTCGTCCGAAGATCCTAGGAGCAGGATCAGAGAGTGTAGCCAGTGCACCTCACTGTATACGGTACCTTCTACAGTAGAACACGTAGATGCAGGCAACTCTCCGTCTACATATAGGATACCTCTACCAAGCTATCCTGGGCACGGAACCAACCGGCAAGGCCAACAAGCCGGTCAAGCTGACGATGATGATTAACGGAAGCCGAACCAAAGGCATGGGAACAGTACTCAAGCGAAAGAAGCAAAAAAGTATAGAAACATATCCAGGCTACTACAACGTCACCAGACGCAGCGCGAACCTTACGCAGGATCCCAATCTTACTAGATGTCTGTGAGCACCGACGCCTAATGTGCGCCTCAAACATCAGCTTCTTATCAGAAAGGACACGAAGCATCTCAAGAGAGCTTAACCTCTGCAGAATAGTGCCACATATCGCGAGTGGGAGAGGGGGGCGGAGATAACAGAGTACGAGACTGACTGACACGCGCGCACTTAGTATTAGCTATATGTATTTTATTATTATGATAACACGTTAACCTCCGTAGCCGCAACTCAGTCGTTCCAACAGAGATGAGTGTGTAGTATGCAAATACGACATAATTTGCCGTGTGGCCAACATGTGCTACTACGGACAGGAAACAAGGCGCAAAGCATAGTCGGACACTCGAGTGGTCGGCCTCTTTCACGGCCTTCCACGCGTGAGTGATGAGAGAAGTCCCGCGGACCAGCTACGCTATCTCGATCGACAGCCCACTTCGCGGAACAGAAAAGGAAATACATAGAACCTACCTAACTTTACAATACTAACCTCGTCAGCAGGAACTGCGGCAAGATGCAACATCTGCGGAAAAAGTACTCGGGTTTGCCCCTGAGGTCGTAAGAACCATATACAGTGCTTAGACATAAGTATTTGCACAACTCTATTTTTTATGTATTTTTAAAAATTCAGGGTCTGCTTTAGGATAATTAATAAAGGAAGTTTATATAACATATATATAAAAGAATATTTAAACAGAACAGTCAAATGTGCACTTATAACAAGAAAATTTAAATTTAACATAAAGCAAAAGTAATGAGGAACAAACGTATTTGACCAAAAAAAAAATTATGACATTAGTACTTGGTGGCGTGACCTTTATTGGCAATAACAGCATGCAGACGATTGTTATAGCTGGAAATTAATTTTTCACATTCACTTAATGACATTTTTTTCCATTCTTTCATGCAGATAACCTTTAATTCAGAAAGGTTTTTGGGACACCGTTTGTGAACACCAGATTTAAAAAGACGCCACAAATTTCCTATTGGATTAACGTCCGGTGATTGGCTAGGCCATGGAAAAACATTTATTTTCTTCTTTTGAAACCATTCTTTCGCCGTCCGTAGAATTTTTTGGCACTTGGAAGCATCTTCTGTAATATCTCCCTGTACATGAAACTATTCATCTTGCCATCAATGATCTGAAGATCCCCAACACCATGGGCAGTAAAGCAACCCCACACCATGATGCTGCCCCCTCCATGCTTCACGGTGGGGATGGTGTTCTTAGGGTCGTAGGTAATACCCCGTTTCCTCCATACATGCCGAGCTTCGTTTCGGCCAAAAAGTCCTATTTTAGTTTCGTCAGATCAGACCATATAACCCCTTCCCAAAACTCATTTCCTTTGTCCAGGTGGTCTTTGGCAAATGTTAAGTGGCTCTTGACATGTTTTGCTGTAAGAAGAGGAGTTTTACGACGAGCGTAAGAATGAATGCCAGTACGGTTCAATTCCCTAACAATAGTTTTCTTGCTAACATGCATCCCTGAGACGCCAGTTCACTCTGAAGTTCAGCACGAGTTGTCATGGGGTCATTAGTCACCTTACGTAGCATGTAGCGCCGAGGACGACCCACGATCTTACGCGGAGCTTCAGCTCTTGGCAGGTTGGAGACTGCCCGTCACTTGATGTTTGCGGACTATTGCTCTAACCGTTGAAAAAGGAACATTGACAAGTTCTGCCATTACTCTATAAGTTAATCCCTCACTACGAAGTTGAATTATCCGTTTACGAGTAGCTTCAGGGATTTCTTTAATTTTGGGCATTGTAGTGAGAGTGTGCGCGACTTCAACGAGGCCTAGAGAGGTAATGATTGCTTGTTTACATTGCATTTGTTTCGAGACGTTTCGTGAACGTTCTGAAATAATTTCCAAACTAATTTATTCAAATTATAATATTAAGTATCAAAGATTCCACATCATTTTTATTTTGGTCAAATACTTTTGTCCCTCATTACTTTTACTTGTGTTAAATTTTCTTGTTATAAGTGCACATTTGACTGTTCTGTTTAAATATTCCATTATATATATATATATATATATATGTTATATAAACTTCCTGTATAAATTATCCTACAGCAGACCCTAAATTTTTAAAAATACATAAAAATTAGAGTTGTGCAAATACTTATGTCTAGGCACTGTATATTAAGACAGGGATAGGGTCTGTCACAATATACCCGTGCAGGCTTTATCTGCATCTAATTTAATTCTCCATGAAGAGCACCATGCATCAAAATTCGTGACAAGTCTCTGTTCAAAGAGAGCAACATCCTTTCGCAAGCTAGAAGCCGGAATCACCGCTACTGCGGTAGAACCGTAGGTATAATTGATCGAAGTGTTCTGCACGGAAGAAAACATTGAGTCACAGCACTAACAGCAGAAGCAGTGTAGCCCATCATCATATTTTCGTCGTAAGTGGCAACACACCTACTGTCATGGAAAATCCAGATGCATTTTTTTTTTTTCAACCAGATCATGGAGGCAATCACTCTAAATCCCAAACACAAACGGCGTTACGTTAAAACTGAGAGCAAAAACACCGACAATACTACTCCGACGCGCTTCTAATTCGCAATCTCCCGGGACGGCGTAAGAGTTTTGGTGCCCTCCTCCGTAGGAAAGGCCGCATATTCTCCCTGGATGCTGTCTTCTTCTCCCCAATCGCAGGCTCTTGAGGGGCAGGCAATTTTTGGCTTGCTTTTTCACGTCATTTCTTTGCTGCTAGGGAAGGCAATTGAGAACTGAGGCAAAAAGTGCTAACTGGCAATCCTGGAGGTAATTCCGTCTAGACAGAGGAAGCAACCTTACGGAAAGTACCAATAGAGACGGCAAAATGCCCGCTGGAATAACAAGGAAGACTGCAAAAGGTCAGATTTTAACTGACAGTTGAAAGAAATATACCACGAGCTGAGAGCTACGTACATCGCAAATACCAAAACGCAACGTTCTAGCAACAAGGTTCAATAGTAGACAATGCCTGGCGTACTACAGGCTGATAAATGGACCAGTGTTAAAGAGAGGTAAAGCATGAGTAAGTTTCCTTCGAACCTCGACAAATGTAAACGAGTCAATAAGCCATTATTAACTAAAACTTTTGTATAGACAAGCAACTCGGACAACCGGGGACATGATTCAGAAGTGTTTGCAGAAACACCAAGTTATACAAGCCAGCTCAAGCATTTGCACAATGCACAGTCCTTGTCGACAACCAGTACGCCTTCCGCGAACAAACGGCAGCACAGCAGGCACAGTAGCCGCGCGACACGAGCACGACCAGGAGGCATTTCAGGGTAATTATCCAGAACAACACAACCTGTAGCAATGAAAACGATCAAATGAAGCTCCTCATCTACTACAAAAGTCGGACCATCAGCCCACTCGTCACAAGAAATGACAATAACATCACCCCACCTCTGAAACAAACCAATGTTATATAGGAATGTGCATAAAGTAAACTTGGAGATTGCGAGCTCCAAAATAACTCGTATATGGGCACGACCATTCCCACTTCGTCCAGGCGCCAGCCATATACATCAGAAACGGAGCCCCATGAACAATACGGAAAATCAGCATATCACGGTCCTGGCAAGGTATATGATAGTTTGAGGAACAACACTTCTCAATCGAAAGAACGGTTACCTGCGCCTGCAAATAATGAAAGCTGTATGCATTAAAATAAAGCGCCCAAACATCGATCACCGAGAAACTGGCTAGTGCAGAAACCTCGTATTACGCGGGTACTGAAAGCAGCGAAAGCAATTTTGCAACGAACACACCACAGAACAACTCGCCATAGTCCATCAACCAATTAAAGCATGCCCTCACAACCGCCGATCACCAAGGAGCAACCGAGTACCTCTGGCAGCATGGTTTATCCTCTACTCATCTAATACCTTATCAAGAACTTCCAGGCATATGCTTCCGCACACTACCTCGCATTACGGCCTCAATATGGGCGCGAGAAATGCCAAAACGCGTCGCCTAACAAGTCTACCTATGGCCAGCCAGCTAAGAACATGAACCACTCACTAACGACGGATTACAGCACCAACAGTTTTGGTCAACTACTTCATCTAATGAATCATGAGACCATTTTATAAGTCCGATTATCTGAAAAATTAAAACGCTATTTAGCAAAAACGAACGTCATTATTACTTGAACTTACTGTACATATATATATATAGATCATACTTTCAACATATCAAAATAGTATATCGTATTATATGTAGATTACGAAAAACTGCTTGGACAAAACAAAAATAATAGGAGTAATCGTCATAATCATTATGCATCAAATTCGTCAGTAACCAGTCTCTTTCTATAGTTATCAATGAGTTATAAATACTAGCTTTATCATTTTTATTTAGTTCTCCAAATATTGTACTCAGAACTGGGATGTGGGTTTGTTGGAGCTCTCAAATGGATCTGAATTTTAAAATATCACCCCAAACTAATAGCTTAAATCTAGGGGCTGACTTAACCATTCAAGCGAAGTAACATTATTTTCAGTTAACCATTTTTCCGTAGGCTCCGCAGCTCAATCTCTTCTATTGAAACAAAAAAAATATATTCATCATCTACTTCTGTTAAACTGACAGTGCAATTTGCAAGAAACACGACACCATACATTATTGATACAATAGTGTTTTTATCGATTTAAAAGCCGCACCATCTTTCTTCCATGCAATATTCATTAAGCGAACTACAAATAATTTTCTATCATCAGAGCAAATGTTTTTCCAGACTAGTCGGGTTTAGCCACAGGTCCAGCAGGGCCATGCCTTTTCATGAAGAGCGAAATTTACATAGGTGAGCGCAACTGTAGATGACTACTATGAATTCCATAACTATAACTGTTTTGTAACACTAACTAACTAACACCGAGGAACATACAGGCACATCAATAATCTCCAACACCGAGGAACATACAGGCACATCAATAATCTCCAACACCGAGGAACATACAGGCACACCAATAATCTCCAACACCGAGGAACATACAGGCACACCAATAATCTCCAACACCGAGGAACATACAGGCACATCAATAATCTACAACACTGAGGAACATACAGGCACACCAATAAGCCCCAACACCGAGGAACATACAGGCACACCAATAATCTCCAACACCGAGGAACATACAGGCACACCAATAATCTCCAACACCGAGGAACATACAGGCACACCAATAATCTCCAACACCGAGGAACATACAGGCACATCAATAATCTCCAACACCGAGGAACATACAGGCACACCAATAATCTCCAACAGCGAGGAACATACAGGCACACCAATAAGCTCCAACACCGAGGAACATACAGGCACACCAATAATCTCCAACACTGAGGAACATACAGGCACACCAATAATCTCCAACACTGAGGAACATACAGGCACACCAATAATCTCCAACACTGAGGAACATACAGGCACACCAATAATCTCCAACACCGAAGAACATACAGGCACACCAATAATCTCCAACACTGAGGAACATACAGGCACACCAATAATCTCCAACACTGAGGAACATACAGGCACACCAATAAGCTCCAACACCGAGGAACATACAGGCAAACCAAGTTCTTTCATCTTAGGACATACGGACACACGAGTAAGCTCACTTACCTTGCAACATGCAGACGCACAAGTAAGTTTTTTTTTTCTAGGAAGATATAAAAAACAACGAGCTCTCTAACTTTGCAAGATAAGCACACAAAGCAGCAAACTCCTACACTAAGAAACATACAAACAGACGCACACCAAGGAACATACAGACAGACGAGCAAGCTGGAGCACCAATTAACATACAGACAGACGAGCAAGCTGGAGCACCTAGGACACACGGAGACATCCGTAAGCAGGAACTACATGCTGTACAGTCGCAGGAGAGCTCAGAGCAGCAGGGGCGGCAGCTGTGAGCACGAGCAAACAGGAGCAAATAGAGGTAAATGGGAGCAGCTGTGCCGTTACGGACGGACGTCAGAGCTACAGCCACACTTGTGCTAAAGCTCAAGCCAAGCTTTGATGATTTCTGCCGAGAACAAACAAAGCTGGCAACACGGGTAGCGCCCGGTACCGCGCCCTGCAGGCCAGCATGGCTGATCTTCATCCACGATAATTAATTACTGAACTGAAGGAATTACGGCAGCAGCAGAGAGCCCTGCAGCACTTCGAGATACAAAGCAAACACGACACTAGCCATTAGCTGAACACAAACGTCGGGCACTACCGGCCAACAGCGCAGCTGCGTCACTGAATAACACAAGTACGACTTATGGAACAACAGAAAACTTTCAATCATCAAGCACGTGTGGTAACTTTTAGAGGATGTGAAGAACCAAAAATATAGATTATGAGCCGTCAGTTCACGAAAGGAACATAATGACGCAGTTGAATGCTAACAAGTTCGCGATGTATGTACAGCTGAAGTAAATATTACAAACGGAAATAGTTGGTACACACTCGTCTACGTGCCATGTACGTAACATAAATAATCCAACGGACACCAAACAGATCAGTACAAAATAGAGAAGTTAAACATTATATTAAACAATTTGATACAATTTAAAAAGGCTAAAGGAATGTCTCAAAGCACACTGAATAAATGGAAAGACGAAACAAATGGACCAGCACAAGGATAAAGACAAGTAAACCAAGTAATGGAAAAAGGCAAGAGAGAGATCCAGGTGAAAGGGGAGCACTCAGGTGAATTAGAGGAGCCAACGAGTGGAAAACAAATAAAAGCTACCGGTACCGCTGCCACACCCATATGCTATTGGGAGTGTTGGTGGCCCTCCGGCTACACCGAGCATGATGGCACAGAACCTCTTGCACTTCACACGCAACATGGCGCTCCTCTATGACACCCTTATTATTTGATGTCCTAGCAGCACTCCAACACATGCGACATGGAAGCACAGGGCGGACGCTAACATCTGACAGACATTGATGCAGCATTCCCTACAACAAATAATTACAAAGCGAACACACAGCTAACTCATCGGTTTGCCGTAGGCAAGCTCTTGCAGGGCATCGGTTAGTCAACGAACAGAAAATTGAATATCATACCTCTAGCAAAGGCATTAAAATTTTGTGTCATTCCTGTTCAGAGGCATGAAATTTGAAGCGCCAATATTACAAACCAACTTATGTAACTGACAGTAACGCCACCTCGTACGGTCTACTAAGCAGCCTCCCAGTTCAGCCTCATCAGTGATCAGCAGGAGCAGGTCGTGGCGGGAACTGCAAGTGAGTAGCTAATTCGACAAAGGTCTTACCGAGATGGGTAAACGTGAGTCACATAACGAGTAAAATTTTCCCTCAACATGACCGTCTGAATCAACAAGTGACACCGGTTACAAACTGACAGTAAAACTTTCACAAACTTTTTAGCTTTAATACAGTTGAGTCCAAATCGCAAAAGAATTCCAAAAATTACTAGAAAGCAAAGGCTTAGCGTGGAGTACATAAAGTGGTCGAGGTGCTTTCTTATCGCCACCAAGCTCCCCCGAAACTGTAGAAGCGTTCTCTCCACCTCGATTGNAACTTCAATACAGTTGAGTCCAAATCGCAAAAGAATTCCAAAAATTACTAGAAAGCAAAGGCTTAGCGTGGAGTACATAAAGTGGTCGAGGTGCTTTCTTATCGCCACCAAGCTCCCCCGAAACTGTAGAAGCGTTCTCTGCACCTCGATTGAAAACGTTTCCATCTTTTGCCTGCGTACGTGATTTGAAGGCGAAATTGTAACAGCGCCGCACGCCTGGACTCTGCACTGACACAGGGTCAGCTGGAGTAGCACTATCACAAGCAATGGAGCTAAGAGGGGCAGTCATACGAGCTGATGTAAGCAAACATTTAATTTCTAGAGTTAGAAGTGCGTGTCAAACATAACCATTGGGGCACCACTGCTTCCGACAGCGAAAGACATGAAAAAAATTGTACATAAGTTTTAGATATTATACAAGTGAAAAGTCTAAGGCCGACATATGCATGCAGTGGGGTGCATTCAGTAAACTCTCTCCGCACCTATTGCATAAGATGATTCTAAAATGCAAAGCGGTAAATATAAATCGTTTATCAGGAGAATCAATATTTTTTGGGGAAAAGGATTCATAAAAGGTGACGTAAGTCCTGCGCTGAGCAGCAGTACGGTAGAGGGAAGTGCGATCAGCAATTGCACAGCGGAGCGCAGAATGCCATCTGAACCGTAGAAAGGTATAGCTGCTGCAGGTCAGTGGTTACTGTAGGGATTGAAGTAGAACCAAAGCGAAATGCACTTCAACAGACACAAAGCGGAGACTATCTTGGTTTTATCAAGAGCTATAGTAAGCGTTCACACATGAACTAATGGCTTGTGACAACTTTCCGGAGCCACAATCGTTAAAAAGAAATGATGTGCACCACCACAGCCAAGACGGAGTCACATGAACCAGAGTAGAAGCTGGTAACATATTGCCGGTACCTCACTCAAAAATGATACAGCAGCACCAAGGCTTCAACGGGCGCCGTTCATATATGAAAGGGCTGAAAGGCACATAGTGCACTGTAGGAACCACAATTGTTGAAAACGGCGCAGCACAACAGCTATAAAGAGAGTTCATATCTGAAAGGCAGAAAGGTGGCCAGAGCCATGCGGCAGCCACAAAAGATATTGTGGAAAATCGCGACCTCCCCTGAGCACCGGACAATCACCTCTGCAACAATTTCGTCAGGCAACAAAGTTTGAGGCGAGCTCACACCACAACGGAAGGAGGCGCACGAGACGCCCTTGAAGCGAAGAGTTCAATAATTGGTGTAGGGCGGCGACGAGGTTGGTGGTGGCAGCAGCAGAACACCCCAGGTCCGGCACAGAGGAGGGCAGCGGGGTGACGCTGTTTATGAAGCACAAACGCCCACTAATTTGAGGTTGGGGCGATCCAATTTACGACGGAGCCTGCGATTCGGAGAGACTCATCGAGAGGCTATTGAGGGGCCCATTAACACGAGGAGCATGAGACCAATGGAGCTAAACGGGTGAGCGAAAGGAAGTCTTCCTGCCGACGCCAAAGGTGCACGCATGGAAGAATTATTAAAGTAATAAGAACGGCCGAGTGATGGCCTTGAAAGTACGGCAGCGCAAAAAAAAACTGAAGAATACGTCGGAAGTTCTATGTAACTAAAACCGCAAACGAAACAAAGCGAAGCCGTAACTGCTCCGCCCACTGTTAGAAATATCATCAGCAAAAATAGTTTGATGAAAGAATGACACTTTTCGTAATGACAGGGCACTGTACTGCGATGAAACACTTGGGTCTCCGTTCTACCATGACGAAAGTTTGGATGGAAAATCATTATTACCTCCGGCACGGTGGTTCTGTTACTGCCGCGATTTGTTGGTCAGGAGTTCTCTTTTTCTGATAGCAACATAGGCCTAACTCATATGGTTACGAACGGATCTTCGGAAACGTACACAACTGTTGGGAATATCACGAGGAACAGATTAAGTAAATTTAGCTGATGATCTGTCCATCCATTCGTATGTTTGTCTGTCAGAGACATATGTAGCTAAAAAAAGTTTATTTGACGGATCTTCGTAACNAACTCATATATAGTTACGAAAGGATCTTCGGAAACGTACACAACTGTTGGGAATATCACGAGGAACAGATTAAGTAAATTTAGCTGATGATCTGTCCATCCATTCGTATGTTTGTCTGTCAGAGACATATGTAGCTAAAAAAAAGTTTATTTGACGGATCTTCGTAACATTGAAAGAAAGTGCTAGGAATGACACGACGAACAGCTGGATAATTAAACATCGGTGATGGTCCGAAAGAAATTCTTGACCACTTTAAGACTGGCGGAGGCTTGCGCTCTCTGATTACAGTTCTACTTATTATTACTGTTATTGTGTACATTACTTAAGGCCTCCCTACTGAGTACAAAGGTATTTCAAGAGACAAAAAACGCACATAACACAGATATACCATGAGACACAATACACGTCGTGAGAAATGCCGAACCCATGCACTAAGGTATTAAGTAATTCTGTGGATCAATGCGCATGGAAACAGACAGTTGGCAAGGAAAGGGAAGAAGAGGCAACAAGTGATAAGTGGAATGAAAGTGGAAGGAAGCAATGTGGGCACGAAAAAGAGACGTCTCTAAGACCTAGCTAAAACTAAGGCAACCTTTGGGGTCTCTCTGAAGTGCTGCTCCCCAAAACATAGGATGAGGAAATTGCTAACCTAACAGTAGGGCCTATGGCCTACTGTACGTTCCTTGAGAGGACGAAAGATGAGAAAGAAAGGATTAAAGCACCGTTAGTAGAAATACGAAAATGGAAGGAAGCAAGATGAGCACAAGGGAAAGACGTCCCGAGGGCCTTGCTAAGGGTAAGTTAACCGATGGGTTCCCCTGGAGGCGCGACTCCCCATAATAAGACATAAAATTAGTAACGTAATCTTAGTGACGGCAGTTATATGAATGGGACAATATGAAGACATTTCATAGCAACCGTACGCGCCAAACGAAGCAGATTAACAGTAAAAAAAACATGGAACACCATGGTTTGTGATACCTCAGGGTCCCGACTACAGTACTATACCAATAGGCTCTAAGTTAGGAAAAACATACATGTAATGTTTCAACGAAAACATAACAGCGACCATGATATTCACAGAAAGAAACATCTGGTGTTGTCGCAACTCTCAAGGCGAAAACATACGAATAGAAGAAGCAGAAAGAACCAGAACATTGATGTGGGCAAGACTGCAGCCGAGTACGAGACCAATTGAGCGATAAAGGAGCGTTTAGAGGCACCAAAGCTCGCAATAAGTTGCACGAGGGACTTTTAGCGACGCTCGCAAGTTTGCCGCGGGCCAATAAATTTAGACCTTAAGCAAAAATTCAACGTGGACCTGAACAGTGAAACTTACACAAGCTGGGGAGCAGAGATGTGCTCGGTAAACCGAGGGGAGCTCAGCTCCCCAACTAACTCGCGCCAACGATACTCAGGGGGATACGCAGCAGCGCCTCACCGCTCACAATGAAGACAGCCCCACGCCCGCAAGGGCGCCAGTTCCTAATAATTACAGTACAAAAAACTGTGCGACGTAGGGTGCAAATAAACCAACAAATGTGGCTTCATTCATGGCAAAAAATAAAAAATACAACCGTCTTGCAAGTGACATTTCAATTTGTCCTATCCCTTTACGTATTAATTAAGTATTTTTTGAGGGCTATTTGAAACGTGGCAAAACGGTTCTAGCGAGCCTGAAAGGACTAAATCTAAATAGTAGCATTGGTAGTGTCGAGTAGCCGGTACGGAGCGCCGGGAAAAAAGAAAAAGAGCAGAACAAAGTATACTTTACAGGAGAATGAAAGTTGAAGGATGAACAGTAGGTACCAAAGACATATGTGTCCTAAAGGCCCTATTGAAGCCAACGGGTCCCCCTGAGCTTCAGGGGGGCAGCTCCCTATATAAAATCAGAATGAATCAAGATGGTGAACAAAACTAATCTAACCCTATGGCCCATCCTCAACATACGCACCGCTGCTAGCCTCATTACGTTATTTGCACAGCTTTGTATAGTATAAAGATAGCGTCGCAGACGTAATATTTAGAAATTTTACGCAGCCTCAAAAATTCAAAACATTTCGTCAGTGGGAACAAGAATTCAAGCCCAAGAACTACCCTTTAACATGGAGGCAAAGGACTGAAAGTTGCTTCAAACAAGCACTATTATAAAATCCTCGCCCATTATGTGACCATGCCGATATTCTAGCATGTATAAAGCATTTGCATAGACCGTTCGTACAAGCGACCAGCCGATCACAATCGTGAACACCGTTTAGCTTTTGGCCGCGAAGGAAGGAGGATGGTAGGTACTGATGTGTCTGGAATAAGAGAATGAACCGCGGATCGCATCGAAGACACGAAAGGTACCTACGCAATCTGGCAGTAGTCATCTCCACGAGGCGGTTCAATCTCCATCNAATCGTGAACACCGTTTAGATTTTGGCCGCGAAGGAAGGAGGATGGTAGGTACTGATGTGTCTGGAATAAGAGAATGAACCGCGGATCGCATCGAAGACACGAAAGGTACCTACGCAATCTGGCAGTAGTCATCTCCACGAGGCGGTACCATCTCCATCGGGAGAGGATGTAGAGGCCCACCAACTCAACTCATGTTTCGTCTCGCTCCAGAATTTATACACCTACCTCTCTGTCTCCATCTCCCGCCTACCTCTCGCCTCTGTTGTTTCATCAAACGACTCAGATAATCTGCTCTTGACCAGCCTTTCCATTCAGAATTCACTACTACCGTTGTCTCCGCTGCAATCCTAAGCCCAGAAAACATGTCATACGACCCTCTGTCACAGTCTTTCTATGAGGGACTCACTGCCATGGGCGACGTATTCAACTATTCGAACAAGCCAAAGACTTTTCTCCACAACTGGAAAATTGTCTGCATTATTCCTATTCTCGAACGAGGCAAGCTCCCATGTGCAGCGTACAGCTGCCTTCTACAGATCTACAGCATTCCCATCGGCACTCTCCAAAATCCTGCAGTTGTTATGCCTCGCAAAAATGACTATTCCTTTCCCTTAGCTCCTTTGAGTAAGGCTGCAGACAGACCAATGCACTCAATCTCCGACGCTCTTGGCTATGATATCCCAGTTGACCCTCGATTGTCTTAGCCACGCTAAGCCTGCCCCTCATTCTCTTCTTTGTTCCATCGACATCCCCAAAGCTTTTGAAACAGTCCCCCGTTTAAAAATTAATATCAAAGATTGTAAATATATACATTTCTTCAAATTACAAGAGTTTTCTAAAGAACTTGTATTTGGGGCTTGCATCTCCCATATGAGGAAGCAATCCGAGCAGTCCTTAATGGCGTCCTGCAATAGTTAGCCCTTTCTCTTTAATCGTTCAACCATTCAATACCAATTCGTCAGCACGCTTTTTTATGCAAATGATATTTCCGCCGTCTCTCTCAACCACTTGGTTGATGAGGCCGTTGCTAACCTGCAGAACTATAATTATATTCACGCTTTGGAGATGGCTGACCTAAGTTGTATAAACGGCAGCCCCTAAATCATCTCTAGCCTTAATCACTATTCGTAAAAAAGAGTACAGAGTATCGCCCAAATCCATCAATCCCACTACCAAGTCACTGGAGCAGAACTTCGGCTAGGCGTTTACCTCCAAGCCCCGCATTCCATAAGTCCCATCTCGATAGGGCGTTATGAAGGACCAAGCTTCCACTACGTTCGGCCATTCCAGCTGTATAAAATTTGTGAGACCTCGCATTAGCTACGACAGCAGGGTGTGGACACCACGAGACCTAGCACTCTCTTATAGGTATGTAGGCTCGGCGCATACAAAGCGCAGCTCAGAGCATTACCACAGTTTAGTACATGGTCAACCCCAAAAGACAACCTGTATGCTGCGAGTTATGTCTTTCGTGAAGGACTACATTAATGAAAGAAAAACTCAGTTTGTCCAGGTAGCAGCCTTCATGCCTCTTTCACCCCAGCCACCACCTCCATTCCCAACCACCAGCTAGGCGCGTGCTGTCGGGACGAAGGAGTCTGAGGGGGGTCGGCAGAGATGGCGCTTAGACACCACCTTGGTGACAAACACAACTCCCATTCACACCCGCAGACATGTCCATTCCACTTCCTCCCATCTCGGGGTTCCTTATACTCTAATGCTCCTTTCCCCTTCCTAACTCAACCTCAGCTGCAGAAGCGTGCGCAAATACACTTCTTCGTGCGACACGCCAGACAGAACAACTCGAACACCATTCTTCTAGGTCCTTTCCCCTGTCCCTAACAAAAAACTCACGTTTAGCAAAACGCGACAACAATCAAAGTACCCCCCCCCCTCGCACTTGGGTCAAACGAGCGCAAACTCCGGTCTGAAATTACTACAAGCTGCAGATGGCACAGTGGATCAGAGAATCGGTCCTTCACATCATGCCGGAAGACTTCACCTTGTCCCGCAACCAACTCGCCGCGATCGTCTTCTGGGAGAGACCCTCGCGGTACGTGTATTTCCGTGATCTGCAGACGACTAAACACGACCATCTCCTGCAGTATATTTCGCAACTGGCCGCCCACAGACCCGGGCGCGACTGCCCTCAACAGGCCTGTCGGGATTAACAGATACGTAAGATGCAACCACTGACTATAAACTTCAAGAGAAGAAAGAGATAGTTCTATTTGCCCCGGTAAAATTGACCGAGCTAAATTCTCTCCACACTATAAACTGACAAAATCAAGCAGCGAGGTACACTATATCGTCCAGAGAATAATCACGAATACAAGCATGAATAACGAAATTATGCCTAACGAGTTCAGTTATCTACCGACCGTTTCGACGACAGTATGGTATACTAGTATATACAAAATTGTAATACTGCCATACAAGAAAGAAAAAAATCATTTTGCCAGAAAGGAAAAGAAACTGTGGTGTTAACGGCACTCGTAAACCAGTGGAAACCTCAATTTCACAACACGTAACCTCAACTGACGTTCTTACACACATTACTACGCTCGTCAGTAACATTTTGCAAGAAGTACACAGACGCCAACACCTGATACAAATATTACAGATCTCCATTAGGCGCGGCGCGTAAAGCTTAAAAGTTTTCAGCACCTTACTGACTGTACAAGAACCATCAATGGACCTGAGGCGTGCAGACACACACAGACTCCCCAGCGCAGTACAGTACATGTATCACCCACATCCACAAAGCACGGCGCTATCTGCGAGTCCGATAGCAATCCATGAATGATTCAGAGAGAGGCCGGTCGTGTATTCACAAGTCACTCGAGCAGAAATTCCTATCAAAAACATTTCTAGGTGCAGCCATGAAGTTCAGTAAGCAAAGGGATCGCGCTACCGTAGTCCTGGCATCATCAGTGAACACAACTGCCGAGGCCACGCGAGACGAGACGAACCAAAGATTTCCGAGCTATCCATCCTAGCTGTGCAAGCGAACCTCGCGGCAAATAAAACACACCCGGGCTCTGATGCTTGGTCACGCTCTGCGCTTCTCATGGTTACAAACTTTTTTTCATTTGTTCCGAACAGAGGCATCTATGTGTGTCAATGTTAATAAGAGTAGCAACAGCAAGAAAAAGTTGCGTAACTAACATTTCCTTCATAACCGATGAATCTCACTGGGGCTGAAAATGCAATGCATTGCGCAACTACGACACATAAAATTTTTAGAGGAAAAATACGCGAAGAGTTTTCTCTAAAATATCTCCCACTAGTTGCAGTACCTACTTCGCAATGCCCCATCTCCAACAAGCATTGCCTGGGAGACCCAGACGAATATTTCGAAACACACTAACTTTGCAGCACCAACTCGTACAGACAGCCACAAAATGGATTAATCAATAGAGGCAAGGGATAGCGTTAATATTCCGCAAATATTGAAATACACATTTAAAAACAACCATTCATTCTGGTATACAGTATATCACATCAACAGCCCCTACCAACGGCGTACTGAAGTCAAATGAGATAGAGCAAAGCGAATGTCAATCGAACTTTAATATTAGACAGAACGCGAACAAAGACGATAGAACGAGCGTGTATTCAGCACGGCAATGGTCTAGTTAAATCCCGTACTTTTCATGTCACTGAGTCTGTGATTCAACAACCATATCGATTGTTCCAGGCTTCAGAGCCATTTGCAGCAGCGAACTCATCGCATGGGCCAACTCAGGTTAGGCCTTCGTAGCTCGTCGCAATCTTTAGTGTGTAAATTCTGAAAAATTAGAGTTATAAAAATAAGAAAATCTGAGGTGGAGGATTACGATCGTAACCTAAAGAGAAACCACACGAGGGCTGCCCAACTTTGTATTGTGAACGCAGCGTTTTTTTTTTTTTCCTTCTTCTTTTTTGTGCAAAGGTGTACATATCGGAACTCGCCACAACCAAACGTTTACGGTAGTGTCTTTTCAACGATTACTTCACATATAATCACGCTTAGATGCATATCAAATGTATTCGTACATAGGCAAACAAAGAAAAATTTTGCGGTTTCTCCAACCGCGCTGAAAGTTGCTACATCAACTATAGCAGACTAGTCAGAACTGGACTTGCCGCGAGATACTCAAACAACAACAAGCTTTTTTCGAGGCTACTTAATAAGTTGTTTAGGGAAATATATTCTCGCGTGAAATAACACAACTGCAAAAAAAAGTCAAGCACGAGTCCTTCAAGNAAGTTGCTACATCAACTGTAGCAGACTAGTCAGAACTGGACTTGCCGCGAGATACTCAAACAACAACAAGCTTTTTTCGAGGCTACTTAATAAGTTGTTTAGGGAAATATATTCTCGCGTGAAATAACACAACTGCAAAAAAAGTCCAGCACGAGTCCTTCAAGAATGAATATTCGACAAAGAAAGACAAATAGAGAAACGAATGGAATAGCAAAGTGGGAGGAAATTAGCGGAAATTCATTTATCGCGCCCTAAGCAAGAAAATGTAGCACTGTAATGACATTAGACACCTCACAGTCAGTCGCTACGACATCAGTAACATAAGACATACCTACTCTAGCATCCGGAACAAACAGGCAACACAAGTAATCAAATAAGCGATAGAAAAAACTCTTAACATCTTAGTCGTAATTGACTCCCTGCCTGTGCCGATATCAGTGATGGGACGCGCTAATACCTTGTATTGCAGGAGCATATCAAGAGTTACGATAACTTAACTTAGTAGCTACAACGAGAAGGTCACAACAGCGGCGTGATTAGAGCAGTGCGTTATATAGGACTATTATCATTATTATATTGAGAAGGCTCCGTTTCCACAATAAAAGGCGACCTCACAGAGGAAGAATGGAAAAACACACAGTATGACGACATAAACATGGAATCCATGCACGAAGGTGTTCCCACACAAGATCCACGCACATGGAAACAGCAAGTCGGGAAAAAAGAGGAAGAATAGAGGAAAGTAAGATCAGTACGAGTATAAGATCGGAAGGAAACAAATTGGGCACGAAAAACGTATTGAAGGTTTAGCTAAGGGCTCAGGCAACCTTGTGGCCCCCGGCTCTGGGGTCGCTGCTCCCCCTAACATAGGATGAGCGAGGGTTATGGAGAGAAAATAAATCAAAGTCACGAAAATGTCAGAAGATTCTGAGCCTTATAGGAACTACAGGGTAATACTATACTGCATTGGGATCGTGCTAAATACAACATTATGAAAACGATACACGATTATAACCTCGAAAAGTACACCATCTTCCGGAACGACTTTCTTGAAACCCTAATAAGACAAGTGATTTTTATGTAAAAGTAACTTCACGAAACATTTTACCATAACTGCTGGTCAGTGGTAATTCTTTCCCGTGCAAATCACGACACTTAACAACGACTTCATAATTGCTGCAATTTTTTTTGTCACACTGCAGTACGTTGTGTAAAAAAAACTGTTCAGCACTTGCTTATAGAGGAAGACGGCAGGTAACACGAATGCAGGTATAAGATACACACGGGACCCAAGCCACGCTTCAAGTAGCCCTGACTAGGAACAATATGAGGCAGCTTCTTTGGTCAGCGAGCGAGTAATAGGCTCAGCGGTTTAGTGCTCCTCGCAGTCGTCTCTCTCAGATGCTGGGTCTCCATCAGCAGCTCCCTAGTGATACAAAGACCCTTGAAATTCACCAGTAATACGCATGTTTTCGGAAAAACTGGTAACAATTGTAGATATGAAGGCGAGTAAACGGAGTCGTAAGAATATATTCCTCATTAGTGTTCACAAGTGTTTAATCTGTTTATAGCAGTAGGTAATAAACGTAACGATGCATCAAGAACAGCGAAAGTGAGTCCTCTTATCGAAAGCTTAGGGCACTATATTCATCTCTATTACATAAAACAAAATGCAGTAACAACAAACTTTCTCCGCCCACTTTCTAAGAAATATTTTCATCGATTATCATGCAGTAAAAGTGCAAATGTGATGGGTAGACTCCACATTTACATTTTAGAACGAGACGATAGACCGGTTTTGCATTTAAATAAAAGTAAAATGCAGATTACAGCATAATATGTGCTTGAGTTCACAGTGTAGCAGTGGGTCCTCGTTTTAAATGTGTGGAGCTTCCGGTGAGATGTTAAACTTATGGGCGCCACCCAGGAAATTGAACATTTCGTATTTTTTTCTCTATATACTTAGGTGGCTAATCTGTCAATTTTGTTGCCCAGATAGTTCATTAGAATAAAGGGCTTGAAAACTTTGTCACGAAGTACTTTTGTTTCCTTATCTTACTTTACAAATGTATGTTCTGAATGTTTTTATTTGTATCAAAAATTTTTCAACAAATATTATTATTAAATCTTAATATTTAGAAATGTAACATTAAGTGCGCATTTTAGATGGAAATTCCAGTGGCACGGGAAGTTCTTCTAGACCGTACTGAACAAAATCTCGAAAGTGCGCATGACTTCGCCAAGCGAGGTTACTGCCTTCTGAACACGGCCTACCTCTACCAACTTTTACCAATTATCAATGATAAAATGTATTGACGATTTGATGACTTGCGACATGTGCGGGTTTCGCACGGTAGATAGCCGAGCGTCCAAATTTTTCTTGCGTTTCAAAATAGTACTAGTCTGGTGAGCAAGCACATCTGAAGTGCGTGCTTTTGGATTATAAGAAAATTAAACCAAGAATGGACGACCTGCGGCGCAGTGCAGTCTCAGTGAACCAAGTGACACAGTACAGGTTAGAAATAAAGGGGACGAGAATTAGCAGCAGCGTCAATGCGCTATAGGAACCATGTATGGCAACGACTAATAGTACAGGCTAAAAAGACCGTCGCTCCGGGACTCGTTAAGAGCCAGGCTTTAGGTCGTGTAAGGCTTCAAGTAATTCTGTTGCGAGGTATAGCATCGCTGCTGCCGAGATGATGACAAGGAAACATGGTACGTATGGCAGAAGGAGCGCTGTTGGGCATTATAGCCCAGAAAATGCCACAGTGAGGGCTCAGTAAGATGATTCTTACCGCAAAAGACAGAATAGGCAAGTAACATTTTAACAATTGCAGAAAAACATTATACATAGCGGCCCACGGGAGATACAAATACATCTTGACAAAATAAGAATGAGTACAGCATCTCGGTAGGGTAGCTAATTTTATGTTTTCAATACTAAAATTAGGAGACATCTACAAACAAAAAAAGCTATGTAAAAGTAGTCACATTATTAGCAAATACAGCTTTAATACGCATTGAGTACCTGCTCGCTCTCTATATTGATTTTGATGTATGCACGCAGGTTTATATTGCGACTGTTCCAATAAAACACGAAATTGCTTATTGGGGGACACACGATGTGTATTCTCTTGCAGTTTAAATAGCTCTTACATTCCATTAAAACTATCGTTTCTATATTTTCATGGTAAAATTAAATTCTACCTCCGCACAGAAAATCTCTTTTTGGATCGCCCCGTATTGTGTCCGGCCTAAAGTTCTAATTTACAAGTCGTTAGCTGTAAAAGACTTGAACTTGGAGTCGTTTGTTCATGTAAATAGCGGGTATTAATGATTTCACCAGCAAACAAGTTGCAACAGCAATAGCGTGAAAGTTCAATAACAGTAAGTCTTGACCAGTACTGTTATACTTAACAGCAACAAATGTTACGGGAACTGCATATATAATAATCCGAACATACTGTAACTAGCATACTTTACTAGGTATCGCTTAAATAACACCGGGAAAGTATCGAGCATTGGCACCTCCCCAGTAATTTTAGGGAAGTAACGAGTAAAGGCAACGATCCTCGATTTTGTGCCCCGGGGCTCAACTCTGCTCGTCAGTGTCGCACCAACATTAGAAAGTAAAACTCCAATTTCTCGCAAAGCAACTGCGAAAAGCTGCTCCACAGGATGGGCAGCGATGGTGAAGAAGCGAGCGCAATTTCATTTCAGAGAAGGGCTAATTAATATGGCGAGTGATAACGAGCGCTGCCATATCGAAAGCTTCGTTAAGTTTAATGCGTCAATTGCGACCAACGAAGAACGTGGCCAGGTACGGCCATAAGCCCACCCTGAGCTTCTGCTGTGTATTACTGCGGTAGGTTCGCAAGGGTAATGGCGCTTGCCCGTCCGTAAAATGGAGTTTCGTGAGAAACGCAAGGCTAAATAATAAATGGTTGACACTGACATTTAGTTACGTAACAGGCGGATAACTATCAAGCTGTTATCTACTGATCTCTTACTAATGTATAACTTTTTATTTGCTGACATGTCATTAGGATGAAGCACACCTGTGATCTCACTATATAATATAAACAATATGTTGGTTAGTTAGTGCACGGATCACACGAAATCTTCACTGTCCACTCCTCGCAAATGAGGCTGAAGGCAAATTGATATATGCTCGATAAAATGAGTTCCATTCAACGTACCGATT
The DNA here is from genome assembly GCA_001587735.2 of Parhyale hawaiensis. Taxonomy (NCBI): domain Eukaryota; kingdom Metazoa; phylum Arthropoda; class Malacostraca; order Amphipoda; family Hyalidae; genus Parhyale; species Parhyale hawaiensis. The sequence continues at coordinate 42,243,631 of LQNS02278070.1, forward strand.
TGAAACAAAAAATAAATAAATGAAATAAAATAAACTGTTCTTGGAAAAGCAAGGAATGTATCTATTGGAAAGACACATGCATGTGTGAGCACTGGCCAACGGCAAATTGAAAAATATATTTTAGCCAATTTTAGGTCATTTTGCTGTCCCAAGATTCAATTATCGTCATCCATAGTTGGTATATAGATAAGAATCTGTGTTTTTTGCTGATAAACACATTTCTTGCATAACCGAGAACCGTTTACTTTTTGTTTGAGGTGTTATGTTGCCTGGAAAAGATTTTATCGAAGCTTAAGCTATTTACAATGAGCCTCATTCGCAAATTTCAGCGGACAGCCAGGGTATCGTGCGGTCCATGGTTCGTGTCATAATTATACGGAACTACATATGTTAGTTTGAGCCATAGCCACTGCCGCATGTGTTTCATGAGAAGAAGAGGCTGAGGCATACAGAATATCGAGAGAGTGTGGGTACTCATGCATGAGCTTTCCCATAGCAGATCAAAGGGCATGGGAGCAACAAGTCGGGAAAGACGAGGAAGAACAGAAGTACAGCATCATATTAGCAGCAAGTGAAAATGAAAGGAAGCAATGTGCACACAAAAGAAAGATGTTCCAACGGCTTAACTAAAGCTAAGGTAACATATGGGGGTCCATTTGCTGTGTGACTCCCAGTCCCGCAGGATAGGCGAACCTAACTAGCTAACCTTGTAGCCTACGACTTAGCCTATGCCCGGGAGTGCTTGGCTAGTTGGTTTCTCTCTCGCCTATCGGAATAGCGTAGGAAAGAAAAAAATCCAATAGTTCAATGGCAACGTAGCGGTTGCTTTTCCAAGTTCAAATCTAATCATTAAATTGGTGGCATCATGACTTTTGAACAACATACCGAACTGATATATGTCGAGCGCGGATGTTAAAGATAATTTTATGGTAAATAGCTTAAATTAAAAATTTCACATTCTATAATACAAATACACATATTTTAAGTTGAACTTGAAAATTACAGGGATTGGAAGCCATTGTGCGGCTCTGACGGCCACGTCACTTGTTGCAACGAGTCGCTAGAGCGTTCACTTCAGCTTTGCGTTAACATTTCTTCACAAATAGATTCACTACTCAGTATATAATGTGCATGAAGAGCAAAATTAAAATGACTAGGGAAAAACAATGTCAAACAGAGCATTAGCTGCGACTGTTATATCGGAGTAATTGTGCTGTCGGAGTTGTAATCCATCCACTCTTTTCTCTTTGGAGATCATCAACACGTCGTGTCCCAGGTGATTACTAATTAAGGATCAATGATATCCACTGGATATATGACAAGAGCAGAGAATAATGGGAGGTTTATAATGGAAATTTCTCAATTGATTACAAGCACTGAAATAAAATAATTACCACGAACGTTACATAATAGTTGTTTCAAATGCAAAAATAAAAGTTTGCCACTATAACACCGCTTTAAAGACGTTGTAGTACCTGTTACCGGTAGCACGGATATTCACGTCCCACAGTAAAGCTTTACTTGTTCTGAGCTCTACTACGCTAATGGAGTAGAAAACAAACGAAAGAAATGGGAAAATTTTCAGAACTATGAAAAGGGGGAAGCAAACGACATATGCTGACGCAGATATTTTCTACAGCGTAGATCATTTGTGGTTTAAATTTTTGGAGATTGTTTAAAGCAATTACAGAATTGGTAAAACGCAAACGGGAAATACAATATTTGTTTTTATGCTGTCTTTGTGCCTATAACATGATTATATAAGGGCAAAAACTTTGCGGGTAAAACATCTGCGAGATTTACTAGTGTTATCATGTATCTTGATAGCATTTTTATGGCGATTTAGGATAGACGGGCTACGACTTTGGAATACACAGGCTAGGTACGTTAAGCCCCCTGCGCACGAGTCGGAACACGGAAGCGCTTCATGTTCTTAGAACAGATGTTTCTGCGCTCGTGATAACGGCTGAATCTATTAGGACACATCGATTCCAGATATGTACAGTTGCGAATTGAAACTCAGAGAGAGATTCGAAACTGAGCAAATGGCCCTCGCTGTAGCGGAATAGGTGCCGAGGTTTTTCGTTGCAGCTTGAACACAATATATTAGACAAGTCAA
>LQNS02278070.1:42245767-42268803 GCA_001587735.2 Parhyale hawaiensis
CATGTTTCGACTCTCGTGTACAGCAAACTTGAGGTTAGACGCGGTTCGTAAGGGACAGGCGTTATTTGTGGGGTAGGTTAGGTTGAGGAGCTGCATTAGGTCGAACTAAAGTGAGTTATAATAGCGTAGGCTAGGATTACTTCATTTTAGAAAGTGAGACCACTAACTAACCGTGTGAATTTCCCCGGGTCCCGCTAGTCTATATTATAGCGTTTCTTGACGGCCCGGAATAAAGATCACAAGCCGAATACATAAGATATAAGGTAACACAGAATATGTCTGGTCTAGGCTTCGTGTACAGTAGACTTACAGGACAGCAAGAAACGAACGAAAAGCGGTTAAGAGAAATTTCACGTGCGGTTAGAAAAGGCAAGACTCAATGCATACGTGAACGGACAAGTCAAACATGCAGAAGGTATATTGTAACATAATTACACAACAAAAAGTTACAACACCAGCAACGCAGATCAAAGAAACTGCGGCTTCCTCTGAGCGTCATGAATCATAAAAATAAAAATGTAGATGCAATCGTCAAGCAATAATAAAATAGAACTAAATACAGGAGTAAACTTAAGAACACTACAACGGCAACGCATGTAGCACTGGCATGAAAGAAAACTTCTAGAAGCTTCGAAATGGAAAGAAAATTACAAAACTTTCCCTTTCCTTTGCTTAACTTCAGCTGACCTTCGACTTAAAGAGAAGCCAACTACATCAATGATAGCATAAAATGAAGAACTGTAAGAAGTGGGCAAATAAAGATAGACAAAACGCAAGTAATAAAATCATGCACAGCATCGTAAATATTAATCATCGGAGCGGAAGTTGAAACTATAATGTAGAATGGATGGCAGGTAATTTAAGGCAAGCCTAATTTATTAGGGACAGTGGAACAAACGTGGGGCATCCATTGGACGTCTACTTAAAGTCATACATCGAGTCCATGATAACGCAAGGCATTACCCACAAAAGCTCAGCTATACTTGGCTTCACCAGCAAATTGCTCCCTCCAGTTCACTTGAGTAAATGACTGGTAATGAGCTCTTGGACCACGCGATGTCGCTTCCACAAACTAAGCCGACACCGGCCCACTCTCGACTGGTCCCTAGTCTGAAGCCCAGAAATTCTGAGCCTTTTGAGCTCTTCTCAATAGGAGACGCTATGGCACAGCTCCTTCAGTATTTCGGAGGTTCGACTACCAAGTTAATCGCATTCATATCGGCCCAGTTACTACAGCATTGAAGGCCATGACACAGAAATTCCGAACCTCTGAGCTTCTCTCAACAAAATGTCACAAAGTTCCTTCCTTCATGCAGACTTAAGTCTCCGCAAGACAGCTAATCCCACGGACTCAACTGCTTCGATGACGGCGGCGCGCCTAAGTCAGCAGCACAAAATCTTAAACCTTCAATCTGGTACTATTTATATTACACAGTTCCTAGAGCAGCCTTGTTTGTGGCAGAAAAGTGCAAAGTACACCTGCAGTGAGTAGGCTGCTAACGACGATTGAGAATCGAAAACAAACATCCATAGCAGGGGTTGGAGTATATTTTACAAAGCCCTAATTAGATACCAATAATCAAATGCTATAATATAGCTCAATGTATATTTTTATGTAAATTTAATTAAGACATATCTGTGCATCTGACCATTTTACGTGATGCTTGTAGAAAACAAGCGAAAATTAGGCCATGTTAGAGACTCGGTGGAATCCTGCCCCGTTAGAGCGAAATTCGATAGGCGACAAATAAAACAGGTTGTAGATCAATGGCAAACGTACATAAACTTTAAAAATGAATATACTTCTTGTTTCGCCCACGTTGAAACCCAAGTAATAAATATATACATATATATTTCGTTATGGCCTGATAGAGGTACATCCCCTTCCGAGAACCAAGGTTAGGCGCGCAAGGACTGGTTCTCCTAACGTCCTATATCATTTAACGGGTTCACAGTGCTGTTAAGCACTTAGAACACTACGGGAACCAGTCCTGGAGGGACCTAACCTCTGCTCTCGGAGGTAAAAGCTCATTGGAAGGGGGCTTGTACTAGGGGTGGTTGGTCGGGGACGATGGGGGCTGGTACTAGGGGTGGTTAGTCAAGGACGATGGTGGCAGCACAAAAAAATTCTACTATCGGGAAGTTGGCGAGCGCGAACGCAGATTCATTTTTCCTTCAAAATGAAACAATTTTGAGATAAATCTACGGTATTTTTAACATTTTTTTCACTGTTTGAAGTTAACTTACCGTTAGGTGGCCAAGATTCTTGGTACCTCTATCGAGACATTAGCCACCTAACAGGCCGTTATTCAAGATTCTTTGCCATCTAATAGCCCGTTTCGAAATATATATATATCCTTGCAGCAATTAATTAAAAAATTTTTTCCAACATTATTTCTTCCTTTGACAATGAATCTTTTCACTAGGGCGAAAACCTCCGACTAATATGAAATCATGACGTAGCTTTGACACGAAGCTGAAATTTAAATCCAGCTCATAGGAGGAGGGAACCCAAGAGCGCCGATCTTTTCCTTTCGGTTGGCAGTTGCAGGGCATCTTTCATAACAAATTAGGAATGCAAGTGTGACAATGATGAAGTATCATCACGAATTCATTGCAGTCATTTCTGTCGGCCGGGCACGCTAGTTCATTTAATGAGCAATGTTTCAATTTTAGCCCAAGTACTTATCCAAGTGTATACATGGGAAGTAGAATATGGAATGTTCAGAACAAAGCAGAATAGAACACCAGTACCTACCAAGAAATCTCTCTCGCAAGCGCTGCGGATAATACAGATCACCTTTCATTAGTTAGAATACAGCATATCCCGGTCGCAGGAGTCTGAACCCTGGACATTTTTCCTGCGCAGACCGTGTGCGCGTGAGCGGCGTTCACGTTGGTGCGCCGCGCTGCCCGCTGTATCGCTGGTTAAGTTATGTTAGGTAATGTTAGGTAACGTTAGGTAACATTAGGTAACGTTACATAACGTTAGGTAACGTTAGGTAAGGTTAGGTAAAGTTAGAGAGGTTACATTGGGTTAGGTTGGGTTAGGTTAGGTNAGGTAAGGGTAGGTTAGGTTTGGCTAGGTTAGATTTGCCTAGGTAGTGTTTATTTTAGTGATGGCACGCGCAGGAAAGCTTACGTGAACGCAAAATGTCCAGGGTTCCGGCGAGTGCATCCCGGTCATACGAGCACGTCATACTCATCGAAAACGAACGCACCAACCTCCCTGTCATTAGCTTCGACCAAGGCCCGTCCGAACTCGTGGCGGCGTGGCACGTCAATACATCGTGTACTATAGACGCGTAGTTACAGCAAATAATGAGGCATTAGCGGGTAATACGAGGCTAGAGGAGAATTAAGCAAGACTGTCAGGGAAGTGTAACGGCATCCATGCGGAGGTCAGGCAAAGCAGAATCATTAGGGATTTAAGGATGGCAACAATACCATAGCGTGAGCAGCGTCTGCCCACAGTCTGGTCATCAGAGACAGGGCTCTCCCAACAGGGTTTTTTCTAGCCAGATCAGGGTATTTCAGACCCCATTTGGGTGGCTATATAGGTTCAATTGTGGCAAATCTTGAAGAATCTGGCTCGTTTGGGTAACATAGGATATTATAGCAAATAAGTACCATACATATACATAAATTGAATAATTATAAACTTCAATGCAGTACAGTGCAGTAAGCTGTCAGTAACAGAACGTGTTCACTCTTGACTCTTGCCCGTATCAAACTTGCAACAAATTAGAGAGCACCGCACTCAATCACTTTAAAAGGTGTCGTTTTGTGGCCACTCTCTGGTTGCTGGCGCTGCGACCAATTTTTGACGTGATTCTGTTAAGGCGTCTTTTTTGTGACCCACATCCGTGACCAGAATCACAGCGAGCATGATTATCTTCATCACTGAAAACACAAGAACGGTCAATGAATTTGTAAGCAAAGCCACGACGCTATGTTTGTTAAAATAGAAACATAGCACAGGCCTGTATTTAAAAAAAGATATGTTCCTGTGGTTTTCTTCAGTGATTCCTAATAAAATTGTCCTCCTAAATTGAAATATGACATTCATTTTACTCAATCAGGTGTGGTTTTTGAGATACAGTGCACTACTGTTTTTAAAAAAGGACAATTTAAAAAAAAATCAGTTATTTATATCAACGTCATTTAATAAATTACAATTATATACTTGTAAACTAGCTTGACCTTCTATATTCAGTGGTCTGACAAAGTTCTTCATCAGGCCAAGCTTTATATGAAGAGGAGGCAGTAAAACATATTTGGGAGGGACTAGAGGTTGAGCTACCACGTTGTGGCGGCCAATTTGGAATGCCTTTCGAGACGGGCAGTCTTTTTGCTTAAAGTGAAGACCATCCATCCGGCTATCCCATGGGCACATGAAGCAAGGCCGACGAGACGGCAGGCCCGATCCTATGCTTCTAGGAGGCGAGGGCCACAGCACCCGGGTTTCAACAGCGATAGCGTAATGCGGAGGGGCCGGGGACGGGGTAAGGTTTACCTCGGTCGGAGAGATGAGAGAGGGACCTGTGCTGAGCACTTTGCTGACCTCCAGGCCAGCAATGGCCGACGCCATTAAATCCTTGTGCGTCAACGCCAATAAGGTGGCTGGGACGACGCCACCATTGAGCATGTGACACATCAATGGCAGACATTTAGATTATAGAGTTGGCAACGACTATACCGTGAACAAGTGGCGGACTACCAAGGATTGCATAGCTCAAACAAGCTATGCGGTGGGCGCCAGTGGCTATGCACAGAACCGAATTCTGTACAGTTTGTAGTTTGGCTACGGAGGAGGCCGAGACATAGGTTAGCACACCGGAGCGGCGTAAGTAATGATGGACCTAGGCTATTATCAGAGTTTCCTTTTGTTGACCTCAGATGGTATACCAGCAAGAAAATTAAGAATGCGAAATTTGAAAGTCGCTCAGCTAAAAATTTCCTTCCCATGTGTTGCGAAGCTGAGAGTCGGGTCCTAATGAACACCCAAGATAATAATAATAATAATCTTTATTAAGTACTCATAGACATTACAAAATTGGAATGAAATATGGTACACAGGAGAATGTTTCTTATTTCTAGGTTACACACAGGGCATGTCGCAGTGATCTTACATATTAGACATCATTACGCCCCATTGTGTTACTCCGGAAAGAGGGGAGATTTACTCAGCGTGACCCCCGGGTTCATGTGGACCTAATTGGCGACCTCAGCGGCACGGAACGAGAGCTGGGAAAACGCTACTTCCAGATCGTTCGACTGTCCGGCTATGATAAAATCGTTCAAGTAGGAAGTGGTGAGAAATGCGGATTTGGGAAGCTGGAGAGGAAATGATTGAAAAGCAAAAGGGAAAATAACCACACCCTGGTCTCTTTATAAAATCACAACTGTTTTCGTGTTTTTAGCGATCATCGTGATCATGATACCAGTGATTGCGATGACGAAAGTAGCAACAAAAGGACTCCTAAAGTTGTGACTCAATCGTTCTCCACTACCGTTGTTAGTGGAGATGTTGTCACTCGTCAATCATGTCAAAAAAAAAACTTGCTGAAACTAACACCGTTACAGATAGGCTGCTAGTGCCTATCGGTCAACAAATAATGTTACTCATGAACACCTGAACTCAATTAGTGAAATATGTCGCAAACGGCGTATGCTGCCAGCAGAGCGATAAACGTGTCGAACAGAACTCTTCGAAAAGATGTTCAAGTACAAGTAAATTTGATAGAGGAACTATAGTAAAATTATCATTCTGAACATAGTTTCGACTTGTGTAAGAAAAATTAAATTGCTTCTCAGTGAAATTGTCTTTACTTTTTTGTATAAATTTCGTTTTTCCGCAGATCTAATCTGGGATTATGGGAAATTAGCGAGTGGAGTCCCGATCATAGCACGATGCGCTTCACGTTACACTTGTGCGGGCCTACACATGACATACGAGTACATGTAAGTATTATTATTATTATTATTATTACAATGAGGGTTTTCCGCCGTATTAGATACGAAGACTACATAACAGCGATCCAATTTTGTATAACACAGTTTAGAAGTCGAGTCGAACTCGGATGAGCTCTTTCAGTACAAACTCGGCCAGGTACACCATGTCTGGCAGAAAATAAGGCGCGAGCATTTCTAACCCTACACTGCTCAGCCGACGTAATCGCTCAGCCATGCGGGGCAGGGAAAGAGACGAAAAACGAAAAGAGAAGAAGATAGAAGCAAGCGAACACTCGTGTGGGGGGTCCCTTCCGAGGCCCCCCACACGGGAGCAGATAGGAGTCCCATGGGACGGGTCGCTTACAACCATTCGGCGGCCCACCTCGCGGAAAAGAAGGGGAAACATAGAGGACCCACCTAACTCTACAAAACTAACCGTCTCAGCAGGAACTGCGGCCAGATGCTACATCCCCTGTGGAGAAGGCACTCGGGACCATTGGGTGCGTGATGCCCAAACAGTCCCGTTGTTATACGTCAAGGGATGCATTGTATTCTGATAACCGAAGCAATTTGGGTATATACAGGAATACCGTACTTAACTGAATATGAAATTTCAAGGGCCGTCCGAAATTATTGCTACTACTAACCGTTTAGTGTTCTTACTATTATGTTCTCAGCTTAACTCCCAGGTAGCATTATAGTATAGTGACCCATCTAGTTCGATACAGGACCCGAAAACTAAGTACGTACTATGGCGAACACTCAATAATAATCAATCGAGGAACTCATTCCCCCCTTTTTCCCCAGCAGAAAAAGGACAAGAGCTAAGCTAAGAGACCGACGTGCCAAGAGCAAGCCAGGACTCGCCTGAGAGAGAGAGACGATGCGCCAGCGACCGACGCCATCACTCGCTCACTTCTCACGCGCTGTGAGATGCTTTCTGTCCAATGAATTTTGCAGCCGTAACATTTGCATAATTACTGACGTTTGGGGCATTTTGCAGCTGTGCAGCACCAGAGCAACAATAACAGTGTGTGTTGACCCAGTGCAATGCAGTGCGCCGCATGCCGGCAGCGTATGCACGACAGGCACACACGAGTCGTTGGGAGGGAGAGGCGAGCGAACAGCGTCGCATAAATCAATTGAAAAGGCAGCATGGAGAGAAAAGCAAGCTAAGCATGGAGGACATTGAAAGAATAATGAGATTTGATAAAATAAACACCAAAGGAAGAGAAAATATTAGAAGTGTGGAAAAAACACAACAAGGAGTGAACGGTACCATAATTAGTACCCTACAGTATTTAACTGCACTTCTTGGCCAAAAGGCAGAAATAATGTTATAAACACAAGAAATGTGCAGAGAAATCTTAGAGCGACGAATTTTGCGGCGATCTTGTGCATTCACAAAAATCTAAAATTCTGAGTCAAAAGTTCATAGGCATTTATCTCATGTCTACATCGGGCTGTAGAGAATAATAACGGACAGTCGCCAAAAAAAAATACTGATTGAGGTAGACAAATGTTGGGAAGGAGGACTGTGTGTTGTTTTTCCGGAATAGAGGGTAACGTCTGACGTTGCAACATTTACGTAGTAAAGTAGGAGAAGGGAAGAGCTCTGATGTTGCCGTATATTTTTTTCATTTAACAATTTCACGCGTCCTGTACTCATTTGTGTATAATTTACCAATAATGCTTTAATACGCAAATTAGTCTGTAATTAAAGCATGAAATAGCTAATTACCGTCGTCTGAAAAAAAAGCTAGATCCAATACCCCCCGTAGATTGATTTTCAGTATACTTATCCTCATAGTGAGCCAATACCTAGGAAGTTTTTTACAGTCCATCTCAAAGGTAAGAGCCGACAATGCAAAACTACGATTCGGAAATATTGAACAGTACTACACATACATAATAATATATATTTAAGTACATTGTTCCAACATCTATAAGGCACGCAGAAACATAATCTTACATGTAACAAATCATTCAACCCATGGGTACAAATTAATCAGATATATACCCAACATGCCAAAGATGCATATATATACATAAGTAATTTTTCCATACAAAAAATATTAGTGTCGACAAATTTATAACATACTAACGTTTCGGGATTTCTTCTCCCATCCTCAGAGATTAAAATAATGAAAGAGAAAATCTAAAAAAAGGATATTTTTTCAGTTCCGCCAGCAAGGGACAGAGATGTTGACAGGGTGAGCTGTAAAACGCGAATAGCCGGGGTAAGTTCACAGTCTTGACGTAAATGCTTGTACAGTCGGACGATTAGGAAGCAGCAGTCGTGGTACAGTCAATGAGCGCAGGGATCAGAGTTTAATTGTACAGTCGGAGGAGAAAAGTCAGGTATGGAGCGCAATGAGATACAGCTGTAGTCATATTGGTTATCACGATAAAAGATGTGTCTCCTTGCGTTTACAAATGCTGCATCATCTTTATGCTGCCGCAGAACATGAAGCACATGACCAAATGAGCTTTTTTCCCCTATTTAGTACATATTGTTTAGCTGGAGGTTAGAATCCCTTAGAGGTGCATCATTAGGAGCAATGCTGTTACCATCATTGTGCTCTTTACTGATATGGCAGTACTCTGGATTTACGCACTGCATTGCATTGCGGCCAGTTCTAGGTAGAAAGCTAACAGAAGCACAACAGCTTTAGCTACAAAAATCGCTTACAATGAGAGATCATTGTTTCAAACTGCAATGGAAGAGGGTGTGGTTCAGGCAGTACCATGGACCAGTTAAAGAGTAGGCTGTGTTAAAAGTTTCATCTCTAATCCTTTTCTATGCCTTCATCACCTGTAGACATCAAGTAAAGAAAATTTAAACATCATCTGAAAAATAAACACTTCTTTCTATATATTTATATTCATTTATATTTTTAACACATCATTGGTCGACACACAGTTTACTCTCTGTAGCAGGCAACTATCACGCAAGCGATACACACACACACACGTACGCACACAAATGCCGATAACCGAGTAATTGGATGCATATAAGAAAAAGGAACAGAGCAGGACGCAATGAACCACTCCTCATTAGGCGCTCTTCTCATTGCATTTAAAAGAGCAAGTGCTAATCCATTTCTCTTTCTGTGAGTCAAGTCGCCGAGGTCTGCCAAGCCTTTGTAGTTTCCTCCAACGCTAATTAGGACAGAACGTTGACTAGCGCTCACTGCAGCCAGTGGCGAGCTCTTGACTCTCCCTGCCAGTGGTGACTTTCTTCTCTATTGCGCCAGAGAGCTCATCAATAACTCTTCTTAAAAGATAAAACAACCATGGGGACGAAGCTGCCTCAGTACCTTTACTACAAATGTCTGCAGTATACGGGACTATTTTACAAATTTTTGCCTTATGAACTCCAAAACCGTGCAAGTATATTATTATTATTATTATTATCATCATTATTATTACGTGATTAGTTTAACCACCGTATCCGCCAGAGCGATCCGTACAGTGATGCTAACGGGCAAAGAGTCCTCACACTGCAAGTATTACGAATGTAGTGGGACACGAACTGAACCTGCAGCATTATTGCCCCAGAATGTTCATTGCTGCACAACCGTACTTAAGTAAACAAAAAACATAAATAACTAGAGTACGTCCTGTCAATTGTCGCCATTGGGTACGTATTTTTACAACTGTGGCTGTAACTTCTCGTTTACATTCTCTTCTCATAATAACTGCACAACTCAACAATTATTTCAGGGCGTTTAAATTTCGACTGAGAACGTGAAGCTACTCTGGTTGACAAATGGTCAACTTGAGAAACGTGCGATGACTATAACAGAGCCGAATGTGCAAATGCATCACATGAACAACTACAATAAATTTATATGTAATGGGGCGGTCAAAAGCACCAATGGATCTAAATATCAACGATAGATCTCAACCTAGCAAACATAGAGAACACTCTTTAGATACATAAATTAATACACAGTTGTCATATCTACTCGAACATGAGTGACACCTAAAGTTATGCCTTAAAAGCTGGGCAAACATTATTATTTCACTGCCGCTTTCAAAATGGCTCGTTTACCAAAGCTTTGCGAACAGCTGCAGCTGTCGGCGGTACGTAATGCCTCGTGTTTTTCCACATTAACGCAGCCTTCATGCTTTAATAAGTCAAATTAGCGACAACGGTGGTATCGGGCAATGGCATATAAATATTTGTCGGTGTCATGGTAATGACCGAAACTTGGCCGTCATCAGTATCACTGTATGTATTCAAGTGGCAAATACAGTGCGTATGCTAAGAATAGCAGCACAGAGCTAAAATTTACACATATTACAATAGGTTAACGGTATTTTCGCTACAATTTTCTAGGGCAGCGCGTAAGAGCCTGCATTTAAAGGCACTGCAGATAAGCAAGCCTCCTGTGTACCGAGCCACAACAAAAATAAACTGTTAAAGTTCCAAATTAACAGGACAAGGGAATTTAGAATTTTGCATAGGATAAAAGTATAGTAAACTGCTAGCGGCACGTTCATGCAACACGTAAGCACAAAGAGGTTTCTGTCATATATCGAAATTCTATAGGCATTAGCAGCTTACTGCAGTAAAATAACTATAGTAATCAGCGTATTTTAATAACAGCAGTAACTGTAACACATATTACCATAAAACAGCTAATATGAACACGCTCCAGTTAATACATCGTCGCATTTACCACACTACCAGCATAAAACTATAACACACAAACTTTAATAAAAAGGCGCAACACGTAGACTGTATAGAGCAACAGCAGTCGAGCGAGTGCTGGCTGCACAGTTACCCTAGACACACAAAAGTCCAATTGAACAATATTTCAAGGCTCTGGTTAGGCAATAATTAGCAATTAGGGCGTTCACTCAACATACACTCGCTGAGTGGGCTAATGTTATTGGAAGCATCATAAATCAGGCAGCGCTGGCCGCCATATTAGTGGCAAGGGAGCAGGCAGAGGCGACTGGACTAATCCACGAGTGCACCATATTGTAACCAGGGGAGCAACAGCCTTTATTTATTGGCTGGTTTCAAGTGCTCATTTGAAATCGACCTTCGTTTGGCACTGCGCGAGGCTCCCCTGCACAATCAGCACGAGCGCAATCACGCGTACTTATCGACGCACCGCTAATTATTAATCAATCCACAAGCGAGGTCTTCTTTTAATTAGCCTCGGGCAGTGAGAGGAATCAGGGCTTGTAATTACAGCGACCATCCGCACACAGAACGTCACAGGTGTGCGTGAGTTCTGAGAGATGGAACACGTAAAGGGTGAGGGCAACTTTGTTGATGCGTCGGGGGGTAAATCAGAGCAGCGTTTCCAGTGAAGTCAGTCTTAGCAAGGAAGAGGAAGATGAGGAGCCGCAGAGTACTCGTTGCGGAGCTACTGCACCACTGAAGAAGAAGTACAAGGAATAGCTGACGATGTAGCTACTTATGTGAATAAGAATCAGCAACATGTGAAGTTAATATAGAAATACAGTTGGGCTCGCACTACGTAATGGACAATTTCATCCATAAATAGGCCTGCCTTAGCAACTACTGAAATAAGAAAAAAGTTAAATAGAACGGAAATTATTTTCATTTATTTGGAAATATTGTATAAACTAAAACGGAAAAAGCATATCGCTGGGTTGGTGAGTGATGAAAAGGACGCATACTGACGCTAGACGAACACAGATAAGGAGAGAAGGAAATAATGTGATTCGTACCTCAGCGACACAAACTCCAACGTCACGAGTATGCAATATACTCTACTTAGTCAATTTAGGATCGTACAACAGTTATGTTTATTTTCTCCTGAAACCACCGTGAAACTACAGCAGCGTTTTGACCTCCTCTTCTTTGGTGGATTCATAGACCGTCAACAATAAAACTCGATGATACAGACGCAGCTGTGACCGGCAGCTTCAAGTGCCCTTGAGATTACGCCACAAAAATATTACTTATCGCACGGCTTGATACATGGCATCTGAACCATCAGATGTGTGCCATTGAAAATCAACATGCACCGGTACTCAATTTTAGAGCAGTTTTAGATTACTGCCCTTGCCAAGACTTTAACTCTACACCGTCGGCACTGCTCAACTTCATATTGAAAAGAGCAAAAAGATAAGGCGGTTGGTACATTTATTATTGCCGTCAAAATATCTCATTCACTTCCTGCGAAATAACTGCATCAATTAATAACACAAGACGTCTCACAGAACCACCAACATACCGGAAGTTCTATGCACAATTTTATTATATGCAAGTTGACGCTTTCCTGGCCATAGCAAAGTTGTTCCGTGAGAGGTAGAGGAAGGGACATACAATATGTACATAAAATTAGGGAACCTTTTCACGAGGGTGCACCCATCCAGACACGCACAATAGTAATAATAACCGAACGATGAAAAAAAAACGAATGGATAATGTCGCACGCGTACCGAGGGAAGTCAAAAAATCAAAGCCATAACACCCATTGCCCGAGTGCAAAGGAGCACGGAGAGAACATAAGAAGAAGAAATGGAGGCAGCACAAATCAGTGGGAGAGCGTGGGGCGGTGGTACGGCAACGCTTATTGCAGTCGTGTTATGGAGCAACTGTCGCCTGAGCCTCCACAATCAGCTCAACAGCAATAGCGCAGGCATATCGGGGCGGGGGCAAGGGAGGTGCATGGAAAGCCCTTGGCTTCCGCAAGTGAAGTCCCGAGTCTAAAATCTGTAGAAATGGATGCAGACCGTTGAACTGCGACCATCACAGTAAACAAGGTCTCGCGTTGCATAAAAAATAATCATATGCAACAAGATAATTGCAGAGCGTACCCAAGCTCAAGGGTTCCAGCTACAAGTAGACGCCTCGTCAATACTCTGGAATTGGAGTAAATTAGTATTACCAACTGCAGTGTTCTTTAAGGGCATTCAAAGTTTTCAGAATGGATGTACGAAAGTTAACTGCTGTATTATGATATCATGGACTAACATTTTAAGTCATTATTTTAACTGGTAAATACGACCCAACAGCGGGGGCGTATAAATTATGCGGAAGCAAATAAATAGGCTATATTGAAAAAGTATTATTATTATTATTATTATATTAGATGTATAAGCTTCCCTAGACACAACTGGGGTGATTCAACAGCGGAAAAGAAAGGGACATGAAGTATGTCGACAAAAATGTGGAACCCAGGCACGAAGGAGGACCAACCCAATGCGCATGGGAACAGCAAGCTGGGAAAGAAGACGAAGAACAGATGAAAGATAAGATCAGTAGGAGAATGAAATCAAGAAGGCAGCAAAGTGGGCACGAAAGATAGACGTCCCGAAGGCGTAGCTAATGGCTAAGGTATAGACGTCCCGAAGGCCTAGCTAATGGCTAAGGTAACCTACACAAATCCCTTGGAAGCGACTGAAAAAAATATTATACACAGAGATGGTAAATACTATGGCTACATTAGATGTGTTTACCACCTATAAATCACAGTCGGATTTCATGAACTTTCATCGCGGAGTCCTCGCAATCTCTTTCTATGCAGCCTGCAACCATCCAAACTTTTACTTCAATAAGCACAAGCATTCTCGGCATGTGTAAGGTCGCCCGGACATCACCAGCTCCTAAACGCAACAGAAGCAAAACAACGGCAAATTTTGCATATCAAATGGAGCGAACGCAATGAGACTTATCGCAGCCAGGCAGCTTTGCTTAACATCCTCCGAGGTGCTGAGAAGTCCCAACCAACGATGACGGCGAGAGGAGGGAGGGGGAGTAGTCTTGAAAATGCCCGGTAAATTGTCATGATAAGCACAAGCAACGGTGTCGTCGAGTCACAGCCGCTAATACATTGCGAAATTCAGAGAACGGTGGAGAGCCACCAGGCGCAGCTGAACAAAAGAGTGCAGTCAACCTCAAGCTTTCCAAATTCCCACATTCGGAACGACAGGTTCCACAACACGTAAGTCTTGACAACTTTGAGCACGGCATCTGACTGCGACTGAGCAGCATCACTAAATGAGAATACAAAATTACAAATATTAAACTCGACATAATTAAACTAGCATTACTAGTCTCAGCTCTAACAGTGTATCAATTAATAATCGATGCAGTACGGCATTCACGTACATGCAGTTCACGAAGACGGAGATTAGAGAATTAACCGCACGACTACACAGTTACTGAGAGACGCAGGCATCCATGTCTACAACTCGAGGCACAAGTATAATGTAACTGGGGTAAAAATAATAAAATCACATCGGTGATACGGTCATATAGGTTACTCGTAGCGTTCATGAGGTAACTCATTACGTCATACGTCACAAAAATGAGTGAAAAAATAATATAAAATATGAAAATGCTTATATGCATCCGACAATGACCACCACGACGACACAAGCGCGACAATACTGGCTAACTCACTGAGCGAACAAAATTCCAACAACACAGGAAATTAAAGAGCAGTGAAATGAAAATTTTAAATATAATTGGGAAGAAATCGCAAAATCGACAGTGTATCAGCCTACGTAGAAACTCGGTATCAACTGTAGACGGACCCCACAATGCATGGCGGAGTAACCAATAGCTACCTCGCGATAAAGACATAGCATATTATTCTAACCCATTAATCTTTCACACAAACTGTAGTGACAGCATAGGTAATGTGCAAGCTTTTGATGCGTTCGCAAGGCGGGCCGCTACGCCACACCTATACTGGAGAGTGAACTGGAAGACATTCCGATCTAGGGACGCGATGGAAAGTAATGGCTAACGCCAAAACCCCAAAGGACATCCAGCGGTAGGAGCAACAAGCAGTTAATGTTCGATAATTACCGAAGGATTCGCTTCATATTTGCAGGTGGTAGAGCATTAGGCAAGAGGATCATGAAGCAGTTCATGCTTTAATGTAGTGCATTTGCTTAATTAGGCAATGCAAGAGGAGCGAGTGAGATCGATGATGGTGCGTGAGGCCGCCAGCAGAGGGCGCGCAGTAGCGCGGGAGGAATAATACACTGGCATTAATAGCGGACGCTGGAGCATAGGTCAGGTAATGTTCGTGATGGAATTCACCGCAGCCCCAATGCTGGAGAGACATCGTCGACCAGGGCGCGGTAACGAATAGCTTCTTCACAATGTGAATAGCTAAGAATTTATCACTGGAGCTGCGGTCACAGTTGTAACCAAGTGCTGGCACTAACAGAAGAGAGTGCAGCTAATGCCATGCATGGAGCAGAGTTGCACCACGACCTAAAACACGGCGGCAGCAGAAAATTGCAATGCCCTATGGAAATGAGGGATTCAATAGTTTTAGCCTCCGACCCCAATACTAAGGTGATCTATCAGAAGAAGAAATTAAGGGGAAACAGTCTGTCGAAAAAATTATTAGATTGGGTAGTTTATGCTTCCGTTTCCACAACAAAAGCGATCCCATATAGAGAAAGACTGCAGGGACACGCAGTACGTCGATAGATATGTGGCACCAATGCCCGAGGGTGTTTCCATACAGGATCAACACACATAAAAGAGTGAGTTGGGAAACAAAAGGTACAACAGAATACAAAGCAATTAATAGGACACCAGAAGTGGAAGATAGCAAAGCGGGCAGGGAGAAAAGACATCTCGAGAGCTCAGGTAAGAAGGCTAAGCTAACTTAGGGAGTCCAATTGCACGAGCTGCTAGTCATAACATGGGATGGGCAAATGTAACTACCGGACAAACAATTAGGGTCGGCGGAGAAGCTAAAACCTAAATTTAGCTACTGGGCGGCGTCGCAGCGGCCCCAAATGTTGCTAGGGTAACATCGCTATGGTCTACGGTCCATCCTATGCCTCCTGACGCATGAGAGAGAGGGAGCTAATTCACCAATGATATCTACGGTCCTTTTGCAGAAGCAGAATCTACCATTACACTTACAATGAGTGACTAGCAGACTACAACAATACTTAGCATCTACCAGCGCACAACTCAAACTTTCTGCAACAATAAAAATTACAGCGCATTACTCACGCATTTTACAACTATAGCTCCAGTACAATATCTACACAGCAACCCAGTTCTACTAATGCCAGGCCAACGGAAGCACAGCGACATAATTCATACTTTCCACCAAGTCGTTTTCTGAGAGAATAAATAAATAAACTCATATAGTTCTCATATTGATGCTGGGTCCAACATATTTAGAGCACAGCATCCTGAGGTATTCGTACTTAAGACTAACACAAACAGATAAAAAGTGCAGTGGCCTGTCATAATGGTAAAACATTTACACTTGAATAATTAAGGAACAAAATCAAGTATGCCCTTTGGGTGTCCCAATGGACTACAATACAAAGCTAAAAATGATTGCCCTTTTCCTGTACTTTAAAGTACATAACTGGCAATACATCGAAACATCGAAATCCAATAGGTCTACTCTACTTGTAAATTTCCTTATTATTGTGGCACATCTAGAATGAAAGGTATTAAGCAATGGAAATTCGGATTGCGATTTTGTTTAACGTTTCAGTCTATCTGCGACAAAAATTAGAGAAAATTTAAAATTAGACATAAAAATTTAAAATTAGACATACTACTGTTTAAAATGCGGTGGGCGTTTTCCAAGGTGTGACATTTCATACGCCTTATAATATGAAAAATCACCAATCATACAACTAGAGCAACACGTTACGAACCAGTTACGTGACAACTAAAGGAACTGTCAGCAATACAAGGTGGAAGGAACATTTTGAACCACCCGCTCGCTCAGTCAGAACCCAAAGACTTGGCCAACCAAACACAGCGACACATTTAGAACCTTCCGTCTAGTCACAACCAAAAGACATTGCAGAAATCGTGTCCCTTCGTTAGCAGGAACTCATGCTGTCGGACGCCATTCATTATGCAATGCATTTTTAATGAGAGCCTAAAAAGTTATCGGCGTGCAGAGGAACTACGTAGATGATCGCGGCGGACGCTGTCTTTGCTACCTCGTTTGGGCAGTAGGAAGCTCGCATGAAATGCCTTCATTACCGAAATTATGCGCGCGTGGGATGAAGTAGATGCTGGAAAAGTGAGACTAAATATACGGTAAGTTTGGAAACCGACAGTGTGAAATTATTTGGTTCAGAAAAGGGTTAAAATATAAGATGGCAGGAAGACTGAAACGTTGCGTAGTTTTATTTGCTTGAGAAACGGATAAGATGCAAACTTGAGACACAACATCTTCGCGGTCAGCACACTGAGAAGTGAAGTCTTCACTTTTGTGGAAGATTGAGAAAATGACATGACTGAAGCTCGTTTGAGGAAATGGTGAAGCCGTAACGAACATGGGACTATAAGGTAAAGACAAAAATGCTACGAAAATATGTGACAAGTGAAGAGTGGGTACAATGATAATATCACATGCTGATGATACAATTTCAAATCAAATGAACGGGGGAAGGAGTAGCGCATCAAGTAGGAGGGACGAATTTAAGATAGATGTCGTATGGTTCAGACGTCATACATCATAGGAGTAACAGTGATATAATTTCATGATGATACCTGCAAGAACTTTTATCGCAATTTCGAAAAGCAACCAAATTAGCATTTAAGCCGCGTTGAATATCGTGGGGCCTCAACAATAACAAAAACTGCAAGTAAATCCTTAAATGTAAATACGCAACCAGACGCAACATCCGGAAAACTAAAAAAAAAACGCGTCTGACTCCAGGAGATGACCTGACATATAAGCATGATATTTGTCGGTGAGAATTACTCGGCCATCAACTATACAAAACAAAGTAGCTGACCGTGACGCTCTGCGGCTGTAGCGAGGTAAAAAGTTGACCGAAACGAAGTCCTTCGCCCCCGGAGCAAATCAAAGGAAGTCAGGGGTAGCAAAATAGAGACCTCGGGACAGCTCATTCCACCATACACGCATTCCATGCACAACGTCTTGCTCATGGCAGCACGCAACTGGTCATACGTCACGCCTCCAGGGGACTCATTGGATCAAATCTTCCGGTTACGCCAAGTTTAGACCCAGGGTCTCACGACAGTGGAGGCAAATTACTATGGTAACGAACTTCGGACAGGTACGGTGGAGGCACAAGTTAATAAGTATCTCCCAATCGATCTGTGTAGCACCAGGATCGATGGCGCACACAGAGTCAGCAGCAAAAATTACACATGCCCGTTGTAAAAATTAACGCGAAAATTTCGTTAGGAAAAGTGGCGTCAGTACTATATGAGCTTCGGCATAAAACGACACGGAAACATTAGGAGGCGGATAAAACATCTGAACACTACTGACCAAGAACATAGGAGTATCTATATACACAACCGAGAGCTGCATATACCGTTAACCTAATAAATGAGTTTCCTGTCTAAAAACACACATATAGTAACCTAATGACCACAAGAGTCACATGCAATACACTATGGATGACTTTCCAAGCAGAAATTGCGGCGTTCCAGCCATCAACGTAACTTGAGAAGAGGAAATATTGCATGCAGCTTGCCTTGTAAAGAATTTTCTTTATATTTTCCCGTCCCTGGGCAGCACCAAGGGCATCTTCCGCGTCAGTTATTTCAACATAGGCTATTCATTAGGTCGTGAACGGAGAGCCTATTCAATACTTTATGGATTATTGAAACTGGGCTAACCTGGGAGCTATATCGGGTGGGCAGAAGGCGGCAGAGAACACCCGTCGGACGATGTACTGCAAAAGTTCCTGCTAAGAGTGAAAATCATCTTTCTTTAACGTAGGTGCTGAATATGGAAACCATACTAACAGAAAGTTATCATTATCATCATACTCCTACTTTTACAACTGCACCCATAATAGGTAGTTAATAAAATAAGGCGTATAAAGTCACTCACGGCTTATTCAAATGGCACACTGAAGCGAAACTCTAACTTACGAAGAGCAGTACAGCACGCTTCATTTTTATAATATACGCCCCGCAGTATAGCGGTCTTCGAGCCATCATTTTGGGAAAATTACTCGAATTTAGGGCACAGAGCTCGCAAAATAACATGGTCAACCGAGATACGATACGACGCGAAACAGAGCTTCACGTCACGACAAAAATAACCAACAGCAAAGAAAAACAAAATCCAACGGCAGGAAATCTACAACGGGGTGCGATGAAAGCACGAAGCCAAGTCTAATATGAGAAGAAAGAAGTATTCGCGCGAGCTCCACATAAAAATTAAACTCGCCAAAGGGAGCATTCGTGGTGCGGAAATCGAGTTTTGGTCAAGAGAGAAAGCTCAATACGGCGTACAACTCTGTCGTTATCTGTCCCTCTGGAACTGCAAAGGGAGGGTCCCAAAGCATGACAGTGTCCGGAGCGAACATTCTGCAGCCATACGGTCGACTACCCATACAAGTCACAGATAATGAAAAGTGCATGAAAGAAGTGAACCGATTTTAAAATGAATGATATTGGATCTCAATATTCTTCAACGTTCTCTTCTCATTTGAAACACGCAGCACACTGGGATGTATGGGTGACAGATTAACAAAGTGTAAAGTATGACTTTATTTACCGTCTAAATAAATTGAAAAAAATGTCCTTTAAGTATAGACCATCTGAATGCAAGGAGCACAATCCGAGGTGTGCAAACAGAATCTCTTTCTAGAAATCTACTGACATTAGGAAAAAAATTTAAAAATCCATCACTAGTTGTGCCAATAGTTAGGACGTAGCTACTGTAATATTTTAGGTAACAAGTTGTGCTCTGAAAGATTTTCTTGGAAAGCGTATCACCTAGTACAACGCGCGAAATGTTACAGTACAGAAGTTATTCCAAAATTTCTAGGCTTTTCCCAAAACTTATTCGACACTCGAGATGTTAGATAATTTACAATTTACAGTCATAATACTGGACCTAAATTTTATACACTATTAAGCGAATAATATCCACTTGCGAGTCAACTTCGGTGGTGCCAGTAATACAATCAATGGATGGCATAGAGCGACCTGAGCCTTCTACAGTCTAAGCCTAACAATTACAAGCAACACAAAGGAAATTAGAAGCGATAGTCTCTCATTAGCAGAGCGATGGTGGCCTTTTTTGTGGTATTATAGAAGTAAGGCTTTAACAGAGATCAATGCCATACAAAGGGCAAACGCTTGGAAATTCTCGTTCAGCCATATACAACTGATTCAGTCTCAACCTATTTATAAAACTATAGAGTACCAATATACATCATTAGCAGAAGCGAGTGACACAGAGCCTAGTCGAGCAGAGGCCAATGTTGCTATCAACGAAACAGAACAAATGCGCAGTAGATCGTCTTTGCGCTTCCATTAGTACAATGATTCAAAATGACGTTCAGCTACGTAAGAGCATTGGCTTGAAAACTCGACATTCGACATCATTGTCAAAACAAGTCACATCAGTCTAATGTCGTAGTATCGGCGGAACAGAAGCTTTTGGTTTGATGTACACAATCAGTTCACTGTGGTGCTTCATGTAACAAAACCTACGTTCGCCTCCCGCAACAAAAATATCAAACTAAGTTCATGAGTAACCGGACAATGGGTGGCTTCATAAGTGCCATAAAAGTAGTTCATCATCAATCGAAGTCAATTACCCGCTCACTTGCCACAACCCAGTAACCGCTTCATGCACCAGCACCAAATTCACCTCTATGACATATAAGTTACACTGTCAACTCCCAATCACCAAACGACAGGTTATAAGGAGCTCAACTGGAAGGTAGTGGACAGGCGGAGAAGTCACGTTAGCAGATATCACAGGTTAGCTGCGGCGGCAACGGTAATAACTTCTAAATGAGAACGAGGGCAACGGAGCACATCCGCACAACGAACTATGGACATCCATTGATGCTTGAAAGCGGCAAAAAAAAAAAAAAAACGTAAGCGAATGACAGGCGAATGGGTAAAGAGTTTTTAACACTGATGATGAGACGATGGCAGTGGAGTACGAGACGTGAATAAGTGGAGATTTGGAACGAAATCTTAACGTATAGTGAAGAATACGCTTCACAGCCGCAACTCACACAAGAGCGTCGATGGGAGAGTAAGTTAGGGGCACCTAATCTAAAGCGCTGACTAAAGTTGGCCGTAAGTATAAGTTGCATTGCTTGAAATGGCAGGAAAAGAAAACACTCGGCGATAAAGCCCTGATAAATGACAATGGGCCGATAACAAGAGAACAAACCAGCAACATATATATATAGCGAACGAGGGGATTGGGTGTAAAGTGGTTCGTTAAGTGAGTGTAATTTTTTACCATTAGGTGTAATTGTACGGTATAAAGGGCTATTAAGTGAAATAGCATACAGGCCAATGAACTCGTTCTCATAAGGTTAGGTGAAGGCCAGGGCTGGTTCTGCTAACGTCCAATGAGCTTTTTCTTATCCAGGTTAGGTAAAGGCAAGGACTGGTAAGTAAGGTCAATCAAAGGTAGACGCTAAGTACGGCCAATCAAAGATTGACGCTTACAACCCCCGAAAAAAAGCAGTTTACCTAAGCACTAAAAACCAATAAAAACACTAAAACCAACATAAATGCAGCAAAAACACTTCGTCGGGACGCTAGCCTCACCTAACCTTACGAGTGGGAGCTCATTTGAAGGAGTTCTCCAGTAGGGTGGTGGTAGTGGCGTACTAAGGCAGGCCCAGCGTGTTTATCTGCCGGGCAACGCATGAGAAGAGCCCCGTGGAGTTGTTCGTCGATAGGTGTAAAGATCAACGTTACACCTAACCTTAGCTAATTACTAGAGCCCGGATTTATTACGCTTAAAATATTGCAGTTATAGCTCGTAAACATTGCTCTTATTGCACGTAAAAATTGCTCGTATTGCACGTAAAAATTGCTCTTTTTGCACCTAAAAAATTGCTCTTGTTGTACCTATGCAATAGGAGTGGAAGAAATAGGCAACAAAGATAAGGCAAATACAGCAAAAAATTTAAAGGATCAAAAAAGTCGGATAGCAAACNAGTTATAGCTCCTAAAAATTGCTCTTATTGCACGTAAAAATTGCTCTTTTTGCACCTAAAAAATTGCTCTTGTTGTACCTATGCAATAGGAGTGGAAGAAATAGGCAACAAAGATAAGGCAAATACAGCAAAAAATTTAAAGGACCAAAAAAGTCGGATAGCAAATGGCAATAGCATGTCAGTGGATGAACGGACACCTACAGTATATCAGTTCCAAATACCAATTGTCAGTATACATTGCGCTTGTGCAAACTGACTATTCTTCCCAATGGCGAGAATGAGTCTGACGAATATCCCGCTTTATCTGTTCCCATGATGTATCCCCTGAACGAAAAAGGTTACAAAAATTTAATAATCAATCAGATTTTGAGATTTTACAACTCAATTATATTGTTACCCCAACGAAAACAAAATTTATAAGAGAACCAGTTGTCATGACGTATGAAGTCTTGTGACACGTGGCAGTGATAATAAGTGCCATGAGTTCACATGTCCCTCATCGTAACGCGTTCAATCAGGAAAATGAACACGAGCTGTGAGTCAATTTTTTCTGTCTCAGTTCACACGTAGAAGTGTCTTTCATTCATGTGAAGGACACCGCGCGTTCAGTTATGATATCGTTTCTTTATATTTTCGCTTATATTTCGCTTCGGTTTGAAGTCACATTCGTTTACCATTGTCTTCCGGACAGATTTTGAGTGGAACAGCCTATTTTCAAAGTATTCATAGCCTGACAACCGACAAAAGAGAACTCAGCACAGAGCAATCAGTTGGACTTCCAAATCAAAGATGACGTCTTACAACGTCTTCTGGTTTTCTAGTTTTCTTGTCTTAAACGGGAGTACTGTACAATGATTCTGATCAGTAAAGTGAAGATTATTATTATTTTTATTATAGATGTCTTGAGATGGCATTATATCAAATATTGAAGAATATGAAGAAAAGCACAAAGCAGAAATTTGGTGACCCACGACGTACGTTTCGCTGTCCTCAGCTCATCAGGTGGGAGGGTCGAAGATGGTCGTCGAAATTGAAAACGTTAAATTTTGTAGAAATTTCGGCAGGTTAACACAGTGAGATGTAGCTGTGATACCTAGAATTCCAAAGCTTAAATAGAATTTTTCAACAAGCAAATGTTTCTTGAATTTTGGAACATTGTCCGCTGCGTT
>LQNS02278070.1:42269081-42283543 GCA_001587735.2 Parhyale hawaiensis
GTAGAAATTTCGGCAGGTTAACACAGTGAGATGTAGCTGTGATACCTAGAATTCCAAAGCTTAAATAGAATTTTTCAACAAGCAAATGTTTCTTGAATTTTGGAACATTGTCCGCTGCGTTGACTCCAACTTCAATACAGGTGCACCGGGCGACAGGAACCACCTGTACAAGGGCTTCAAAGGTTGGAACATCTGCATGTAGACGACGAAAACACAACACACAACGATCATCAAATTTTGACGGGAGCATCCAGTTGTTTAAAAGCGATGGTAGGCCTTTTGCGTTCTAAAAGCTCTCCGATATGCAGCATACCAATTAAACATTTGCCATCTCAAGACATCAATTATTATTCGAAGCCGTGGCAAGTAAATTATACGATGCAGCTGGCGGAGGAACTGCAAATGTTTACTTGGTATGCTGCATATCGGAGAGCCAACTGGTTCTAGAGGAGAGTATGGCTGTAGTCGACCACAGGCTGACAAGAGCTATGGCATCAACGAAGAAAGGCTCTCTGCGGCATAATACGCCCGCCGACTTTCCCATTTTTGGCAAAGGTCAGTACCCCCACAGCGCCACGCAGACCGGATACTGACTGAGCACGTCATGCACTGCAGAGAACTTGGCTGCTTGGCAGGGAGGTTTGAAGTCTCGGCCTTGAGCTACAACATCAGAACCTTTAGTTTGCTCCTACGGCGGGTAAACTGAGAATTCAAGCGTAACTCCACAACAGGTGCGGCCATGTTGAGTGGCAGGCTCAGAACGCAAGCGTAACTGGACAATAGGTGCGGTCGTGTTGAGTGGCAGGCTCAGAACACAAGCGTAACTTGACACTAGGTGCGGTCATGTTGAGTGGCAGGCTGAGAACACAAGCGTAACTTGACACTAGGTGCGGTCATGTTGAGTGGCAGGCTGAGAACACAAGCGTAACTTGACACTAGGTACGGTCGTGTAGAGTGGCAGGCTGAGAACACAAGCGTAACTTGACACTAGGTGCGGTCATGTTGAGTGGCAGGCTGAGAACACAAGCGTAACTTGACACTAGGTGCGGTCGTGTAGAGTGGCAGGCTCAGAACGCAAGCGTAACTGGACAATAGGTGCGGTCGTGTAGAGTGGCAGGCTGAGAACATAAGCGTAACTGGACACTAGGTGCGGTCGTGTAGAGTGGCAGGCTGAGAACACAAGCGTAACTGGACACTAGGTGCGGTCGTGTAGAGTGGCAGGCTGAGGACACAAGCGTAACTGGACACTAGGTGCGGTCGTGTAGAGTGGCAGGCTGAGAACACAAGCGTAACTTGACACTAGGTGCGGTCGTGTAGAGTGGCAGGCTTAGAACACAAGCGTAACTTGACAATAGGTGCGGTGGTGCAGAGTGTTATGCAGAAAATAAGTAGCAATCAGCGCGATGAGGTCAGGTAGGGGCGTCAGGTCGATATAAAGATCGGCGAAGGAGAGCGTGCGGCTCAACTCTGGGCAAGGTTCGTACGATCACCATTGTTGTTCTCCGGGCCCTCAACTAATGTAATGACCACATGGACAGTCTCGTCAGGGTGTGGAGTTCAGTGTCGAGGTATCTCTCACCTTGCAGCTGCCTCCCTCAACGTCTACCGTTAATACACAAAAACATAACAGCAAAAGACAACAGTTGTGGACCTGTATACTCATAGCGCAATACCACCTTTGCCATAGGAGTAACTTGCTCACTTCAAAGGATATGAACGTGCAAGCAATAATATTCGTAGAAGCACAGCGGTAATTCTAAATATTAGATTCCAACCACAATAAAAACAGTAACAGCAACAATGCCTGCACAACATCGACAAAACCTGCAATAGCAGTAGGCAGTACGTTTGAATACAAGCATCCGAGCACAACAAAAAGCAACAGCGACAATATGTGGAGCAGAACAACAGCAGCAGCTCCATAAGCTCATAAGAAAGCTACAAATGGAGCCTCGTGGTAACGAGCGACAATTATCGGATTACAGCTCCATAAAACATGGCACTAACAATAATAGAAAGCAATTCAAGATAGCACACGCTCAGACCAAGAAGCGGAGGCACATCTTCACAATTTTAACAGCCCGTTACCGTCAAATCGATAAATTTTCAGACCGCCGTCGAAGTCACGGGTGTACTGCGGGCGCACTGTGGTGGTCGCAAGCAAGAAAAACGTTGCATGCAGGTCAAGAAGTTAGTTCTGAGATACGCCTATACAGAGCATCACTGCCTCACGCGAGGCTGGGCGTAAGATCGCTTCCCCTCCGAAGAAAGACTTTAAGAAACACCGCATTGATTTGTAAAGCTTGTCATCCGTACCGACAAGACACGTCGCTAAGCTACGCGAAAGATCGCTGCTGCTCTCGTGATATAACTTGAGGAGCAAAACATCGCTGAGTAAAGCTTGTCATCCGTGGCAGTACAGCACGTGGAAACACGCGCTGAATATTCACGTGAATATTCAAAGTACAGGTAAGTTCCCGAAACGGATACATTATCTCCATGTGATCGAGCTGACGACTTCGCTATCTAGCACATATATACAAATATATCGACTGTAAAACGTAGCCTGATGGTGTGTGTTAGAGAGTCCCAAGTACAGTGAGAACTCTTGCGGTACTTATGGCCTTAACTTCATTATTGATTCTGCTATAAACCATATTTGGTACCGCCTTAAGAAAATTGTGATGTAACACTTCCCAAAATTATTTCTTGATCGAGTCAGAAGGTTTACTACAAAACAGCCTATTGGGTTGAATGCTCCATCGCAATAGCAACAAAACTTCTTGTAGCAACAGGGGAAACAATTCTAGCACTCGGTACCTAAAAACAGAGGGAACGTAGCAATCATAGCCAGAACAACAACCACACACATCGTAAACCCCCGACACAGCCCCTAAAGTTACAACTTTTTATGGAAGACATATCCTCAACTATTGCTACGAGTTTCATCCTCTTACCAGAACTCTAACCATATAGCTATTCTTCTCGGTAGCAACAGGGTAATTATCATATACCGTATAGGTTAGTGCTCTACGGTCAAGAATGAGTAACAAATCCGAAAAAAATACTTTAGCCAAGCCAGCATCACGAGTTCGATCATTGGCATACCAAATAACTCAAAGTAGAAGGCCATGCATCATTCCCAAGGTTGGAGGGGCAAAACGATACGAAAGGAACAAAATGCAGATTTCCCAACAGAGCGGAAGAAATCACCAACCACCCAAAGCAGCGCGGCACACGAATGCCCAAGAATTACAAGAAGTTTGAATGACTGCAAGTTCCGAAACTGGCCAATAGTGCAGGATGGCGTGCGGATGCTGACAAATCGCAGGAAGTTCAAATTACTGACAGCTTGGGAGTTTGGCAAATAGTTCTGCCTGCTGTACAGCTGTTGGCATACTACAGAAAGAACAATAGTGTAGGTTCTGATATATCCATATTACGGCGGACTAGCAGCGTGGCTGCGGACTTATTACAGGAAGAAGAATAATCATGTAGCCATTAAAATACTACAAAAAGAATAACAACGTAGTTGCAGACATATTACAGGGAGAATAACAGCGTAGCTACAAAAATGTTGCAGAACGAACAACAGCGCAGTTTCAGACATATTACAGGGAGAATCACAGCGTAGCTGCAAAAATATTACAGCACAAAATAGCAGCGCAGTTGCAGACATATTACAGGGGAAATAACAGTACCAGGTCCGAAAAAAAAATTACAAAAACGAGTGACCGAACTATCTCTAGAACGGAGACCTTCAGTTTACGAAGTATTAGTTGAGCACACTAATTTGAAGTACTGGGACTTGCTCAATAGGAAGTTTTATACTCAGAAAAGTCTCCATATACGGGGAGGCCAACAGGAATGTGTTCCACTCCACCGATAGAGCAGCACAGTGATGCAAATTTCTTAACAGCGTTGATTTCTACAGAGACACACTTGCTTCAGAGTATTTTCACGCAAATAACAGCCGAAGCACACATAACAAGAATTACCAGTGAAGCGGCCGAATCGATGCTTAATATATCACAACAATGTTGAATCAAATCCCATCAGAGGTGTCACGCAATGAAGTTATGAAGAGTAAAAATTATTGCGGCATGTTCCGGACCGTCGGACTAATTTGGACCATGTTACAAATAATGAGGACGTCAGGGAAAACAACCTCGTGCACAATGACTTGCGGATTGCACACATTGCCACTAAATTTCTGAAGGAACAGGAGCAAAAAAAAAAAATTTTTACTGAACTTCGAGGCGTGACTAGTAGCTAACACGCAAGTTTGTACATCACTCGTAAGCGTTAATACTTCTTTACTCCTTTATTGTTTCCAAATTTTACAAGAACCTACAATTACAAATTAAACGAAGCAGAACATAAATAGAACAGGAAAACATATTGTTACTTATTGTGCACACGTCAATCATAAAAGCCAATACTGACTTAAACAGGACTCTTTAAACGCTTTTTTAAACAGCTGGCGAGTCACTGGTTCGAGAAGGTTATCTGCAATTTCATTATAAGCTGGAATACATTGGAAAATGTTGGAACGCTTTTCCACTTCTAATCGTAATGATGGTCACTTAAATCTATTGTTTCTCGTATCATAGAGACCAATCGGAAGCAGTGGGAGGAAGGTTGATTCGAAACAATTTGTTTCACCAGCTATTGCCATACAGACTATTGTGAGTAAAAATTATCTGTGGACATCGCCAAACTTCAACAGTCCTAAAATGTTGTACATTGGTACGCATCAATGGCACGTTGTTATCATCCCTCTTCGCGTTTAAAATTATTCTAACGACATCATCTGTAATTGCCATTATTCGTTTCTTTAATTCTCAGTCACGCCACCCCATATATTAATTGCATATGGCATGTGTGAGTAAAACAATGACTAATGGCAGAGACAATAACGCATCACGAGATAAAAACTTAGCTGCAGCGTAAATGGCACCTTTAGCCTTGCACAGTTTATCGTATACTAGAGATATATGTATGTGTGTGCGGAAAAACTAAGTTTACTGTCAATAATAATTTCTAAGTAACAAAATCACTCGATCCACTCTAGCTGCTCGCTGTTCAAATATACTTTAGGTATCGAAAATATCTTCTTCGAGTTGAACCGTGAAAGAAAAAACGGAGCAGTTGTTAAAAGGTCAAAATTATTCTAACCTCACCTCCATCAATGATGAAAAAAAAAAAAATACAGCCAAGACAAAAAAAAAGTACACGATAATAAATGTAGCAGCTGCGATCAGAGGTCAATAAATAAATTTCTTTGCATGCTAAAAGCAAGTAATTGATACGTTGCAACTACCCCAGCACTATTATGTTCTAACTTTGGATTATGGCTGAAGTTTGAAAAAGCGTCAATTATAGGCGCTTTCAGTGTATATAGAGTGTTCGTTCTCTTGGGAGTGTGAGCGCATCGAAGATTATTCACTTTCAGTATTTTGCTATTTCCTGCTTTACGCTCCGGTAGGCACAGTAGTCATTCTAACGTTTACTGATAAGTAGAAAAGCTTTTTGCTGGGCTTCTATATTTGCTCTATACAAATCTGGAAATCCGAGAGAAGGCGCCTAAGCAGCAGAATATAGCCTAAAGCGCCCATAATTTATGAGGAGCAAGAGCCTGAAACAATGCGCGCCCGTCCCTAAAAACGATCTGCTGCTGCGAGAAAAACAAAACTGGGCGAGAAGTTAATAAACGGTTAAATATTTTGATGTAAAAATGTGAAACTTCAAGTTCATAAATAAAATGGCCACTGCATTACGGTGTGACAGCAATATTGTACATACATGAGAAAGTAGAGCACATTTGAGGAAAAGCCCTATTCACAACAGACATATCTCTAGACACCAGACTCTGCTGCTTCTTCAGAACAAGAGCGCATTGTTTCCTTTCCAGTGAGTTTGTGTTTTTCAACCGCATTCTAAAAGCTGACCACATTTTGCTTTTTTTATAAAAATACAGACGAGTCGTTATCATCGATTTGTTTTTCTATGAGCATATACTGTAGAAGTGAACTCTTCAAACAATCGGATTTCCACGGCCAAAGTGTTTTAGTATAAAAAACTCTAGTTTTGGCAGTAGAATCTATAACATTCAATAAGTAACATTGCCTTAAATTGCAGCAAGAGCTCAAAGACAGGAAAATGAGCTTATAATCCATGTTGCGAACACTGATACTAATAAATTCGCACCAATAAACTAAACGGTTTAGCTGTAGAATCTATAGCATGCAATAAGTAACATTGCCTTAATATTTGCAGCAAGAAATGAAAGAGAGAAAAATGAGCTTATAATCATGTTGCGAACACTGGTACTAATAAATTCGCAACAATAAACCAAAGGGTTTAGCTGTAGAATCTATAACATGCAATAAGTAACATTGCCTTAACTTGCAGCAAGAAATCAAAGAAAGGAAAATGAGCTTATACTCCATGTTGCGAACACTGATACTAATAAATTCGCAATAACAAACCAAAGGGTTTGGGTGTAGAACTCGACTCAAGTCAAGTGTATAAGACATGGCCCAGGCATGGAGAAGCGCATGGCAGTCAGTTGGTCGGTCTATCACGCATTAGATGCTCTACAGGTGGACGTCATACAAACGAGGTCACACTAATGCACTCTAGCACATCAAACGTTCAGCCAGTAATCAATTGGTACTTTTTCTATGATGTCAACCATTAACAGTGAAAAGTCACTTTCCCAAGCACCTTTGCGTGACGCACTCTATGCATGCATTTAATTGTTGGCGGCCGACTTGCCCGTGGCACCCCTCATACACACACACACACACAAGAGCTACAACGTTTCAGGAGACGCATCCACAAGTGTATACATATAAAATGCACTTATCAGATATAATGACGCTAATGCCATTTTCAACATTGAATATTTCAATGAAATACAAAAGGTAATCTTTAAACTCAGAAGTGAGATTTAAAGAAATTAACGCCGAAAATTGTTCAAAAATATGAAGATGCATGGAGAGCAAAATAATGAAATGTTTACACAAGAGGATAATACTCCAGGTTTCTGTGCTACATAAACACTTTTAAATGTAGTTCTACTTCCAACGTAATGGCATCACAAACTTCGAAGTATAGTTGCAAAGCTGCGCCAATGCCAGAAAGACGTGAATTGAAGCAGTGATTGGATATAAACACTGAGCAAGCTACAGCTAATATATGTAATGATTGGATATAAACACTGAGCAAGCTATAGCTAATATATGTAATGATTGGATATAAACACTGAGCAAGCTATAGCTAATATATGTAATGATTGGATATAAACACTGAGCAAGCTATAGCTAATATATGTAATGATTGGATATTAACACTGAGCAAGCTACAGCTAATATATGTAATGATTGGATATAAACACTGAGCAAGCTATAGTTAATATTATGTAATACAGCACCAGTAATAGTGAGTGGCAAATTATATTACTGTAATTCCTTAGGAGTCAATGGGTACCTGTACAACAGCTCAATGGAAAGTAAAGAAAATTATTTTCTACTACCATAACAGCCACGGATGAAAAACGAGCGATGAGTGTCTTTTTTTTTAGAAGTAAACAGGGATGTTTTATAAGAACAGTAACACAGATGACAGGTTATTAAATGAAGCAGATGACTTCGGAATACATAACATCAACAGATTACAACCGATTGAGATACGTGTATACGTGCTAAACAATAGATTTACAGGGACTGCAAGAGAAGAACACAGAGAATGTCAACAGATCGCGACTGAAAAAAATAGATACAAATGACCAGAGCAACGTATAAACAAATCGCCTTGTCACAGTCAGTGTGTAACATTTAAGATGGTCATAAGAAACTATTCAGTCTACACTCTATATATATTGGCAAAAACCGAACTGCAATGGCAAGCGTGTATGAATGTCTTCTTACATAGTGTAACGCAGCGAACACAACAAGTAGTTTGTTCGACCAGGTAAACACAAAGAGATGAAAGGATAAAATGGCACGAAACAACAAAAATTTCATAAATGCTGATAATGTGTTGGATGAATAAGTAGCGCAAGCCAAGTGCCGACATCAGATGACGTAACTACAAACCACTTGCGACATGTAACTGCGTATTGTAAAACGCAGCTTGTACAAGAATCAATGGCAATTCGCAACAAAAAAAAAACTATTAGATTGAAACGAAACGCCAGCAAATCTGTACAAGAAATGTGAGTATGGGCACGCTTATAAAAAGTACACCAAGGGATCAAAATAAAACTTTCACCGCAGAAATGAATATAATAAAATTTGGCACAAGAGAAATAAGTTCTGGTAATAGGGATAGGATTTTCCTGGAACTGAAAGCAAGCGCAGTTTTAAAACAAAAAAAAAGGCAAAGAAATCACAGAACGGTAAACAGACGCTGCGAAGTATAATAGTCAAGAAACCCCTGCCGGATGAGAATAATACAGAAACATTATTTATGTTAGTAGAGAGGTGGACAGTACGCTAGTGACTAGGGCTCCGGTAACAGGTGTGTGGGTTCAGCAACAAACACAGCACACAGAGACCCAAGGGGACATCAGAAAGCACAGAACACGAGCGGCGGATATCGGAAGCGCGCCACACAACCTCCAGCCCTCACGGGGGCTCATTGCAGACTGAGGGGGGCGCTGACCCCTGTTAGCCACCCCCGCCCCCTCACCGACTATGTCCTTCGCTAGCTTACAAGTGTTTCATAATAAAAAATCAAGAGACACCATGGAAGTCGAAAGTACGCAAAGAACTTAGTAATTAGGTGTAGTGTGAGCGGCGACCATGTTGCATGGAAAAGCGTGAAGAAGGCGTGGCTTCTCCTCTCCCTTGGAGGCGAAGACTTATTTACAGGCGCCCAGGACACACACCACGCCCACCACAGCAGCTTCGGGATATCGTTATTGTCTCGTCGCTATATATATATATTTTCGCGCCACTTCAATGGGCGATTCTGATATATAGAAGAAAAGTGGGGTATGTTGTGCTAGGTGAGACGCATGACAATATGCAGTTATAGTTACTTATTTACAGAGCACAAGAGGACCGTTCAGTCACGTTTTAAAGAGAACAATTCCTCGGAAGACTTACACTTATTAGTGGTAGTAAAAATGCTAGTTGTAAATACTGCCAGATACTATTGCGATGCATAAGTGAATGTGTGGAATCTGCCCTTCATGCGCGTTCTATTCAAGAATGATGTCAAAAGAGTATATAGTCTGCCATCTATTAACAGATTTTTGGAGATTTGAAATCTTGGTATGTCAACGCGTATAAATCTTCCCTGATTTCCAGTACCGCAGGATACCTTTTGTTTTCACTACACAACTTACTCATTGTTCAGAATTGAGACAATATATTTTTCTGTCACAGTTGTGGCGTGCGATAAATTACTGTTCGCTTCAGGGGGCTCCAATTAATTGTGTGTTATCTGCAACTAGAGCACTCTGAAAGCGCATACAACCGCTAAGCGAGGCAACGGTAGCAAAAAATTCAAATTGGCTCTGAAACCATAATTTTCTTAGTATAAACTCCAAAATCTAATCATTTGTGCCTTTTGATAGTAATAACAGCTTCTGCAATTTTCTAGAAGAATCGTTCATAACTTTTTGAGTTATAGTGTTAACAAACGTTAAGACAAACATGAGTTAAACACATAAACGAACAAACCGATCTGCGGAATAAATTTAATCATTGATGTCTTTTAACATTACTAATAACCCCTATAACTTCCATAAAGATCCATTCATTATTTTTTAGGGTATTGTACTAACAAGCATGAAATTAAAAAAACAGTGACAAATGAACGAACAAACGGATCAGTACCAAAATTTGGTCATCTACTCTTTGTTATATACATACCTAACAACGCATGTTAATTTCATAAAAATCCATTCATAACTTTTGGAGTTATAGCATTGAGAAAAATGAGGCAGACAAACAAATAAACAAACAAACGGATTGACATATTTTCAAAGAAAATGTAAATCATCTGTTCCTCCTAACATACCTAACAATCCCTGTAACTTTCGTCTAAATCGGTTCATAACTTTTTGAGTCATCTTGGTGGCAGACAGACAAAGAGACAAACAGACAGACACGACGAAAACATTATCTCCTTGGCGGAGGTAGCTATAGTCAAGCCAGCGTAAGGAGTCCGATGGGCGTGGCTAAGAACGCAAAGCAACTTCGCCAAATCTCACCTAAGCGCGTGGTATAAGTTGTCTCAATCGATAAAATTATATTTATATTCGAACACTCAAAGTGCACTACTTAATAAATTAGATTTGGCCTTGCTCCGTTCAATTCAGCCCCGCCACTAAAGGACTGCTTACGCTGGTTTGACTATAGCAACTCGCACAATCACTGAATCAACGCGAAAAAAATAATAATAATAATTGCTTAAGCGAAATCCCCATTTGCTTCATTCTTGTTCAAGGTTCTGTCCTGAAGACTATCTGTCATTTATCCTCCGTTGAATCTCATACTAAAAGTTGCAAATGATGGAATGCAGAGGATTAAAACTTTGTTTAGAAAAGGAAAAGAAATTGTGTCTCCAAGCTACAGCGAAGACTACCTACTTCACCAGTCTTCAATGCTTAGATTCGAGAACTTTGGCAGTGAGCCTCTGGCCGTCGAGCATATGAGCTACTCCAATTTGATGCTGCACACTGGGACGTAAAGCCAATGAATCAAGCAAGCAACAAATAAACTGTGGATCATTATGTAGTGAGATGACAAAAAGTAGAGGCAACGAAGGTCAGCTTCTCTTCGGTAATGCTTTACCCACCCACCGCCATCTTAACAACAATAAGCTCGAGATATACTTTCTCTTTGGTTCTCAACATAAGGTAAAAAAAACTTAGGTGATACCAGAAATTGATTTCGAGCTGTATCTTTCTTACTTATAGGTAGCTGATGTCCCAACGAATGGGAGCAGCATCAAGAAACAACCCAGGAAAGAGATACGGGCTGCTCACCTCCAAGATAAAAGATATCACTGTGTCGTGGAAGATATCACTTTTAACGCAATCTAACAACCTTGTTTGCTGTTCTTTCAAGGTTTGAATTGTCTGCCATGATAGGGTCATCCGTGACATACGAAGTGTGTAAAGAGAGCAATGCGACCTACGTTTTATAACTTTCATTTGAAATGACACACCCACAGTTGTCTTTCGTCTTTAAACTACCCAGGGAAGACGCACAACGCAGGAGACGGTCTTTCCGTTTTTTCTCCGAGAAGTAGCGCTGCGATTCAGATACTGGCATTGCTTTCAACTGGTCGGTTATGGTTTTCACAATATTTTCTGATGTCCCATGAGGTTAATCTTCAATGTTGAGAAAAGGAAACAGCTACAAGGACTCAAGTCTGGCGAATACGGCCTCTGAAGAGCCACAGGAAAGTACTTACTTGCAAAAAGATTATTGGAATAGCTGTATGACATGGCGCATTGTCGTAACACAGAATTATTTCTTCACGGACATATTTCATTCTCAATTTATCGACCAAATCTAACAAAACGGTTGTATGGAATTCAACTCGTTCCGTATCATTCTGACTCTTGGTCGCTGGTAAGAACGCACACACTAGGATATTTTCCATATCGTTAAACTGTTCTCATAGTTAAAGATCTCTTTCTTTCATCTCGATTGAGTGGGTATCGGTCTTCCAAAGATGCCTGAACCGTCTGAAAACGTCGGCTTTATGATAAAAGAGTCTCTTCATAAGCCTTTTCGAGCTCAGTAAAAGTTTCAAGCTGAAACTAAACTTAAATCTTGCTTGAAATTGGTGTCACACATTTTCAAAACGCAGTAAAACTGGCCCATGAAACCACCGCTATGGACCACCAGCTGGCTCTATCGACTTCAACCTCATACGACGCATCAGATGTTCGCCTGCTAGATGTGCACCTCACTCCCGCATCAAGCCACACCAGTGCTGTCAAACCTAGCAAAGCTCCCACTACCAATCTCATCCCTGTGCTTCATATGCACTGAAAGAAAATCCGTAACTTTAACGAAAGAAACTACAGTAGGTATTAATATTACCTGGAAAGCCCCGCATTCTGCTCAACTGAAGAATTCTCGTATTTTCTCCTTGGCCAGCGACTAGACCTACACTAACATCGCATGGTGCCAAATGGCAGTTCCTTATAGCCTGTCATTTTACTTGACATGCAGAGTGGCATCTCGTTTGCAAATTCATTTGAAAATACAGTGGGTGCGGATTGATTATGCAAATCGTATTTTTGCTTAAAAAATGTTTCACAAATTTTACTGCCGAAACTTTGATGCAACTCGTTTAATAAAAATATCTTCTTCCTGTTCAGGTGATACACGTAGCAATATTCAGTTGAATAATGGTGTTGTTAGGAAAATTGAAAGAAGGGGTGTTTTTAGGTGTCCGACTTGATTATGCAAGTGTTCAAAAATGGGGTAAACTGGATTAACTGATTCTGATCGACTGAAAATCACATCAATGCTTGGCAAGGGAATGACTACCATCCAAATATAGAAGAAAATGAAGACAAATCATCGAACAATAAAAAGATATGCAATAAATGGCAAGACCTGCATGAAAGTTCCTGAAAGAGCTCATTGGGAAAATGCTGGGAATATTACGGAATTCGTCCGCATCTTTCTTGCTATTTTTTCCCATAAAAATTACCAAACTACAATGTGCTTCGGACATAGATTCGCAGTTATAAGCACAAAAAAAACACATATACCGGTTTGTATAAACACGATCTAACTTATTAAGCACGATAGCCAGCAATACAAAAAGACTAACTGAAACCGGCGGTGCAGCTGCGTTAGGCAAAAAAAGAACCAGTTTCAAAAACTTTCCTTCTAGAGAAAATCTTTATCATCTGCTCAAAATACAAAATATCAGACTAGCACAAGCATAAAACTTTTATACGAAAACTTCAGCAAATTAGCAAATTCGAAACATATTACTTCCTTTCGACAGACATTGATAAAAATAAGTAACATTTAGGAAAAAGTAAGGATCAGAACCACACGCTGATGAGTTTTTACTTACAGATTAACTAAGGCATCAATCTCCGCAGAATGAAAGCAGCGTCGCGACGTTTGCGTCGCTCGACTGACGACAGCAAATCCGCTGAGAAAACTTTCGAGTGAAATAAATATCTATCAATGTATGAACCGTGCGTCGAACAATTACCGAACAGAGTAAGCAAGCGAAAAACAGAATTTTTTACAAGTTTTCTAAAAGTCTACGGAGAATGGTGCAAAGATTCAACTATATGTGCACTCAAACTAAGCTCAGCAACTCACCCGACAGGCGGCAACAGCAAAGAATTAGGGCTTTTAGTGAACAGCAATTTTCTCGACAACGAGACAGGCACTCTGAGATCGCATATCTCTACCAAGCAATGCAAGGTTAACAAAAATTCAAATTGGTCCTGAATTCACGATTTCTTATTGATCATCAACAAAATATGATCAGCTGCTCCTCGTAGGATTTTTAGCAGATCCTGTACACTTCTTGCTCAGTCCACAACTTTTTGAGTTATGTTCCGACAAGCACAAATATAAATATAAACGGACGAAAAAAGCATCACGAAAATATTTTATCACCAGCTCCTCGAAACATTCCTAATATTTCCAGGAAATTTCAAAGAAAGATCCTTCATAGTTTTTCTTGGGAGCATTACCCGGCAAAAGTCTGGGAAGTCGTAGAAATCAAACGCTTCTAAAAACAGGTAGACAAACAAACAACAAATAAATAGTAGATCGAATCTTCATCAAGATGTTAACAATCTGCTCTTCCAAACATACCAAACAATCTCTAAAGTTCAAGATCCGTCCATAACTTCTTGAGTTATCTTGGTGACAGACAAACAGCAGACCGAGTCCGAGAAAAAAAAACCCTACCTTGTGGACGTAATGATATACTATACTAATGTTGGTAATTCAGAAGTGACAGCGAAGAATTTGCATTATTTCTTCGGTGATTATATCTGGAGCATTGATTCGAGTTTGAAGGATAAACTACAACTATCAGCTGTAATTGTTAGCAGAAACGAGCGCAGCTGATTCCAAGTCTGCCGGACAGCGGTATCACCGTTCACCGCAGAGATGAAAACGGTGGGTAGCCTATTTCGTCAGCTGTTATAAGAGAAAATTAGCGGCAACGATGAAGTTACAAGTGATCGCTCGCATTGAATCATATGGCCGTATCCATGATACCAGTCGTATTTAGATGTCTCGAGCGGCGACAACCAAGGCCTCCAAGACCAAGGAGCTTCTATAGAGAAGGAGGGAGCCAGTAGCCTAGCCTGTTGAAGCTCAAGAGTTCTCTTATTTCCCATGCACCAATCGCATGTCAATAAAGAGTCTCTTATGGCTGCAGCCAGTCACTTAAGCACCAATCGCATATCAGCAACTCGGTTCGTCTGCTGCTCCCCCGTG
>LQNS02278070.1:42315336-42354109 GCA_001587735.2 Parhyale hawaiensis
AACAGCGTAAGTACGGAGGCCATTGCCTTCATGAGGCCACGCAACACTGCAATGTGTCACACGGGGAGGCAAAGACCTTCTGCCGTGCCGACCACCTTATTTTTTGCGTCAATGTACGGTCCAACATGCTCCGTCCATTCCAAAGGATGAAACTTTGCAGAAATAAATGTACTGTAAAGTAAAACTAGCTGATGCACGCTGCACAACTCTGTGCGAAAATGTTTCTACGAAAACTGACCGTATGCGATCAATAATAGAAAAAGCGCGATTCTGCAGCTCTACAGACGACGCACAAGAAACCAAGTACAGCTTTGGGCAGGTTGCAGCGACGCACAGTAAATAAGGCACAGCAGCGGCGCCACTCGTGGTGAAGCACAGCAAAACGCACACCAAAGCCTGCCAATTTGTCTGCAGTAATCTCAATAGATGAAGACAGGCTGTAATGGGAACTGGAGCAGGCAGCCGCCGCCAGCCAGCGCGCGCCGCGGTGTCGGTTGGTTATAGTGACGTCAGCGGGGACTGCGTGCAAGCCCACACAATTAAGGCGGAAGTAACAAGTTAAAAACTCTTAACAATGACCAACAGTAATGGAGATAAAGCGACAAAGCTGCAAGGGCGTGTCAGCACCGACACCTAAAACCGTTCAATATGAGTTACAAAGCGAGACAGAAAAACGAAGCGCGGTCCATCTAACCCACGTGACAAACCAGGTCTTAAAACGGAACCTTGGGTAACAGCAACTCAGCGGAACGGAACACCAAAATAGCAAGGCAAGCAACATTTCAGCAGGAGAGCACCAGGCTTAACAGAACCGCTTTGTTCGCTTTGGGGTTCTTCGGACGAGGCCCAGGGGGCGTTATGCACGCCACCAGCTTTGTGCGGAGGTGATACCACAAAACACTAACAAGAAAAAGCGTACTTAGAGCACAAATCCCACGACAATGTTCGTAGTCTGTACACTTGACTCCGCTTACACTAAAAGCGAACAGAAACATGCAAGGGAGTTTTACGGCAAGCGATTCTAAAGTCACTCATCTTGTCGCAAAGATACGACGACAAAGCAGGCCCCACTCAAAGCGATATAGGCCACGGAGTGACGTGTGAGCTGGCTACAACCAGGGTTGAAAAACACAGCAATACAGACAAAGAGATACACGAGACGCAGTCACAGAACCACAACAAACAGTCAGGCGTGCGCTGCTGAGCTACAAGAAACAGCAACAAAGATGAAGAGATACAGGATACACACAAAAAATTGAAAAAGCCACAGTCACATAGATACACGAGATACACACGAGAGCTAGCTACAGCCACATAGATACACGAGACACACACGAGAGCTAGCCACAGCCACATAGATACACGAGACACACACGAGAGCTAGCCATAGCCACATAGATAAACGAGATACACACGAGAGCTAGCCACAGCCACATAGATAAACGAGATACACACGAGAGCTAGCCACAGCCACATAGATACACGAGATACAAACGAGAGCTAGCCACAGCCACATAGATACACGAGACACACACGAGAGCTAGCCACAGCTACATAGATACACGAGACACAGCCACACAGATACACAAGACACAGCCACACGTGCTACAAGCGACGGCCAGCCAACAGCTGGCGGCGACCACTCCATTTTAATTCACTCGACAAGAGCGTCTCATACTGCCGCTCAGAACAGCGCTCCGGCCCACACATGCAAAGGCACTTCCAGGCTGTCACATCTTAACAAATCATCGCAGGACGACTCCCTCGCTTCTTTGCCTTGCGCCGCAAAATGCTAGTCAGACAATTTAGAAAAAGTGAGTGAGTCAAAACTGTGCTGTAAAGAAGAAACGCCGCCCGTGGTTAAGAAATAGAGTACTGAAATAAATAAATGTCGAAATTTCACCTGCGAAGCAAACACAAAATTGAAAGTACCTATAAACTCAAGTAAAGAAGATACGCGTCTAATTATCGTCAAAGGATTACTTTCATTAGCTTCTAAGAATACAACTTATTTTATGTGCATTAACTACAACACTTCCTGCCACTTTGGACGCCACATATTATGCAGCGAATACTACGTATGGATTATGATAGGGCTATAAATAAAAATTCTTTTGATGCTCTGATCAATAGTACCTAGTGATGCACCTTGGCATTGCCAAAAACCCAAAGTACTTTTCACACAAAACTAAGAAGCGGCCCCAAAATATGGGACACCCCCGGCCCGCAAGTTCGCAGAAGCCCGTCCACGTCTGAAGACCGATCACCGGAGTCGGGGAGTTCGTATGGCTGCAAAATTCTTTTGACATATTTCACTGGAGCTGACAAGACGAATCGTTACTGAAAAGAAAGAAATTATCTGGGAATGCAGTCAATTCCATGTGTGACGCCAAATGAATCAACCGGAGGAACTTTTCGGACAGCCCTCGAGGATAATTTGACTCTGGAGCTGGCCGTGCAAATTGGCCGGGCAATGGCCCTGCGCCGGACCATCGACGACACCGATATTGGAAATTTCCAGAGACACTCTCACTCAATGGTATTCTTACGACGGCCAAATATGACGGATAAAAGAACAGAAGTTTTCACAGCAGTCTCGGATCTGAACAAAGGAAGAATTTGATCAAGAGAAAATCTGTTGAAGGCGTACCTTGAAAAGTAAAGCATACTAAGAAAAATACATCTAGGAGAAATAGTCTACAATAAGACAGTACAATAATATAAAATAAACATCACATTTGAATGAGAAAAATGTGTAATGACAAGTAAGATACGACACCATTTGCAAAAACAAGGTCCAGTCGTTTAGCAAGGGGCCTGCTTTTTAACGTCCACAGCGCTAGTAATATAATTTTCGACAAGCTCAGCACACCCTGCACCCTTCAGTTCAAAAACTCGGCGTTTAAGATGCACAAGAAATGCAAAATATCCGAGTCAATTTGTGGGCAGCTACAGAGCAGAGCCACAGAGTGCTGACATTTTTTACGCGCTTTGCTGGTGGCAGCTCGAGAAGATATCCATCATTATTTAGAGAAGTCCATCAGGGAGTCTCGTTGGTTATGCATGCGACTGGAGTAGCAGGAATGAAGAGAGAATCCAAGGGAGGAGAAGGGAGAAAACGGGGCAGCCTTCCTGCACACACAAACACTATCACTCTCGGTTAAGGGCGATCTAAAAGCCATAGTCATTACAGACTTGGAGAAGAACCCAGAGAAGCTGACCTCGCTAACTTGCGGAGGGTTGTAAGGAGCTCCCCTGTACGGCGTTACGGAGTCGTTAGCACTTAGCACTGTTGCTGCTCTCAACCTGCTCGGCATGTACAAAAGTAATAGTCACTAACGAAATTTTTGGCGGTTTTGGCAGCTTGGCGAATACAGGTGTAGTATTCTCTTCTGGAGAAGTGTAGTTGCATAGGGTGTCGCTAGAGAGTGTAGGGCTCACTTTTTCCCACACAAATTAACTCAAATTCACTTTTCTTGCAGATTTTTCCTATACGAATGCTCACTGACATCAAGATTAAACTTGCATTAACAATGGATACTCATCAATAAAGGTTACCAGAAATATGAATACGAAACAAGATTGGCGTAACAAGGCAGTATATATCGAAGAGAGTTTCAGTTGGACAGGCCAGCAAGCACATATAGCAATCTCCAGCATCTTTATATAAACATTGTTTAAATTACGTCAACATATGAGGGTGGATAATTGCATTAGAAGTATACAGGTGGAAAGGCTCTGCACACACATAAATACTTTCCAGGCATTCAACGTATGAGTACATATTTTCGAGATGAGCATTGGGAGGAGGATCAGAGCGGAGAAAAGCTCCCAAATTTCTGAGCCAAATTTTGGCTTCGAACGAAAGGTATTATTCGTAACGCTTCCAGGGGTGATAGCACGCAGTTTATGACCAAAGATATTCAAATGTCGTTAATCAGTGTTCTTGTCATCCACAGAATACTTGCAATTTCACAACTAGAATTACAAATAAAGTATGAAGAGACTACCTATCCAATCTGTAAGCAAAGCAAAACTACCAAGTGCACAGGAACACATTTTCAAACCGACTAGGCTGGGAGCTGAATGGATGAAAAATACTTGTGAGGAAATCTTGAGCATGGACTGGACTCCAGGAACAGTTCAGATGCAGGTGTTGAATAGCCAGAAGCAGTAATCGGTTAAGTGCCCAACAACTGCGTTGCCGTCAGAGTTTCTCAAGACACTATCCAGCACAAGCACGTGTTCTCTGTCTGCTCAGCGCGCAAGCAAGATAGCATCTCAATGGCAGAAGCGAGTTTCAAAGTTC
This sequence comes from Parhyale hawaiensis, assembly GCA_001587735.2. Classification (NCBI taxonomy): domain Eukaryota; kingdom Metazoa; phylum Arthropoda; class Malacostraca; order Amphipoda; family Hyalidae; genus Parhyale; species Parhyale hawaiensis. The sequence goes on from LQNS02278070.1 coordinate 42,319,646, forward strand.
TGAATAAAACTGAATTGGTCCGAAACAAAAATCCATTAGTGCTAAAGAAACGGCAGCATGCAACAATTCGAAAAAATATCAGTAGAAGTATAGTAAATATTCGACTGATGTACTTATACAGAAAGAAAGCACAGAGTACGGCCCCAATAGTACCAAAACATCACTAACAGTAAAACGAGAAGAAAATGTTAGCTCAAAAGACGACGTACACATAAAGCGCTACCAGCTACAAGCAAGAGGAGAAGCTGAAGCAGAGAAAGCAAGAAGTTCCGGCCGCTGCTGCTGATCAGACGAGAGTGCACGGCAGCATTGACGGATGTGCCTCCCCGAAGGCTAAATTACCTTCCTCACTTTCCTTTATAACAGAACATGATCATTTCAGAGCACTGCAGAAAACACTCCAAAAATGCTCCCTTGCCTGGGCCTTTTGACAAATGCCTCCGTCATGCCACTCAAGAGGAAGCGTATGCGCTGCTGCAGCTTCTCCGCAGCATCTCAAATTGATACTAAAACGAGAGCTCAAATTGGAGCGTGAAAAATACGTCACCTCCCGTTGCTGCACCAAACAACGTTTGCGCCAATACCACACGAAAGCTCGTAGGTGCTGGAGCATAAGATACATGGTCCCGAAATAGGCCTAAAGAGTGTTTTCAGAAGTGAGCAAGCCTGAACTCAGCGACAGAAAAGCAGGTAAACTACAGTATAGTCTCTCTAATGAAGACAAGGAGCGGATAAAAAATATTGACTTCCGACAGGCAAATTTGAAGGTGGTACCTGAAAAGACAATGCTGAGCTTCCCTTTAAGCATGTCAACTCTCGGATGCGTGGGCGGATCACCTGATGAAGCCACTGCAACTGCATCAAGCAGACAAGAGTGAACAGCATACAGCACTGGCAGACTCGTGCAAATACATACAACACGCAACATACAGCACGACCACGCTAATGCAAGTATACTCAAAAACCAGCACTACCGCACTCGTGAAGCGTACACAACAAGCAGCACTACCTCAGTTAAGCAAATACACATAGCAATAAAACGCGTAAAACACAGCCACAGCAAGACGAACGTTTAATTAACACTATAGAGCCTCACCACCGCGCTGTGCCACATAACGCCAAGACGCGCTCCCAAATTGAAACGCCTACAATAATTTGGGAGCGCCGTTTATCAACATAAGAAGTTCCGGTGCATTTCTTAAAAAGCTTCGGAACGGCGCTCGGAAGCCCGGTATGGAGCACAAAAAACTGCAGGTGCATAACAATAATTAGAGAAGGGCGGAGGCCTGGAGGCTGAGGGTGGTAAGTAAGGCGGGGGAAACTCGCCTCCAAATGCGAACTGAAGAGACTGCTGCCAAGGAATATAAGTATAGCGAGTGTTACAAAGGGACAAAGATTTGTTTAAAAAGGATATAGAGCTGTTGGGAAGGGATGACGTCGCTGAAATAGGAGACCGACTGGTGACCGATATAGAACTGTCGAAAAGGGAAACAGAACGTGGGGAACTAATAGAGAATTCCTGCAGTTTAAAGGGATATAGAGCTGTTCGAACGTTCTGCTGCGGAGAGTAGGAAAACATAGCTGTGGCAAGAAATTCCTAAATAATTTTGAAACTCAGAAAATGACATAAATCAATTATGTCGCAAATGGCGCGGCAGTGAAGCCAGTACGTTACATGAACCACACGCAAAAAAACAATGATGACATATAATGTACAACACAGCAAGACACAGAACAAGTGAATCCAAGTTAGTACCTAGTTAGTTCGACGACACGTTCAAAGACTCATCCAAGAAAACAAGAGTGTTGGCAGTAACAAAATAATGCGTTCAGCTCACGTCTTAGAAATAATTATTATAAAGAAGAATAAAAACATATGCAATTTACTGTTAACTGCAGAGGTCAACGGGGCATTGGAAATAATAAAATACAATAATTACCCTAGACACTCAAAGATAAGCGTAAAAGCCGACTGCCGGAGCAAACGTCAGTCGCTGTGCAGAACAGCCCTTTCTCTGGGCAGTTACTTAGCTGTACATACGTAGCGGTACACACACGCCTGCCGAGTGGAAATTACCTACTCCACGTTCATGACACATTTAGCAAAGGAACAATCAATTTGAAGAAAATTGTTAATTTCACCGAGGCACCTCATTTAAACGTAACTGTTAACAGAAGAGGCGAGCCATTTAAAAGAAGCTGCTTACTAAAGCAGCAAACTATTTGAGAGGAATTTTCGAATTAAAAAAACACTAATACAAAACTCAGGAATATCTGCATGTTGTAGCTCGTGACGAAGTATCAGCACCAACCAACGGCATGAGCTCAACTGTTCAACAGCGGGGGGAATAAAAAACGGTCTGCTGCTGGTGCGATGAGCTAAAAAAAAAAAAAAACACGGCGATTTTGGACGGCAGGTTGGCAAGGCACGCTACAAGTGTGCATGGAGGTAGCATTTAGCAATGATAGATAGCATAGCAAGCTAGCCCTAGTACAGTTTCATTTTGGGGTCTGCGCAAGAAGGGTAGCGATATGGCTTTTTTACAGACACAGTGGTGGAAGCCAGCAGGCTTGTCTTGGTCTAGTCTCGATCGTAACTAAGAACAGAAACATAACGCTAGCGCCTGGTGAGCCTGACACAACGTTAACGAAGAGAGCAGTCTTGCGTGGTGGTCTACGCAAAACTTGGAATAAGAGGATCAGAATACCGTTAGTCAGCCTGATACAGCGTTTAGTGAAGACAACAAACTTGCTTGGTGGTCTCAGCAAGACTTAGAAAATAAAGATAAGGAGTAGCCTAGAAAATACGTTTGAATGCATAGCAATTATAAGCCGCATTGCGCCGAAAGTCAAGGGGTTTTTCTCAGTATTTTTGCCGGAAGATCTCGAGCTGCCGGCGAACTCACGTGAGCTCGGCACGTGTCTTAAATTTTGGTCAGTGCGCTACTACTGGCCGGGAAACAACGCACCAAGCATCTCTAAGAAACGTAGCAGGAGAGAGGCACTCGCGTGAATAGCCCCTTCCATGGCCCTCATACGGGAGCAGGTAGGAGCACTGCGGAATAAATTGACCACCTCCATTGACGGCCAACCTCACGAAGAAGAAGAAGGAAGTATAGAGAATGTTACTAAACTTACAAACTACCCTGTTCAACAGGAGCTTCGGCCAGATGCAACATTCTTGCAGAAACGTCACTCAGGATGCCTTAGCGGCATGAGGCCTACGATATTCTGACTAGGATAGAGCTCGCCAGAATCTTCCACAGAGAAGAAATAAAGGATGCCTAGAGAGGGAATAAAGGATAACGAGAACTCCTGATCAGCCTGAAGCAACGTTTGGTAGAAGAATGACGATAGCACCAAATCAGCCTGACAAAAGTTAGTGAACGCAGAGGTTTGTTTGGTGGTCCAGCAGGACTTAGAACAGATTTCGATAGTGCCTAGCCAGCCTGGCGCAACGTTTTAGGAACAACAGCAGGCTGGTCTTTCTGCAGTCTCGCAGCCAAGGCGGGCGGGCGGACGCGGGAAGCTCGGCGGGGCAGCAGGCGGAGGAGGCCGAGCGCCCGAGGGAGGGCACTCCAGCGAACAGGAACAACGAGGAGGTGTCGGAGCCGCAGCAAAGCTTCAGTGTGCGACCAGCGGCCGCACCAACACCTCTCCCTTCATCCAAGAGCCCAAGAGGTGGCGGCCTCTCGCGCACCTCGGGGAGCACACGCTACGCTCTCGCAACACGCGCGCTCGTGTCAACCAGGGTCGTCAGGGGTCAACACCACGTGACCACCACCTTCCGCTCTGCAGACGAGACTCTCGCTCTCTGCAAGTATCCCGGGCACGAGCCAAGTTTGACGTGAATGGGACGATATCAAGTGTTGCTAGTGACGACGTAGAAAATGGTGTGATGAAATGTGAATAGAAAAGTTACGAAAAACTCGTATATAACTGAGGTTTCCCAAACTATTTTGTGGAAAATGTGAAAACTTCTGACTTAAATGTAGGCATACATGCAATGAAAATTGGTGACGACACAACTCCAGAAGCTCAATCGTTACATAAGGCAATATTGAGCAGTAGTTTCAAATTGAGCAACTTCCTGTCGACGATTAGATATTAAAAAAAAAACAGTAACCTGACAAGCACGGTAGGACAATTATTGCTGCAATACAATTGCCAGGAAAAAAGTGTAGCCTATTCATGGGCGCGTATCGCCAGTGCGACGTGTGTAGTGGTGCCAACAAGAGAGGTGAGTGATCGCTCTCATGATTGATCTGCGGGCGACGCGTGGGCGTCGCAATTCCCACTCACACTTTCACGCGTCACAGAACAGCCAAATTAAGAACCAGTCCCCGTTAGCCCTACGAGTGAAATCTATATTGAGCGAAGTCCGGGAGAGGAACATCGGGAATGATACTTTTCAGTGTTTCACGCCAACAATAAATTATTGCGCTAAGTGTTGTCTACCAGTGCTGTGAAGTATGTAAGAAATGTGAAGTGAATGCAGCAAATATAGCCAACTATGTGCCCCAGTCTCAAGGCCACACACAGTTACCATATTCAAGTAAAAGAAAAAAATATTACTCAACTTGAATACATATGGTGCGTATGGACGTTGAAATTTCAAGCGGTTTACAACCAATAGCAGAGACGTGTATACAAGAAATTCTAGGTTATACCATTGTTGGGTTAGCAACAAGAAAGTTCCATTCTGTAATGCCAGTTCACCGATAAGAACTCACTGCCAAGACGTGCCAAATGCACCCCCCAAAGGGACATACAGTGAAGTGGAGAAGAGCAACATTGGGAGCGGCTGGGACGACAACTCACGGCGACTACGTCGCTGCAACCAAACACCATCACAGCGCAGTACCACAGGGTTGGTGAGACCAAAACAGTGAGATGTTCCTTGCTTCAGCAACACATGAGCGTCGGAACGGTGAGTACCCGTGAAAACGGAGCATTGTTACCATGAATAGTTCATTTTCTAATAGATAACGAACAAATAAGGAGGCTCAGCAAGATTGATTTCTAACGCACAGATAGGTTGTAAGCTTAGGACTGATTTTCAGGCACATTTAACGTGCATTTTAAACTGGCCAATGTGTTGTTGACGCAAACACTTCCTGTCCACACTTCCCTGTCGTCCGTTATAATAGTGAACTTCTTTCTTTTTCTTTATGGCAAGTATACAAGCCATGACAATGCAATGTATTGTAATCGAGTTTGGGGAGAATCGTAAAATATCCTGTAGCATTCACATCCAAGCATGGGGAGAAGTCAATCAGTTTTTCAAATAAATTACTGATATGCATGCGACACGTTTTGCTAAGATGCAAAGTACTTATGACACGATCAAATATTTTCGTAACTAATGCAACATATCGTTTGTGAGGTTCATTACGGATTTAGTTTCCCGGCGCGTGTGCAGTAACAATAAGTTACTTCCATAGGCCTGTTAACCGTTAGATAAGTGTGAGCCATACGCCCCTCTCCCACTTTCAGTGCCATAGGAGAAATTCCACACGATCAAAGCTACGCTTAGAATTGTCTCGACTCGCTAATCAAGCGATAATATACCTATTGTAATTTCTAAGTTCACATTACTTATTTATATCCAAATATTCCTTGTACAGAAATACGTACTCTCCTGCATAATTCAGAAGCGATCACACAACATTCTAGCTACTGCCGCTGATGGAGCACGCTAGCTTTTCTGTACGCTAATGTGTGTGCATATAATATATACAGTATACATTACATAATCGAATGTAAACGGAACTCAAATCAAGCAGCAGGTCAAACCAACAACCCCATCGAAACACCCACCACTTCATAATGTAAACCCAATGTACCCAATTCATAATGTAAACATATAAAAAAGCATTACACTTTCGATCTTGTTGCTTTTTCTTTAACAAGATCAATGCAAAGATATTCGTACGCCTCAAACTTTGAGAAGCAATGAATTATATTCAAATTAGGACAATAAAATTAGAAACACTATCATATATTGAATGAATGTGATGCTATAGCACATACATAGAACATAAAGGTGTTATCCATTAAAAATCAATTTTACAGTGTCTACTGCATGCCTCTGATTAGTAATAGACGTGGATCATAGTGTGCGTTATGCAGATGGAAGGCAAGGCATATTAATATATCTAACGACTACAGTATTTTAAAAGCACGGTAATTCCGCTTCCAAACGTAAAATTTATCACTTTTCAGTTGGGGCTGGAGACAGAAGTGAAAGGAAAGAACTACACCAGCGATGAAGAATAATACTCCGTATAATACATTCACACTTCTTCGTGGTATTCCTTTTTTAATTCTCCTGAAAAAATTAGATACTAGTTACTACTAGCGCTCGAACGACACACAAATAAACTTGAGGTGAGTTTAATTCTGGCAACCAACGATCGCTGTATACGTGCCACAGCACATATTTCTGCTACCAACTATTATCTTCGAAAGAAGTAGACTGTACCTAATGGTTTGCTCATCAACAAACTAAACAAGTAAGGAGGAGAAAGAGTTTGCCTTCGCACACAATATTAATGAGAACGACCATCAACAACGATCGGGAGATCGTCAAAGTCTTCCATGGTAATCAATTATTTTCGCATAATCAATAGACATATCGGGAGAAGTAAGGCATCAGCTCACTCGGCGAGTGGAGCAAGCAGGACAGCAATGACGCACTATTGTAGTGTATATTTTCTGATTGTCTGTTACTGCTAGTACCTCGGGTCAATACACGACACTGACTATGAGAAGCGTTCAACGTTCGGTTCCTAGCGATGGATCTAATTTGATGGGCACTTTGTGGTAGCCAAATTGGTAACTATAACGGATACTACAACATCTTTCCGATATTCCAACTGACTACAGTACTGCTTGATTTACAATTCAGTTTCACCGACAACGAAATGTATTCCCAGAATACACTCCTTACATCAGGTTGAACAAAGGGGCGTAAATGCCATGTCGAGTTAATTAACTTATTAAAGATACAATCGGATAGCATAACAACGTAGGTACGTTACGTGCGAAGAATACCACCGTATTATCCGTCTTGGACTTAGGTTTTAGCTTACATTTCAGTAGCACCAATGTTAAGTGCCATTAAACTCTAGACACCAAGCGACTCCCCACATTAAGCAGTCAAATTATTTAGACGACGTATTGGCGACGCGTTTAGAACAAATCAGGGAACATTAAATGCCGTAACATCAACGGAGAGGGTAGATAGAGGGACTGACGCAATGATTGCCGTAAACTAAAGTACCAAGCTGTAGCAAATGTGCAGATACGCTACTGCAACGAAACAGTGCAGTAGTTTGTGTGCATTCGCGGTTGTGACAGAAGAAATTCATACACAGAACATTACAGCTGGAAATGTGGCACGGAAGCAAAGCTATAAACGTCTTACTATTATTAACAATAATATGCAAGCGTATAATATAGAGAAGCCACCCCGATATTACGCCGCCATGCCGGAAGCATAACAGATACACAGGAGCAACATCAACAGTGAAGTCATCAGGTTCGCTCGCCCCAGGATGTCAGCACCAATTGCAGGAATTCAAGTAGAATGCTAGATATCGGACGGAGCTAGTGAAGAAGGCATCCAGAGCACTACTATCAGAATATACAAGAGACAGTAAGTAGCGCAACAACACACAAACGCACACAGAACGAACACGTTAGGCCCGTAAGTCTGTTTCGCTCCACTCGTAGGTACACACGCAGCGAGGCCGCAACGCTCATCAATATTGCAAACACTGGTGCGCGTTATCGCCTCCATCGGCGACCGGTGAATTTACTCAGCGGGAAGCCAGAATGTAAGAAAGCCGTGAATTATTCAATAGAAAATGATGCAATGTGCGAATTTTACCCCTTGCCATTCGTGCACCATATCGCTTGCAGTATCTATTAGTCGGTAGGTACTCAATTGATACAATCGGTTCCAAGTGGTATGAACGACTGCAATGGGAGGTGCAGAAGTCATTTTCTCAGAGAATAAGTGGGGAACTCAGTAAAACTCGATATTTAAAAAGTCATAGCGGCACAAGTCAAGGGCACAATTGTAAACACTTACGAAGGATGCTTATACCGCCTCTCCGCCCAAGCTAATGTAGACTGATCCGTTCATACAGTTAGACAGCCACAGAGCACCAACCCAATTAAGTCCAACGTGATGAGCTGAAATTACCTATATCACGACATAAATGGCAAGATGGGAGTAAATTTTTAAATATTTTAATGGAAAGAGTCTACTAGACGTTCATTTACAGCGCGATACAACCGAGCACAAAGCAGCATGGAAATACGATGCTCGATAAAACGAAGCGAAAGGAGTACGGTAGCAGTATCTATACGAGGAGAGCACAGCAGACCAAGAGAAGGGCATTACAAGCAGTTTACGAGCCGAGCTGGGGATTGTTGCACTACTGAACCGCACAGTGGGAATGTGAGCTCGGCTAGGTGAGCCAACACTTCCCATTAAGCACTAAATATCGCACTTAACAGCAGTCATTACATTAATGAAGCGAGAAGTTTGAACACTTCTTCTTCGGCAAGGTGTGGGCACTTCGTATGTACGGTAATGCGCATGGTAGCATCAGGATACCAACGGCACTCTTCATTACCAGACTTTTTTCAAATGCACTAAGATGAAGGTTTTTGGTAAGAAGAAGTTATGTCCTTCACAATTCCAATAGCAAGCGACCTACAAAAATCTGAAAACAGGAAGGTACAGATTAGTAACCTTGCACCGGACAACGAAACACTGTACCTTTGTGTTACATAAAAGTTGTTGAAACGATCAGTCCCAATGAAGGGTAGTTACATACAAGCTTCCAAGTCATCAATCAGCAACTAAGCTTACTTGCCTTGACAAATGATGCAATCTTTGTTTCAAACGGAATAAAAATTTATTATTGTAATCTTTATCAACTGATACTCAAGCAGCAACTACAGTACTGCGATTTACACCGGAAATCACATATTTTTAAACGTTGTTGTCAAACTAGATTTACTATTTTGTTTAATTAATTGAAAATGTCTATGTTTTAGACAAAATGTGTCTAATATCAACGTGACGAACCAAACATGGTAATAATCTCTGCTCCCAGCCGTACGACAACACGAAGATACGGCACGAGATAACGGATGTTAGAATTTAACGGTTGAACAAAGTGCGCATAGTGAACTGGTTCTCCTCCCACGGCGCAACACAACATCACCATAAGAAAGGCGCCTGTACTCCAAAATTACAATTCTCCATGACGGTGCGCGCACACACCATCAAATTCCACCTTGGAGTCCTGCCCCATCAGTCAGATGCGCACCGTATTACGCTTACGCAAAGTGCGGCTCACAAGAGACACCAATGCGAGTTAGCAACTTGTTACTTTGTAGGCTAACTTTAAGCGAAGGCAAGGTGGGAGGCAATGCATGGAGAACACGGCATCTTAGCAATGCGCTTTTTGGCGACACAGCAAGCACTCTCGCTTAATTTGGCACAGTAACTTGATAGCAGGAAGCTTGGGCTCCGAGACTTGTCATAGCGGGCATAGGCAGCAGGCCTATATTGGCACACGAAAAATTACCAACATGTCACCTTGCATTTTCAGCGTGGATGCAAGGCATTGCTAGCAAGGTGTTCACTTCATCGAGCACATTATTTCCATGCCCCATACGTCTTCACCTGCAAAATTCATGCCGTTCTTCCAGGCCAAGAGGGGAAAGCATGAGATATGTTACACTATTCAAAAGCAAAACAACTTCAGCCAAAAACAAATAACTATTGCTAAACGCATTTAAGGAAGATAAAGACTGTACTGCTGTTGTGAAACCAGAAGCCACGTGGCATTTCTTCGAACACATGCAACGAATCACACCTGATTTAACACGGTGAGTTCGACGACTCCCATTTGATGCAACTAGATAACTGGGAATCTGTACGATATTCTACTGCCTAATGCTCTATGCATCCCTCGTTAGTTCAGAAAAAATTATTACACTAATGGCGATTTTTGTCAATAATGTGGTTGTAGATATTTTGGTGCGATAAGTCTCATGCAGCAGTGATTAGTTCCTTTGTGTGTTAAGCTTACGGAAAAATAGGCAATACTTATACATAACTGTAACAAATAATTAACATCATGGAAGATCACAATTCCTACATTTCTTGAAAAATGAGGCTAGCTATAAGACCTACATAGATCTCAGCACAGAAGAAGCAGAACATCGTTACCACACGGTTGTGAAGTGAAGGGAGGAAACTGAAGCACAGAAAACTGCGTTCCAGCATAAGATGAGGCGGAGCGGAGCCAAGAGAGGGGCAAGAGGCGACATTAGCCGAGCCTCTTGTATTCAGTTTAGAGTAGAGTAATGTATTAAAGAGAGTTGACAGAGGACGGCAAAGAGAGGCCAAACACACTTGCTCACAGAGCTCCCTCGTTTGCTCAGATCACACTCAAAGCGACCCCGAGGCCCTCAGTGTAAACTCTCGCTTGATGTTGGCCAAAAGTTATGCAGGGTCTCCGATTGACACATGAAACTTGTCGAGTTGAGAGCAAATCACATCAAAGAACTCAGCCAAAAGTATCGGGGTTGGAGGGTTCCTGATCTATAGAAAGAGAGGGGCTCACGATATATGACACACTATGTCCTTAAATTGCATCATTCCCTACCAAGGCAATGCATAAACATATCAAGTCCCGCCAGCTCGTTCCAGTCCGCGGTAAGATGAAAAAAAAGTTAGAGCGCTTAATGGGCAAAGGGTACCGCAGATCTGTAGTAATGCAAGATACTGATAAATTTTGAATGCTCATAAATCAATTACCTCGCCAGCCGAATGATGGCAGTCATATCAATATCAGCGTGCGCTTCCAGTTTGTACCTCGGACGGTAGAAATAGTTCACTTGAAAACTGGAGCTCAACAGAATGAAATTTCATCAACTTCGAAGCGACACACTTCATCCTATGTATCCCAACTGAAAATTGCAAACGTCACTGGAAATTATACTGGAAACTATATACTGTACATATATAAAAGATGTGCTGACACCTCCAACTTTTATGCGGGGAAAAACTAGCACAGGTACGCAAACGACATAGAGGCACGGCTTGGTAGAGAATAAAATTTCAGGGGAAAACCTAGAGCGTCGACGGCGGCAGCAGTCACTTAACAACACCCTGGAGCCTTCTTTTGTGCCAGCAGCTGAGAGGCTGCGCAGTTCTGTAGCGTGGCGCACACACATACACACAACTACCAACAAACGGAACATTGTGTGGGCGCATTCTTCACACACGTGACCTGTAGCACCTGTCCATACGTGCTAACAATCAGAGTGGCTTCCGACCACCTTTCTCCGCACTCGCAATATATCTCTAACATGCTCTCGTACCCCCTAAAAAGAAATATATAACTTATTTCTTGACAAGTAAGAGGTCCAGTTATACTAACATTAGCAAATAGTGACCTGAGCCGTCATTAAATGGTAGGTAGTGTAAAAGTTAGTACTTTTCTTTTGTGTTTGCTTCTTTTCAGAAGACCTCTCAAATGAAAAAAAAAACATTTCGCCTGAAGCATGGAGATAGATGTATACACATATACACTAATGGCGCAGTCATGCGGCATTTCCGGTATCACCTTTGGCATGTACGAACGTGCTTGTGCAGGTGAACTCAAGTCCAGAGAAACTAGTAAGCCGTCTCCAGGTTTGCTCGGTGGCGACCCGGTAGCATCCACTTCAGGGCTCGAATTTCTTCCTATCTTACTTCGACAGCGAGAAAGGAAAAGTAAAAATATACCTATTCAAAAATAAAGACACTTTGCAAATTATTACACAGTACTGATAAAAGCCAATAAATCCAAGAAAATGCATAATCGACATACCTCACCCCCAGATATGCTAGATATTTTGGACCCAGTGTTCCTGCGTCCGGCGCTATCAGCAAAAAGCAATGACAGCTATGCCTGGAAATGCGTACGTACTCAACAGTCAATTTAATCGGTGCAAACTTTACGCAGCCGTTAACCCGCTTTAGCTGCAATGGAAACATTACTACATTACCACAATACAGTTAAGAGAATCTTTTCAGCGGCAATGAAGAAGGAAAAGGAGGCAGAAAAGCGGAGAGTATCGCAATAATAGCACTCGAGGGAAGCGGCGCCGCCGTCACAGCACCTCTCTGGTGGCCAGCGATAGCTGGGCAACGTGGCGAGGCTGCTGGTGGCCCTACAGCTCTGGGCTACACAGCGACTTTCTTTACTTCATTAACACCACCACACTGCACTTGGGATCCCTTAGCACTGTAATGGACGTTACTGTGTGACTCAACACTACAATACACCAGGCCGACTGGTGCAACTTGGCTGCAGGAATATAAGTTTGCCCGCAAATTCGAACGCCAACTTGGTGGTTTCAACACTGGGATATTGTCAGAGATACGGATTTGAAATTTTTGTTGTACTTTCTGCAAATGTCGCACACTGTCAGAAAAGGCTGTAGATTTCCATGTTTATGGTATTATAGCCATATTTTCAAAGTGTAGACATTATTTATGGGATACTCAGCGCAGGTCTATGCCACTACCTCCCGTTTTCGCATCATTATCACGAGTAGTATGATGAAAAAATGTAATGAAAGTATTGTAGTTATCACCTTCAGTGAAAAAAATACCGGTGTTGTACTCAACATAGAGCCCAAAAGCACAAACACAAGCACAGGTTTATTGCTCCCAGTACAATCGCACGTAATTCGAACCAATTAACTCCTCACTGCACACAAATTTGTAAAATGTATGCAAATTCGTACGTATGACTAGCAATGCAATACCAAACACGCTCTATACATGCAGAAACTAAAGCAGCAATACTTCCTTCAGCAAGTCTCGATGTTAGCGCAACAGACTTCCGCAATGGCCAGGATAATTTGGCGAATCAAAGTAAATTTCTAAGAAGTACCGCCTGTAAAGCAGTGTCTTAGTGCTACACTTTGAACAGACATATTACAACTGGGTACTGTACAGTCAATGGGGAAGTCGTGGAGCAGAAATTCATGAGGAAAAGCAAGTGACGGGAATGACAAATGCCACCTTGAGGATAAGATAAGCTTTTCATCCGTCGTAGTTACACCATTAACGCTTTAGTTAAAAGTTAGTACTAATCACGAGAATAAAGCCAACATTCTCATTAGAAGGCACGTTGTCTTGCCAAGGGCGACAGAGTCACGATTGACAGGGCACACTGATCAGCAAGGAAGTAGTATAAGCCACTGCTGGAAATGACTTGCAGTTGAAAGAGTGGAACAACGAATGCAGATCAGCTTTACTCTGTAATCGCACTACAGAAGTGCAGAACCACACAGTCCGATACAAAGAAGCTTAATCGAATCCTAGAAAAGTTTTCAAATAAGTCGATTTCGAACATTAAGAAATCTGTAAGGCCGGCAGAACCAAAGAGCTAGACCTGAGTCGCCACCAGAATGTCCGGTGTCAGATCGCCCAAAATGAACAAGGAAATTAACTGAAGCTTCAATAACAATGAGAGAGCACATATCAACAGTCAAGTCTAGAATGCCCCCAGTCCAGCCACCAGAATAATAATTCGCCAGTCATCACGACGAATAATTGAATAGAGCAAAGCTTACAAGATCTCGGGGGTGCGCGAAAACCACAATAATTCTACAGCGCTGCAGCAACGCAAGGAATCAATCTCCATGAGAGCAAGATCGCTGAGGCCTAAACTGATCTTTCAGCTGCAAGTCTTAATCCGCTTTAGGACGGCGCCAGTTCGCCTGCCTTGACCAGCACCACAGCGTCAGATGAGCGCAAGGTAAAGGTCTAGTGAACCCCGGTTGCACTGGCTACAAACTCGCCATTGGCTATGTACGTTTGTGTACGGGCGTCGTTCAAGTTCGTCTGTTGTGCCTGCTCGCTGTATCGCAGGTTAGGTTAGGTCAAGTTAGGTAGGGTTAGGTTAGGTTACCTATTCATTCATAACTTCGGGTAGGTTAGGGGAGGGCAGGTCTGGTTTTTCTAACCACCCCTTCTTTCAATTTCGGGTATGTAACTTTTTGGTTAGTGGTAATTATTGGTTAGGTAAGGTAACCGACCACCGGTACACAACTGAACGCGTGAGCTGTGTGGACTGACACTAGTACAGCAACGTCAAGTACTGGTTGTCATTCGTGATATCACTGTACTTGTCACCAGGACTTGTAAGTCATTGCAGAATGCGTGGTGATATTACCAAGCAATGTCAACAGTCATGTCTGGGAAGAAGTCCTGCTTTGTAGTATCTCGGCGGTCCAGAGTCAATTCAGAAAATCGTTTTTGAGAACTGAGGTGTAGTGTCTTCAGTTCAATATATACGAAAGGGAAGAAACAAATGCCCGACAACGTGCGCAAAGACAAAACATGGTTGAGGCAAAAAACATAATAGACACTGGAATAATTCTTCAGTCGTAAGAGAAGTCAAAACTACACAGTGACATACTAAAGCTTCAAATTGCGCACTTACTGTGTTCAGCTTTTAATAGACGCTGCATGAGTAACACCACAGCAGATAATTTGTTACCGAAACCGCAGTTCCTCGATAAGCAGATAATCACGCAAGCGTAAAAGATGAATTACTCATAGTATTCTCAAAAGGTAAAAACTAATCTCAATGAACCTCTTTATTTTGCATAAGCAAAGTGATATTCAACATTAAGAGCGAAGGATCCCTTTCAATAGTGTTCCATCCTTGCGTTCAATAACAGCAGCAGCAGCAGACCCTCTGCCTCAGCATCATGCATAATACGTTCCCATCTACCAGGAATCCGCCACTTTCTCTCAGCCCCAAACACATCTCCTATGAGAAATCATGCGAATCCTCCACATTTTGTTCACATAACATGAACCTGCGCTGAAGCAATCTCGGTTAAAACTCTAGCATGTGAAAGCTTAGGCCTACAAGTGAGGTATCAATATTTTATACATATATGTGTGTGGGTAATAAACTGGACACAGGTTCATCATGAAAAATCAGTATAGGCTAGCATTTTTATGAGAGTTAGAAGTAGGAGTTGCTATAAGAGCCAATCTTAATTAAGGACTACTGCCAGAAGGAATCCTTTACGTTTATCCATGATAATGCACCACTATTCATGATCCAGCACTGGACAGTTCAGCCCTACAGCAAGTGATCTATCAATCAAAATATTACTTTGTACTGGCGTATGACAACAAAATGGGGAATAAAACCCGCAAGAATGTTGGAGTTGTGAGCTGCTTTAGCGTGACTCTTAACAAGGACCCAGCTGACATCCCCCTCCCCCCACCCCCCTCCTCCCGGCAGTAGGCAGGCAGGACCAGCAGCAGCAGCAGCAGCGCGCCTCATCAGCTCACACAGGCAATCCTCCAAAGCCGTTCGGTAATCCTGTGGTCGAATCTGAGGAGCGAAGGTTTCATATTACGGCGGCCGTGCAGGGTGTTACTGCCACACGCTCGCCTTAGGGGGTGGTGGTGGTGGCAACGCAACACTTCGGCAGGCGGCGGCAGCGCAACACCTCAGTGCAGGCTGTAGTAAAGCAACACCTCATTGCAGGTGGTGGCAGCGCAACACCTCAGTGCAGGCTGTGGCAACGCAACATCTCATTGCAGGTAGTGGCAGCGCAACACCTTAGTGCAGGCGGCGGCAGCGCAACACCTCAGTGCAGGCGGTGGCAGTGCAACGTACTACAAAACGAAGGCTACTTAGGGACAATGCTATTATTACGAACAATACAGATACTGCAGTACCGTTGCCCGTCACAAAAGCTGGTCTGAAAAATTTTTGTCATATTCATATCACTGTACTGGCCAGCATTACCAAAATTCAAAATTGAAGCGAACAAAGAATTCGAAAATAGCCTGTTTATGGTAGTAGAAAGTTGGGGCAAGCATTTATCACGACGATGAAGGGAACATTCTTTTACTGAGACGCCACAGTTGGGAGCTTAGCATTAACCCAACTGCCTATTCCCTGAAGTGCCATTAAAGAAGAGCGAGCATCGTCCTAAATGATGACCCGGTGATTCATTCGCGCTTCTCCATAAGCCAAATGAAGGCGCGCCGCACCCAGCCTCCTGAGACAACACTTCACTGCCGCCACACCACAAAAACGGGCCGGGCAAAATAGACGACGCCATCGTCATGGAAATTATGAGCTTCTGCGACACGCCTGCCACAGACTGCGAAGAAAATGCGGCAGAGTCGCCGCACAGATGCGCTGAAGCGACAATGCTGCCTGCCAAATTGCATGCGCCAGCTAAGGCATCAAGACATGAGACACACGGGAATTTCCGCAACGAATACGTCGGCATGACGACGTTCCAAAGTGCCCACGACGCAACTGGAAGGACTGCAAATTCCTCGGCCGAACTTGATGTTGCCTGCGAGTGTAACCAAGCATCGGTTTTGTGCTCGCAAGTCGTCAGATATTTCAAAGTTCTCTGCAGCAGGCAGCACAGCAGCACGCTAGCCATATTGCCAGGGCCACAAACCTCATGGTTCGCGCCTCGGCAGGCAGCACCGGCAGCACGCTAGCCATATTGCCAGGGCCACAAACCTCATGGTTCGCGCCTCGGCAGGCAGCACAGCAGCAGCACGTTAGCCATACTGCCAGAATTACAAACCTCACGGTTGGCGTCTCGGCAGGAAGCAGCACGGTAGCCGCGCTGCTAGGGCCACGAACTTCACGGTTTGCCTCAGCCTAGGCTACGCAGCACCATGCTGGCTGCGCTGCCAGGACCACGAACCTCTCTGGTCTCCTCGGAAAACGAAAGACAGAGAAAGTAAGGCGCCATAACACCTGAGCCGCTGCAAGTGTGCCTCCCTCGACCCCTGTGCCATATTGTGTTCATTAATAAAGCTAGCAGAGACTGGCCCTAAGCCCCTGCCAGATGTGATTGCTGCGAGTGCGCTATCGTGTGCTCGCCATGCCTTTGTTCACTGGTGCTGCTGCCTCAGATACACGCAATCTCTCCCATAATATTTTACACACATATTGAACCCTGCGATATAAAAATACCTGGGAGCCAGCAGAGGCTATTTTATTATTAGGTGGCGGCATCGCGCGTTGTTGATCACAAAGACAAAAGACTAGGTATTATCCTACATAACTGAATGCAGGCATCCTCACAGCAGGAAATATGGACGTTCGTAACTTATTCCTCACATATCAATACATAAACAATACGCCCCGCTCGAATTGTAACGCTCGGCAATGGCTGTCCGAAATAAATATCCACGCAAAGCTTTCAGTGAGTATTTTGCACAATTCGAGCATCGTCAGCAGAATCCTTCAAACGAAGTTCATTTGCAATCAAGGCAAAAAAAATACTCGCAAAAAATCACAGAGAACAGTACGTTGTTTAGTGTTTACAAGGTGTGACACCGTTACAGCTCTAGCACAACTATATTTTCAATGTAGCTTTCACACAGAAGGATGTGAACGACTGCGCCCTTAACGACAATCAACTATGGTTCCATGCGAGTAACTGAGTAGACGAGTACCTACAATTGTCTATACAATATAAATGCTACAACAAATATAAAAGCACCGGAGCATTTGTTCAAGCATCTATGGGTTATATAACAGATGGTATATAAAAGTGCTCCGCACATAATGGGCTCTGCACAGGTCAGGGGTGACCCATAAGTGGTCTTATAACTTGTACATTATGACAGGTATCCTATAATTAATAATAATAAAATTCTACTTATTGAATCAATCAGTAAATTCTGTTGTAAAAATTCCACATTATTTAAAAATGAACTGCACAGGCATCCAAATAGCGCGCTCACTGGTCCTTTTTGTACAGCCGCTACACCGAAGCGAAAGCGAGGGTTGTAACGGCGCCAGTATGGTGTGCGTTCAAGCCTAAAGCCTTGCTGAGCCTCGTGAGCAGGCTCTTCGGCCCATGCAGAGTGCCGCTCAGACTCAGATCGTGCGATATTACACTATAGTGTGGGCTGTAAGTTTACGCAAGCACACCAGTATATTTTTAAAGTACATGTCATCATTAGATTTCCAGTTCAACCAACAAAATGTATTTTCTGATTGCTTCTCAAGATGAAGTGAAGCCTGCGAAAATATCTTTCCACGTTATTGAATGAACATGAACCCGGTGAGACATCACCTCGCACAGACACAACCCAACTAGTGCAATAGTGGACGTTTCAACTTACAAGGTTAGTCTACATGCAAGCGGCCTCGTCGGCTGTCGTCACGTGAAAACATAGAAACAGTTTTCAGATGATGAGTCGTTTCTTCCATAGGATAACCGTAGAAGTTGAATTAGGAAGTATTTCACAGCAGTGCTAGGCGCGACCTTTTCGCTGCCTTCTAATATTTTTAGCGTTCCCCGCCGCACAGTTCGTTATCGAAGGCTTCCCGGCCACAGGTCCAGACTCAATTATTGTAAGCTTTTCTGTAAGGTCAGATTCACTTATTGTATGCATTAACGATTTAATAATATGTCTGATAGGACCAATAGTTCTCACCGCGGTCTTTCGTAACTACAAGGCCTTTTTTTCTTCATCTCAAAAGGGACGTAGGTCATCGTGACCTATGGGCGCAATTTTCCAAACCGGGATTGTAGCAAAGAGAAGAGCAGAAAGCCGTGCCTAGCTCTGCTGCACAGAGTCGATCAGTCAGCAGGTTCAGTCTCTACTTCTCATCTGTTTATGCATGTTCCAACATTGTGTGATAGCTACCGTAACTAAATTCCAATAAGGTAATAAACCATTTGTCACGCTGTTACAGTAGAAAACCACAAGCGTTTTTATTAAAATTAGCAGCAAAAGTCTTTCAGCCTGGACAGATTTTACGAACTAAATTATTGTGCGAACTCTAATACAAGCAAAAAAGCAACCTGAAAACAACGTCCAACTCACTCGACTGAACGCAGGAAGACAAAAGTTAGAGAGCTGGGATCAATGAAATCAAAGCGCAAGACATCTAATTTTGAGAGACACGCAAATGTTTTATCCGAGTTGAATGCCACTCAAAGATTGGGAGAAGAAAGACGCGGCAGTCTCGCCGCACCCTCCCACTCGCACCCGCCCGTCACAAGCCCCAGTCGGAGAAGACATCCTAATAAAATGACAGGGAGAATATCAGGCGATAGTTTTGGCGCTGGCAGGTTGATAGACTTATCCAAACAGGATTGAGGACAGCGGGGGGAACAGGAGCGTTCTGGAACTACAGACCACCCGGGCCCACGCTCAATCTGCCTAATGTTTGACTGCGCAGCGGCAAACATAGCTTAAATGTAAAAATTTCAACACATATTGTGCACGTCCGTTAATGTAAAACTTCTACAGACACGTTGCATTTGTGATTGTGCTGATTGAAAGAAACACCGTTCATCTCGGGTAATGCACAAGAAGAACCCATACTGTTCACATACTGGTTATGCCGAATTTCATTTCACGCAACTCCATTAACACGCAAGTAGCTTCATAACGTGTTGCTGGAATGCCATACTTGCAATGACATTGCTTGTCGGACCGATAACCACACTACAAATTCCATCTACGAATCTATTCTATTCGCGGACTACCTACCGCATAACACTTGAATTTCACGCATTGAACAATGAAATACATACAGCAATTGTGATGGGCTGAGGGCAATAATATAGTTTAATAATATAGTGTTAATATAGTAATATACATCAACAAATAGCGCAGTTTTTTATATTATACAACATTTAAGGCACTCGTATAATCACTGATGAGATTTTTTCCATAAGATACAATTATTTAACATGCACATAGCCACAAACATTTGCAAATGAAACTTCCGGGCAACAGGAAACGCCTAATGCATTTCTGAAAATATGATGCAAACTAAGTCCAGAAACGAAAATATTCCCTTGCTCGCTCCACGCAAAACAAGCAGCATAAATAGTTCGGCAAGCATATAAGAACAATAACACCAACAGCGCCCAAACACGCTTTTGTGTCTGTCTTATGTATAAAAAAAAAAAAGGATAACAAAACGGGTGAGTACATTAATTCAGATATGACAGCGAGATCGCTCGCCATAATTTGTTCGAAAAAGCATACACCGCTTGCAAAACAATTGTAATTGAATATAGAACAGGCAATAGTATTCAATGACTTGAATAAAGTTCACATATACGGGATTACAGACAGGCGCGGGAAATATGTTGGAGAAGTACCTCCATTCACGCTAGTGAAAAAACTTTTCGTTAGAGACTTGAACACAACATGATTTCATCGATTGCGAGATGATAAATTATTCACAATAGCGGCTGGTTTGCAGTAGCTTATGTAAACTTCCTAAGGGTTTAAGAACGTAAAGCTCAACAAAAACGATTGGGTAATATAAGGTACGGGTGCACTAGATTGGCAAAACGGCTACGAATATATTTACCACCGTGCGTTAAAGCCATCTACACACGTTTCAAGAACACACAAGAAAAAGAAAACACCACATCCACTTCACAAACTGAGCAACACTAAAAAAGCGTGACACTCCAGGAGGCGCTTCAGAGTGAGGAGTTTATCATGGGAGGCCAGGCACTCGCGAGACAGGTGAGGATAGGCAGAGTGTTTGTGTAAATTTGCTTCGAGTCAGAAACTTCACAAACCAAGGGCTTCGCAGAAAACACGGGGGTATCAGCAGCGTTGCCTCAAGTATAGTACTTCTTTGTCGTATACCGAGCGCACCGCACAGCCCTATGCAGCGTTGCATTAACAGGCAGATAAAAATCTAACCCTTAACTGATCTGTAGGGAACGTTTCGAGCTAGTTACTGAGTGTGGCAAGAATGCATTATGTCTCGTACTGAAATGGTGAAAAAATTACGCAGCGCATATCTCGTAAATTACACTTGATGTATAGACACAGCTGAATCAGCGATTAGAATCGTGAGTTACCATCTGAGAGGGACGGCATGGGTTGTAAAATATATCTAAAATTCCGTATAGCGACGGCGAGTATGACTCTAATAGGCTGTTTTGCAGCTCAGTTACGAGCTGTACCGAATAAATAAATCTTTCAGATGTCTGGCTGCGCTCTACACATTCGGCGAGAGTCGAGTTACGAAGACAGCCCAGATGCAAAGCACAAAAAGTAACTGAAGCCAAACATTGACACCCATACGGCAGTCAAAAGGCGACAGACAGACGACCATCCGCTAGGTAAATCAAGCGGTCAAAAGCCAGAGACGCAGCTCGACCATGCAGAAGCCCTAGCAGGTAGCCCAGTGCGTCGCACCTCAAAAAGCCAAGAGACAAAGCAGCAACAAACAGCAAGTCCGAAGTCGTGGCAAGAGTAACAGCGACAGCGGCAGCAGAACATGGCTACCAATGGCACGCACGAGGCAATAGGGTCTTTGTGTCGTCTGAATTGGCTATTGGTGTGCAGCGCGGCACATCCTGACTACAGATCACACCCCACAAACCCTCAATAAACACGCCGCAACAGATGTTATTGGAGTCGCTACATGTACTCGTACACAAGAAATACTACATGCAAGCAGCTGGCAGTATAGAACACCCATACCACACTTTCCCTGCAGGGAGCTGCTAGGTGCGTATTCGTTATCGGACCTTGTTGCTTCAAAACGGTTACATGCACTTTGGTGGCGAGCATGCAAAGACAATCCAGTTGTTCGATTATAAATAGGAAATGCTGAAAGGGTGGCAGCAATCTGGTATAGAAAAATAACATACGACTATCATCAACAACCTAAATGCTGACGAAGTTTATACAGCAGAAACAGGAGGTACCGATGAGAAGCCTTTAAACAACCATCGCTGCGACAATACAAAAAAAAAGATACGGAATCATCTTCGCCAGTTGTATATTTATGAGCTAGCAGAAACGCGTGATAGGTTTTTTAAACCAATTGTAAAGACTACTTCCGAAATTTCGCTCATGCCATTGCGGGGTGGACATCTGCTGAAGGGTATAGTTAGTTGCAAAGACGAGCTCGTGATGTCAGCCAACGCGGCCGATTCCGTTTCATACCTAAATGCAATAGCTCGCGCACACTTGAAGCGCCAGCAAACCAGTTCGGGGCGAGGCACAAACCCAAGGAACAGCTCCAAAAAGCGCAGAGCTAAAGCAACAAACCGAAAACATTTCACTTCCCTCGACTGGCCTGAGAGCGTGCAACATCTTTCAAAAGATTCGCAAAGTTTTGAGGCTGGAGAGTCTGCACACGCGAGCAGTTAGGGGCATCGCTGTAACAGTTCAGAACTGAACAAGTTGCTCCTAAGTTTCTCAATCCTCTATCTTAACGCTGTAGTCGTAGGCTGACACCCCGCCAACCGACCGAACACCGAGAGTATTCCTGGGCTTCAGCATTAATGCAGTTTTCTGCTCATTGTATTGTACCGAGAACATGTAGACGCACTGTAATCTAACGGAGACCGGTAACACGGTCATCTGAGCTTTATACAACAGTTCGTCTGATACACAAAAAGGATTTGAATGAGATGGAGGGCGATTATGAACGCGGAAACGAATATTTTACTACATCGATACATATATTTACATAAAAAAGGCAGCAGGGCCTGCCATATGACACGGGATACCGTATATAAAAATGTTCTTCACCTATTTCACGCGGGCCCATGAAATGCTTGGTGAAAAGTTAAATTACTTAAATACAGTAGCTATATGATAAAATATGAGGCATTTGTTTCTGACGGCCAAGAATTAAATTTCTAACCAACGCATCAAGATCTCTTTGTGACGACGTGACAGTACTTCATTTACGCTGGCGACACAGAAACTATAGATGCTAATCCCGATCACAAGGGCAAAGACAATATTCAGCGACATACTGTAACTACAGATAACAGTTTAAAATCGAATACTGGGACACAACTCATCCGAAAATGGAATCCGTTAACTACGCCGAACTCTTAAAATGTGCACAATATTCATATCTTCGGGCAGACAACAGCAAACAAAAGCCAGCAACGAGTAATGAGCTTCAGCGAACGAACACAAAACAAAGGGCAAACACAAACTTCGCATTACTTCGGCATAAAACAAAGCCGCAAATGGGACGAGATAAAGGGCTGCGGGCGCCTTCAAATCTGTGGCGGCTTTCAAAGTTCTCGAATGGAAAAGGCAAGTCTTTTTTTGCTAGCAAAGGACGCTGGTCACGCTCGATGCTCTTTGTCAGGAGCGCATGTCGTACAATTCAATGTGCGGAGCACTTCACTGAGAAAACAGAGCGCACCGACAGCCTCTCCACCATCGCTGACACCATAAAAGCCGATATTTCCCCCAGGAAGGACGACCAGTCGGCCAAAGCTACACTTTTTATTTATCGATAGTATTGCAAAATACGACTATTGAGTTAGGGTGCTGGACACGTCGCGCTGCATCCTAATCGCCTCAACAAACTGGAGCATTCATGCAGCCCACGTGAGGCTCTATTGGCGCAGCACACCACAGCAACACCAAAATTCGACTCTCCATAGCTCACAAGTGAAAATCAGAAGCCTGACACTCCCAATAGAGCGGATGGGGGCGACGAACCGTCGGTATACAGGGCAAGCAGCAGACAACTGATTTAGAGTCTGTGACTGAGAGCCTCCGTACAGCTTTATAGGCGGATGCGCCCACCGGTGATTGCACCCATGTTGTTAATTCATTGCCTTGAGAACAAATTTGACACTGCTCTAGCTGCATAAATTTACCGAAGAAATTAAAATGACTACTGCACGTGGGCAATTAGCCACTCAGTGATCAGTACTACATGATCCTCGCATCAACAAAAAACCTACGCTTTCATCTGTCGACGCAATGAAAATGCAAACAATAATACGGGCTCGGTGACATCACGCAAATCACAATTAAGCAAAATGAACAACTTTATTAAAGGTATGACACGAAATCCAAACAAGGAAATCAGGCGATATTTCTCCTAGCAATTGTAATCAATTCACACTGGTTATCATCTTCAAATACTCTATGGTTTTCTATAAATAGAGAATAGGTGAACATGACCCATTACCCCGTCAGATGCGCATTTGAAGCTGATGTTGCAAGCGTGTGTCAGTCTGGCGTCGTCATCCCACAGCTAATGAAGCATCGTGTTTCGAAAACAAGCTCTCTTCCCTGCTGCCAGCATTGTGCGCTCATTTCAAAACAATTTGTTTTATGTGCGCCAAATGAGACAAGGATTTTTTTCAGCCCCACGCCAGCAATGGCTCGGAGCAGGTGTGGCGGCCGCCGAGCATTGGAGGCAACGCGTAGCAACAGGTAGGGTTGTAAACTGCGCTCAAAAGTTTTCAGAAAACTTGTAAAAAATTGCACGACTTGCACAGCAATTTAGCAATTTGTTAAGTAATCCATGGTAGTAAAACAAACGCAAAACGTTTGGTAAACTGTTGGCAGTTTGTTCGAAGTGTACGAGTACGTGCACGGCAGCGACTATGCAATATGCTTCACACTCGTTACAATCTGCGTGCGGTACACACGATCCAACACTTTATGGATGAAATTGGAATTTGTACACACACTTAGCAAGAAACGTCGCCCAATTATTGTTCTCACGAAATACTAAACATATGCAATTAGGAGGACAGAATGCCCTATGAAATGAACATATAAAACTAAACATGAAAATTTATAATACAAAAGCTACGAACACCGCAAAATAATACAGCACGATCAAAAGGGGGATGTTATCAAGGAAAGTGCCAAGAATTTGTAGCCCGGAACCAGAAACAGCAGCCAGAGGGGCGAGCTTCCATCCAATGTGAGCCGTCGGCTTCAAACCGACTCCTAATGAACGTCAATAAGCTTCGTGATGGAGTTTAATATACGTCAATAAGCGGTCTAATATACGCCACCTCGAGCTCAGGACGGCTTTTGAGATGTAACAGAGCTAAGAAATTGTTCATAAAATAAATCACTTGAGCAATGGCGGCGCAGGGGCTGCAGCCACGCCATCATTCAATTGGCTAATGCGCCACTTCAAAGAACGCGCAGGTTGAGAAGATTTTCACTGACCTCGCCAGGCCGAGTGCAGCAGAGCTGGGGAGTTACGATCGAGAGGCGGTGCATGGCAGGGGCACGCATGAAAATATTACCGAGATATTTACGAAATGCAACATTAAGGACAAACGTAAGAGCGTGCACCGCCACAAAATATTAGCTATAAGAAAGCTTTGTGCTTGTAGGCAAGACTTTCCAGCAGAATTTGTGAGTGCAAAGTACTTTATAAGCTCTTTGGTCATATCTTAAACTTTTAATCCTATTATAACTTGAACGGTGCATCACACAATAGACGAAAGACAGTGCCAGCTTAGTGACTCTTATAATGGTATTCTTAAGCTTCTCCATTAATAATAATGCTTTATATCAATCCATGAAGCACTGAGATAAAAAAGACCCAAATTTTACGTGATAAAGTTAATGAATGATACACAAAACGTACATATAAAAAAACGAATGAATAGAGCTGATGAGTCACAGCTGCAAAAGAGGCTCCAAGGTCGTGTTAGAAATAAACAGCAGAGTCGAAGTTCTAATATCGTTCATTCATGTAGTAATTACCGTGGGTTTGTAGTCGCAAGAAAACACTACCTATTTCAAAAAGTTTAATCAGCACCTAACTAGTACTCATCATTTCACTAAAATATTAGGCACATTTTAGAAGCAAAAAATGTGATGGAAACGTGTGCTCGAAAATAAATTCTGAGATGCCTATAACACATACACTTCGCCGTGCAGAAAGGAAATTACATACGAGTATGGGGTCGAGAGTAGCTACTAGCAGTAGCGAAAGGCGTCAGGATAATCCGCAATGCGAGAAAAAGGTACAGCAACAGCGTCGCCGCTGAGGCTGCGATCGAAGAGCCGCATAGAGCAAGAGGCAACACTACAGGGCCAGTAATCATACGGGAAGAAAACAAAGGCTCGCCGGACAATGGACAAGAGCATGCATTATAAAGAACGCTCAGTGTGGCCACGCGTATACACTGGGCGGACAACACAGGCCACTGATATTGACAACATCACTCGACACAATTACCTAATGACGCTCACAATTCACCGCCTCTCACAAAAAGAANGAAGAAAACAAAGGCTCGCTGGACAATGGACAAGAGCATGCATTATAAAGAACGCTCAGTGTGGCCACGCGTATACACTGGGCGGACAACACAGGCCACTGATATTGACAACATCACTCGACACAATTACCTAATGACGCTCGCTATTCACCGCCTCTCACAAAAAGAATTAAAAGACTTGAGCTGACCTCCATTATTGAAATTGAACTTCAGTACAGATCGACCTCTTCAGAAGCACGCGCCTACTTTGAATCAAATCAATCAAAGAACGAAACCCGCATTGTACTGAGTCAGCCAAGAACTGATCCACAATGCCGCACAAGCCTTACGGTATATTCTGCTCCTGAGGAAAAGCTTCGCACGCCGATACGTGTACTCGAAGTTCAGTGCCACTATTACTGCTCTTCCGCACTTACAGAGATAGTGAACATTTTTTTAAACCAGTTTAAAAAGTGATAAATGCATCGGTGACATGCGTTGCAATCATTTTTCAAACTTGCGGTTCTCGCATAACAAAATGGTTAAGGCCAAAGTGCCACATAGATATGATTATACGAGGATAACACTCCAATGAAAAAATAAACTGGGATACACTTTCATAATACACGTAACTGATATTTTCCAGATACTAAAAATCACATCTCAATAATTCGTGGGAGTACGTGTAGAGCTACAGCTGCTGCACGTCACTTAGTCGATACGTGTAACAAAAGCGATACACGCCATATAGACTCGTGGAGAGTCGGATGCGCGATTAGGTGCGATAGAGGGTGCGATAAGTGAGTCGATGGAAGAAGAGGTCTGACGTCTCTGTGTGTAGTACCACCATAGATACAGGCGAGGCTGATGACCGCGCTACGGCTTGAATAATTTACACAACAATACCAACTCAAATGGGGTCGTCCAAACGCCACTAGAAATGCATGGGTTTCCCCACCATTCACCAAGACGCCTGATCGCCGCCGGTATGTCATCCGCAGTGGCTGCAGGAAACGCCTATGGAAAATTTAGTGCTACAGGAAGCCACAACAGTTTCAAACTATACGCACAATATCTGTAGCGAACACCAACTGACACTCTCGAGTCCTACGCAGGTTACAAGCAACAAATAAGTGGTGCTTAATTTAAAAATGAGCTTCATTCAGCGTAACAAGATGTAACTCTTCCAATATGTTCCAGCTAACACATCCTCCAATAAAATTGATAAACAAACTTATACGGCAAGCATGACATCTAGAGACGTAACAGAAGGATATTCTACGTTTGAAAAAATGTACGGAGGATACCCTGGAAGGGCTGATGTGTCTTAGTTTACCCGAAGGTCCGAAAATAGCGACGAGAAAGAAAAGAGTCGCAGGCACGGTACAGAGAATCTATAATAGTAAGCTCAGGTTGCTCGGCCCGAGCGAAATTTGAATACATAATTGATAACTAAGAGCGGGGCAAATTTCGGTTATCAATATAACGACGAAAATAGCTTAGCTGGAGAAGATTTTTGTTGCAACTAAGTGACTTCTTTCGGTTGGCAACAACTTCCAAAGCATCAGACGCGACGCAGCTGTACTCCACGACGCCATTTTTAGCGGGCAAGCGTTGTACCTCAGAAAAGTACAGTGGAGTTGATTTTATCATCGAATAAAAGGTGATATTCACCTAACTTACGACAAAATTTGAAATACTTCATTGACAAAGTTGCCTCATACAACTAAATATACGAATAATGGAAACTCGAAATGTGATAAGGGAACATTTTATACAGTAAACACATGAATGGATAAACGACCAAATATCAGTTTACGATGCTCTCGAATGTATAATGCAAAGTATTTTAACTGTCAACAGCACATTGGAATATCGTAAATATCTGACACACAGAGTGGTAGGTACTTCACTTGACCTTTGTACAGGCAGCCCTCGACTTACGACAGACTCCAGTTCGGATATTTTGACTTTGTGAACAAGCTGCAATAAGGCACGATTCTCTTTCTGTTTTGTCATTCCCTATACAGACGGCAATTTACTCACTAACGATTCTTCCGTAGTGTGTGTACAGTACGAGCGACTCCGGTGCTCATTTAGTCACGGCATACAGTTTATACCAGCAGTAGTTTAGGTACAAATGCGGCTCAGAGCTTCCTGCTGTATAAGAACGGAACTTGGTTGCAAGCCGAGCACTGCCCAGTAACAGTAACGCACCTACTGCCTATATTTCACAAGATTCAACAAAACAGACGGACTCTCGACAGTCTTATTTAATATGAACATTAAAAATCGATAACTAACTAGGTACCTGCTGGAACGGTAAAAAACAAACGAAGTCGTGAAAATAAAAATACTAAATTACAGAAAAAACTTAGAGTTCCTATTTTTGCCGTGAAGTGAATAATAATTTAGACGTGCGTTGATCGCTGAACTTGGGAGCTGCTGGAAAGGAGATGATTAGTTTAGAAACAACATTCCAACACTACTACGGTGGTGGTGTCTCCAAAAGCATAAAATTACTCTTAAGACATAAGAACAAGGGAAACACAGCTTAAGGAATCTACCTGACCGGTGATAATGCGGGATACACCAATTCTATTTAGTTCTTACAAAATACTGTCGACTAAAAGCTGCTTTTTCACTTCATCACTGGCGAGAACAAAGGACATTAAGTTCAAATTAAGCAGAAACTGTCTTTGCTAGGGATACACGGACAGGTAAAAGGTTCCTTAAGCTACATTTCGTTAAACTTCTTAAAATCAGTACTAAATCCAAAGGCAAAACGACGCATCCATAATATTCATATACTCATCTCTTACACTAGGATTTGACTACATATTTCACTTCTGTGCGTAAACTTGATCAGAAAATATAAGAAGCAACAGTCATAGACATTAAATGGATGTATTAATGGTGTTGAACCATTTACTATTTTGGCTAAATGTTGGGGCGGTAGCATGTAGTAAACGAAGTCTAAACTAGGCAAACAACATAGTGTCTGGTGCATCAATTTCAGAGACATAATATAGTGCACAAAATAAAACACAGAGAGCCAAAAAAGCAATTTACAGTAGTAGAGTGCCATTGGGTGGTACTTTCGACTCGTCCCGTATATTATGCTTGAAAAATACACCGCCCCAACTGAATATAGTTGCATAAAAACATCTAGAGAGATAGGTACCATACCTTTCAGTTAAAAAATTCTGAGTCCTCAATACAAGACGTTTGACTCGCCAATAGCTCAATTCTTGTATGCAATAAAATGATCATTATTGAAAGCAAAACTTTGGTATTATAAAAAAATTCAAAATTAAAGGGGTGGTATGCATATTTTTGAAATATTTATGAAAGTAAGAATATGGAGGTACCTATGAAGATAATTTGATGACATTTCAATTATAAAAAATTAATTGCAAAAACATAGCGATTTTTCGTTTAAATTATGAAAAAGATGAGTTAGTCCTATGAAGACAGGCTTCAGACATCTACATGAAGTCATGGATGCTATTATTATCACAGTGACAGAGCTTCTTAAGGTCAATTGAATAGGTATACTGCGTGACCACGCGGTCAGTAGAGTACTTTTTTAAGGCATTTCCTTTCACTGAAATGTTTATAATATTGGCAGCTTTGGAATATGATTCATACTATCTTGTATTCATGAACTGGGAAGTTGTAAACACAGCTTTCACCGTCAAGAAAGTGATGGTACATAAGAAATCACGGATACCTCCAATAGCTTTACGAAATTAAAGAAATTGAGTTGATGCGATGTGCATGAACATTTTTTCGGATCTTTTACAATCAAATTTAATAATAAAAGTTTGCCATGTTACCACCCCTCTAACATAAAGCTCGTTTCATTATATTTCTTGGCCTAATTCACAAGAAGGTCTTTTGATACATGTCCTCTTCGCACAATGACTTCTGGATTACGTTAATGCGCGAACTTAAATTTTATCCATGCTGTGTTACATCGCTACAAAGGCTTTATTCTGTAGGGATAGAATAGAACACAGAGCCTTTGCAGCGAAGTAACCAAACCTGGTCAATATGGGATTGAGGAGGGTCCACATGACCGTCTTTTGGTCCGCAGAATGCCGCGTCCGAATGCCTCACTGTGTCTCTGTAAACAAACTGTGGGTTTACCAAAAGATATACTAATATGTTCCTTATCAAGTCAGGTGGCTTAGCAAGTGGTAGTAAGCTTTCGGGTATTTTTTTAAATTTGGAGCAAACTAGAACTAGGAAAGCTATGCATTTTCTGTTGCATAGGACACAGCAACGCATTTGGAAGGGTGCAGTACGAATGGGAACCAACTAACTGTCGAGTGACTCAGTTTTTAAATAAACTCCCACGAAAACCTTGACTGTTAAAACCCACCAATGACCAATTCGAGGCAAAATGCCGTTCACAAACACCTCAGTGGCCTCAAGAATCATAAAATATCAATTTTATTTCGAGAAATCCGGTCTACTGCAAGGTCAAAGCCTTTACCATTAGAAGGTGACTTCCGCCTAGAAGCGGCACACCATTCTGATGAATTAAAAAATAAAACGCATATTGATTCAAACTTACTAATAAAATGATATCGGGCGTAAATAGCTATGGTATGGGTAACGCAGTTGGTGCAAGACTTCAGAGGCCGCTAGAACTACATCCTCTGGCTAACAGAAGCTCATGGTCCCTTACACTGATATTCAATTTTATGGCAATAGCAGTATGACCTTAGGCCTATAGACCGGAAGTCAAGGAAACTTTGAACGTTCAAATTACGGCAATGATGTTCCAGAGAGTTCGAGTGTGGTGGCCACAGCACGAGTTCATGTAGAGCAAAAGACCATCGAGTGAAGGGATTTACCTAATGTACTCACCAATATACGTGTAGACAGCGGCACTTCCAAACAGCAGCACACACTCACCTGGAAATGAAAGTAAGCACATTACTATAATTTTCAAGTGGCAGCACATGAAGTGTTAACTGTGCTTCGCTCAGGATTAGAAGAGACCGAATTTGCTACCAGTTAAAACGAAGCAGTCACCCGATACCCCGTCACTGCGATTCATCACTACACAATTAAACCTACGGTATTGGTCCGACATGTTTCACTATCGTATGGACGCATAATGCAGTAACATAAGATTTGATGTGCAATTCCAAGCAAAATTAAGAGACAACATTTATAAATTTTACAACGAAAATCCTTCTGATAGTGTAATTTAACATATTTGGTATAGAAGAGATAGTATTATAGACAGTCAATAATGCCACTAAAACTTCAACACATCCCAAAAGACAATAAAAATTTATGTTTACTTTAGCTGTTTGAATCGATAAATATCAAGTACAAAAATAAGAGACACTAAACAATAAATTCAGAAATGCAAAACATGTAGCAGTAACTAACCCCTATCATCAGTATTTTTGTAAACATCGGCTTTCGGTCGTGTCGGCCTGCAGGCGTTAAAGTCAGCTGTTAATGGCTTTTTGTTGGGTTTTCTTTAGCAGCAATCCGGGCTTCCCGGTGTTGCAAAATGCATCACTTTGGTTGCACTACCTGTCCGTGGTGGCGCAGGGCGTGAAGTTTTAATGATAGAAACCACTAATAAAATGCACCAGTTTTTTTTCAAATCCTGGAGACATCTTCGAGAACACGATTCAATGAGTTTTTTTTTACACAGATAAACATCAATTTTGGACCATTCTTCTTGAAGTTACCTCCACAAATCTGCATTGCCTGAGTTTCGGGCCATTACTTTCTGCCCAAGAGTTTTCCACAGATTTCCAATAGGATTCAGGTCGGGACTTAGAGTTGGCCAATCTAGTAGCTTCACTGCCTTCCCTTGAGGGAAGCTTAAGCCTCTTTTAACTTCATGACAGTGTGCGTTGCCCGGCATATGGGGCTACTAATTCCAGAATCGTTTATAACTGGTNAATAGGATTGAGGTCGGGACTTAGAGTTGGCCAATCTAGTAGCTTCACTGCCTTCCCTTGAGGGAAGCTTAAGCCTCTTTTAACTTCATGACAGTGTGCGTTGCCCGGCATATGGGGCTACTAATTCCAGAATTGTTTATAAATGGTAACAGATGATCTAGCAGGTTTCTATGCATCGCAGTTTCGCCGCTCGCATTCAGGCGAAGAGAGGCGTCGTACCATGAGCGAAAAAAAAACGAATAGATCATACTTCCGCCTTTTTCAGCTTTACGCCGTCTTACATAGTTGCCCCTATCACTTCTGAACAAATTAACTTTAATCTCGCCACTAGATAAACATGAGACCAACATTCTTGAGGACTATTCACGTGTTTGTAGGCGAACTTCAAACTTACAATTTTTTTTTGTTATCACGGTTTTTTTTTTGCAGCCATCGTGCAAAAATACGTATCTCCTTTAACCGTCTTGAAACAGTAAATCTTTTGTTTCATTTTCTACCCAGAGATAGACGCAGCATATGCGAAACGGTCCTTTAATTCACTGCGTTGGATTATTCTATCTTGCCTAGCAGAAGTTTTCTACATCTGCCCTTTTTATTAGTACTCGAAACACGTCCAAAGTCTTTGCATTACATCAAGATTTCTTCCAAGAATACTCTCTGAACGATTAACTTCTTCAGTAGGTATAGCTATAATGGTAAGATTTTGCTTGTATAGTTTAATAAGTCATTCTGAGATAATTTTCAACGTTTTCACGTTTAGTCATTATGTACTAAGTGCAGTATTTACCTAGGATGCCATTAATTTGTTTCTGCATGGAAAAGCAAGAAAATAAGATGATGCTAACACTTAAAATGTACAATTTCTTAAAGGTTTCCCCTGTTTTTGCACTTGATTTATCCATTAAATAACTAAAGTAACCATAATTTTTTTTATCCATTGGAAAGAGTTAAATTTCGGTGATATTATTGAGTATAATGATACGTCTCTTTTTATATCAAATTTCGAAGTTAAAAGATCTTAAGATTTGTGGCTATTGAGTTTTTAAATTTTTGTCCCTTAATTTTGCTCACAACAATAAGCTAAGCTAGAGCATTGCGATGACATCTTGTAGTTGAGTGTAGCAATGCCATAAACACAAGTAAATAAATACTTAATCTAGACAAAGAGAAATCAACAGTAAATTATACTTGCCTTCAAAGAGGTACAGCAAATCTAAACAATAGTCCGATTGATTTTTTAATTTTCAAATCCTAATTATAAATTTATTAGGACATAATTTTTCTGAGTACCAATGCTTGCAGAATGAATACACGATTATTCATATGCTGATGGTCCAGTTACAAAGGTATTTACTGAAGAGACGAGGATAAGGAGACGCAGGGACTAAAGTCGCGAGAAGAGCATGAGAGAGCGAGAGGGAGAGGACCAGTATCGATTTAGGTTAGTGTTAGAACAGACCGAAGCTTCTATCAATTAATATAGAGCAGTCATCTGATAATCCTGTGCTGCAATTTGTCAAGCCGCGGCCCAGGGGCGCCCGGGTCCCTGCCTGCCTGCCAGCCCCCTCACCTGGCAGCGAGAGCTCAGTGCATAATATTCAAAGGGCAGGGAATAAAGAGACACAGTCAAACGAAATAAAACAGGAGGCTATCAGAGGCACTCCAGGTCATCTGCGTCACTCGGGGGATCATAGATACGCAAAAGACGAGTGCAAAGCAGAAGTAAAGAGAGGTCTTTTCGTAATATTTTCTCAGTACTTTCGTGCTCTTCATTTATAACACCAACCAATACACTCTAGCTTTATAAAATCTGATGGATTGAGCTTAACCGGACTGCTGGACACACGCCACTGG
Source organism: Parhyale hawaiensis (assembly GCA_001587735.2). Taxonomy (NCBI): domain Eukaryota; kingdom Metazoa; phylum Arthropoda; class Malacostraca; order Amphipoda; family Hyalidae; genus Parhyale; species Parhyale hawaiensis. Next base: position 42,353,530 of record LQNS02278070.1, read on the forward strand.
CAATTACTGTTCTAAAAGTCATTAAATTAACTAATTATCAAAACATTTAAATATCAGATACTACACGATGTAAGCACTAACCAAAGCAGCAGCAGTTAGCATCAATAATGGTTAGGAACTATAGTAGACTCATATCGGAATTAAGCTTAGAAAATAAAAACAAAGTAAAATTTTTACAAAAGCGCGCACTACCAAACTAGACAACCTTTCAACGCGCGATTTTAACTTTCTCCGACAACGATTTAATATAGCTACTGATAAAAACTAACGACCTGTCCCATTACCTAGCACAGTTTTAACGGGACGAAGCTCGTTGCAAGCAACTACAACGTATGACCCTAAGTGAAGGCAACAGTTATGTACATTGTATCAAAGAGCACCGGATATGTGCACGTTGCAAGCGAGATAATAAATGCCACAGTTTCACGCTACGTGTAGAGAGAGAGATGATCACCAGCGGTTGAACATCAACGCTGCACTTGAAAGAAGGCAAAGGACTCGAACAGAGCTCCCTATAACTGCAGCACCGCGCCATGCATATTTCCCGTTCTCTAATGAAGCACTCGGCGCTGTAGATTAA